>JAPZDZ010000026.1:13645838-13679226 GCA_029783805.1 Acanthurus tennentii | reverse complement strand
TCAATTTTGTAATGGCTGAAGAAAGAGTAGAAAGGCACCATCAGCCAAACTTTATGCAGAGGGAAACTAAAATACTTGTCAGGGATGTTCAGGCGCGTAATCACCAAATTTATGGCACTATGATTAAGCCGTCTTGGGCCGAAGATGATGTTAAAGGCTTGAGAAGAGGTAACTAATATTATAAATCCATTTTTTCCTGATGAAATGAGATCAGTGCTGCCCAGTGCAGGAAATGGTTTAATGTTAGAATAAAGGGCCAAAATATAAAATAAAACTAAATGAAATAAAATAAGATAAAAAAAAAGGAGATGAGTTAACTCTTGCTGGGAGACGTTGAGGAGTCAGATCTACACTTAGACGAGCTCTGCTCCAGTACAAAAATAGAGCCTAAATAATGGTGCATACTCACACATCAGTTAGATTAAATGCAAACATACAGCGTCTCATCAAAAATATGTCGCTGTACTATGAGAGGTGTCTCATTGCGCCTCATTATTCCTCCTCGTGTTACTTTTCTTTCCTCAGCACACTGTAGTTTGTTTATCATTGTCAAAAGTCTGTTTAGGCAGTAGTGAGTGTCGTCTCCTGATTTTACAGAAATTTTTAAGGACATAGTTCTCGTGTGTTTATTCTGCGACACGGATTTCATGATCTCTAAAGTGTCTTGTGTTACTTCAGACAGAAAAGGGAAAAAAAAATAATGGAATAAAAGAAGGAAATTGCAGCTTAGAAATGATTACAAGCGTGTAAACTCTCTAGGCAAGAACATGCTGCATGGCTCAGGATATTTTTCTCACCCTTTGCCTTTGAATATTTCACACTGGCGCACTCTTTGGATGTGTAAGTCATACTGAGAGAATTTGACTCCGCATGCTAAAAAGGCATAAATATGGGAAAAAGAAAGAAAAAAAAACAGAACCAGCACATGACCTTATTATGCTCAGTGTGTACCACGCACTAGCAATATTGCCTTTATTTGTCATTATTACCACCCGCCATTACTGCGAGTGGGAGGAATATCAATTTGACAAAGAGGGCCTCTGACTAAATGTTAAGGAGCCCCCCTGTCATGTGGGACACATCCCTACTGTTCTGAGTGGGCAGATTTGGCTGCGTTTTACTACTTATGGATATTCAATGGAAGAGCCGAAAGCCGGTCTTGCTGTAATAAGGCATTTACCAATGCAGAGTAGCACTGTGCACTGTGAGAACATATGTTAATGCACTTGGCTGTGGCCAGAGAAACAGCAAGTGGTTGGGGAAAAAGAGCACATGGGACTGGCCTCCTGGAGCACACAGTTGCCTTCTACAAAGATATTAATATGACTGGTGCTCAGCGGTGGAAGTGGAGGAAAAAATTACCCTGGCAGTGAGGAGAAGTTTGTTTTGGTGATGATGATGGACCCCAATTGGGTGAAGCAGGCTGGGGAAGAGAGGCAGCTTTGTACTCTGTGGCTTTTGAATTACATCAGTGGCACACTTTTTAACTGACTGCGCTGCCAGAAAAACTGACATCAACATATTTGAGGAAGCTATGCATGGAGCAAATGGGGATATGACTGTGAGCCTTGTCTCTGTGCTTTATCAATGTTTTACCAACACTGCGCCACTGGTGTTGCAAGAAGGATTGCCTGTGTTCCTTCTCAAGAGTTGACAGTTACACCACGTGTTGGAAAGAAGTTGTCAGCTGAAGAAAATATTTAATAAAATACAAGCTGTACATAGAACGAGTCACCATTAGGGAATATAGAATTGATGAAATCATGTCCTAAATTTAGTATTTTGTCGTACTGCTTTTTTACTGTGTGTCCAGAAATGCTCAGCCTTCAACAAGTGCCGACATTATCAACATGTACATATATAAACATTATGTAGACAAGGATTTGTTGCAACCAGACAGTAAGTAATTCTCTGGCTTAGTTTTCACATTATATGGATTACCTGAAAAAATATTCATGAGCTTCGCATTAGTCTCTCTGCAGACGGTTCGAAGAGGCACAGTCCTAAATATTCTAAACACTGACTATGTAGACTGTCAATAGTCTATCATCAGCAGCAGTGGTTAAAGTAATTCTGAGTGCACTGAATGTTACCGAAATTAAGCAGAATCTTTTTCTTCCTGTGTACACAGTGGCCTTCTTTAAACAAACATGTTTTGCACTCTGTTCTTTGGCTTTAATTACACTGGTAGAAAAATAAACATATGGCCTTGTCTGGGTGTCATGAGTATTTTTATGACCCATGCAATTTTTCCTTGTTTGTTCGGTGGTGAAGAGAAATTTATTTAAAGGAAACAGCTCTAAAAAGAACTAATTTACTAAAAATTTACTGAGAATCACACTCTTTTTCAATTAACAGCATTATTGAAACTCTCAAAATGTACTTATGAAGTGTGATAAATACAAACAGTGTTGCTGATTATACAACTGTAAGGGTGATAATAAGTCTAACTGGGCTGTTATAGTGTGGTGTTTCAGTTCCACTGAACTTTTTGTGTCTGAGAAATATTCCCTTCCTTAGCCATGAAAAGAATAACTACAAAGATGGCTGTTGGTAAATTTGAATAAAATGGCAAAAAGTTGAATGGATTTATTTACTTAATTTAAATTAATTCAATTTAACAATTCATTTAAATTATAGTGTCTTCATCCTGAATTACAGTATCATTTCAGAAAGTTGGGCTGTGGCCCACAAGAGATAACTTTGGGGTCTGATGCTAAGTGTCAAAAACTGCAGTTCCTAAAATGGCCACTTGAGGCTAGCTCCACAAGGGAGTCAATCCTCATAGAGCCCGATACCAAAATGCCTAATTTTACCGCAGAAATGAACATGATTAGTGCAATGATGAGTGAAAACAAAATGTCTCATTAGCCAATAATCCTGCCGATCACAATGGTAGTGGAGGTGAATTTCTATTCACCTCAAGCATTTTAAATCATATTAAGGCTTAAAGCATAATTAAGGGTGCGGGTGTTTAGTGAAACCTAGCAGATAGCAGTTGCTATGGTTCAGACAGTCATTGTAGCAAGATGTATCCTCTCCAGCTCCACCTTCTTTTCCAAATATGGTCACTCCTGGTTTAAATCAACAAAACTGACAATGACCAGAATGCCAAGCTTAAGATAATAAGCCAAAATAATTTGCTTATCTCTTTGATCCCTTAAGATAAAAGTGATCTGTGTGCAGTGATCAGATTACATATAAATGAAACAGTTATAATTGCAGTCTTTTTTACCCGTCAACACTCCAGCAGAGAGAAGGCTATTATTCTTAGAGACATTAATAAAGTATTATCACTTCTTGTACAGGGATCCTCATTGAAATTCATAATAAGGCCACAGTCGTTTGGATTTTTAATGTTTCACAAGCTTCTTTGTGAAATCCCTATGCTTGTGGTAATGTGTGAAGAATGACAGTGGAAACATTTTGAAACCAAGATGAAATGAACAGAATGACATTACAGCTAACCATTTGGCTATCAATTTTGGTTTTAAATTCGGCTCAGAAGACACTCCCAGTTTTCTGGGGAATCATTTCCATAAATCTTTTGAAAATCATTAGTCACTATCATGATTGTGCCTCATGTTTGTCATTGGCTGACAGAGACTCTGGCTCTTTGCTTTAAACATGAGCCTGTGATACAGTATGTGATCATCACATCACAATCTATGGACAATGCCTCTGCCAGTCTCAATGAGGAAAACTGTCAGGCGTTTCAGTGGGAGAGAGATCAAACGGAAGAACATTTCACATCACTGGCAAATCTTGATAAACTCAAGTTTTGACACATCAAGGGACTTTCCATCCTCTTTTCCACCATGTTTCCTCTTTGAAAGTGGGCACTTTATTACTCGCACCTCCCTATTAATGCGGCTCACTCCTCCAGACAGTGAGTCAAGCGTCTGTGACTCACCATTCGGGCAGACAGAACATGCAAACAGGGTTAAGATGTTCACTTACTGTCCAGCTAAACCTGTGGGCCCCATGTGTGTGTCATGAACAGCTACAGTGTGTCAAGTTTTAAACCACTCAACCACTGCACCATTTTCTCTTTTATTTTATTTTTTTTTACCTAAGTCTGATACGAGGCATTTAATTCTGTGTAAGCAGCTGCTGTTGTGTTGAGTCAGTGAGAAAATCTGCATATATTAAGATGGGGAGGATACCATTAATTTAAAATGGACATAACATACTGATGAAGCTCTGGTACAGGCCATTATCATTAAAACAAAATAAATGCAGACTGAAGAAATCTTAACTTATTGTCCTAATCCTCATTTCTGTTGCAGCATGCAGATAATCAGAATTAAACTCCATGTATCTATCCCCTGTTGTTGGAATAACAGAAGTAATGTGGTGGGAAATGTTATCTTGGCACAATTGGGCCCATAAATATTAAGAATTCTTCAAGCTACAGGAAATTTAAGCAGCATATACGGCACATAGTGTAATAAAAAAAATAAAAAAATACAGCTTGAGTCAAGTCATCTGTAATATGACCCAGTAGAATGGACATTAAAACCTACAAAAATACTCCCTTCTGCCATTGGCAACCAACCACGTATAGAAAGTTTGTGGGTGTAGCTAAGTGCAACATAGTGGATCATAGTTGTTTATTTTAAATGCACTAGGGTCTTGTGAACACACTGTTTCTGAGGCACTTACTTTTTTTCCTGTCCATAGGTTTACCTCTGAGTCAGTAGCAACAGCTAAGCCGGGTCTTCATTTTTTGTAGATGCACATAAACAGGTACACACAGCAGGCGCATACGAGCCATAGCACAGAAGACAAAGCAAATTGGTTGTGCTGCACTTGATTCACGAGTCTTTTTTTTTATTTTTAAAGTGGTTTCACTCCACTCTGTCCGGATACAGTTGAGCAGGAAATGTGATATTGTGTTAAAACTGTGCAGACTGTCACTTGTAAAGTGTTGATGTTGTTACGCATGAGCGAGATTATCATCGTCCATTGTGACAGCTGCTGCTAGCACTGCTGTCTCCAAACGAGGAAAAAAATCAAGACAAGTAAAGGTACAGGAGGTTGAATGTGCTAATTGAAGGAGGGAATCTGAAAGGGGAAAAAAAGTTGTGCTTTTTGCGTGTTAGCAGGTGTCAACACTTGAGAACCGATAGGTAACATATTCTGAAAAGAACAATATGTATACTTTAAAGTATTAGAACAGTGGATACGATAAATGTCAAATGTCAAACTTAAAGAAAAATGTAAAAAGCTAGCATGTTAAAACATTTGCCAAGGTGAGCGGATGTCAGAAATGCTGGTGATAATGAAGGAAAAAGTGTTTGTTCGCGTTTCAGCAAATACATGATATTGTTGGAAACAAAGAGGAGCTTGATTGAAAGAAGATAAGTGCTTTATGTCTTACAGTTCCTGGTGTGTTTATGATTTTTTTGCTCCTACAAATACAGCTAACATTGTTGCCGACCAGGTGCAACCCTTCATATTGACAGCATACTGTGTTTTTTTTAAAAAGGGATTTTCAGCACAGTAATGTGTTATTGTCTCAAGATGGTGCAGAGGAAATTACTTTACTCCGATGGTCTGCACAGCCCACAGATCACGGCCTAATAAAACACTTTTGGGATGAGGTGAAGTGGGATGTTCACGGCATTTGGGCAAACGAAAAAACTGCAAAGACGACACTGTCAAGGCAGCACAGATCAAAATCCCTACAGAACATTTCTGGCACCTTGTTGAATCAATGCCTCAGAAAGATTGTGGCTGCTCGGAGGAATCGAAGAGCGGCCTGCACTGTAATACCAAGGTGTACCTAATAAAATTGTCAATGAGCGTATTTACAATACTAGTAAAGGACTACACTTCAGTCAGAGACCTCCGGCTGAAATATTCCTTCCCTTCCTTGGCTTCTTAGCATAGACACCATGACATCCTGAATTTGCATAGCAGTAAAGATCAATGTAGCTCTCGGAGGCTGGTGTGACACTTATTCAAAACAGCTCCAATATTTTCCCTAGTGTAGTCTGGAGCAAAAGGGGGTGAGCAGGCAGTGAGTGATGTGGGTAAAGAAAGCCAGACACTTCCTCAGCCATAGTCAACCTCAAAGAGCATTTTGTCATGTATCTTCACTTGGTAAAGTACCTGCAACCCTCTTCACATCACTACTGAATCAAGGTCTGTTTCGCACTATTTGATGCTGTTTGATGTCAGTTGAGATGTGAAACAAGTAACAGAGGAGTAAAAAAGCACATATCTGAAATCTGGCATAGCATTTTTTTTAGTGTTTTTATTTTTTCTATCTTCACCTTTTAGCACATGAGTGATTTCTGGCAGGAGTTAATTTTTAAGTTAGATGTCGCTGCATTATGAAGGATGTCCTTCAAGCAGAGGCTGATTTCAAGGGACAGCTTGACAAAACTCACTTTGAATTTGGTTGAAAGCATGTCTAATTGAATTTTGATACGTAATTAAATCAAGCAATAAATCAGCCCAGATCCCACTGCAACCGACAATTCAACACTCCTGAGCAGCACAAGCTAATTATGATGAAGTTATTATCTCAGCCAAAGGGAGTACTCTGAATGGCTCCTTCTGCATCATGTAGAATCTCTTCAACTAGAATGTACTCAACCTTGAGGAAAGGGCATCTCTCATATTAAGGATCCTAAAGATCCTATAAATGTCACTCGCTTGGTTGATAATGTACCCATGTTGGAACATTGTCCCACTTTAAAGAAGGTGATTACTTAAAGCGGTCCAAAAAAAAAGAAGACTAACATGTACGCAAACACACTGATGCACTGAGACAGAAATTATCTGACATGTTGTAAGTCAGCTCAGTTGTTACAGCTGGTAGCAATTTCTGTCAATAATCCCTCGATGTGTAGGAAGTGGCTATATTGATTTAGCATGGATTTAGCACATCATCCTCATCATCTGGTTCACAGTCCCACATGGTTAATCAATTACATTCCCCTGCGATTTAAGTATGCTTAAAATGCCATGCACCGCACATGTAATCTCATGACATAAGGTATTAAACATGTCACATCATACTCTTTTAATACCTTCCCTAAGAAGACAAATTGGTGTGTCGGTAATGAGTGGTGTGGCATGAAAACTTAGAAGTTAGCTATGTCTGTCACATGTTCCGTGTAAATATAATAAATATGCATAAATGAATAAAATGTCTTTTAATGATTTTGTCTGCTTGAAGCTCAGAAACCTTTAATAAATACATAAAAAAGTAAAAAAAAATAATAAAATAAAAAAGGCAGAATACTCCAACTCCCCAGACAGCCTGCTGGATCTAGCTGGTATGGTTTTCGTAAATGAATCCTCTGCAACAATTACTGGAGTAGCCTCCTTCTGCATAATTTGATGAGCAAAGAGAACATTGATGAACTTTTTTAATTATTATGCCGCTTGGGATTCTGACACAAGCGCCAGAGAGAGGGAGGGGGGTCCACCGCTGCAGCTGCCAAGGAGTTTTTTTTTTCCCCCTCTTTCTTTCTTTTCCTATTCCTACCCTTCCCTTTTTTAATTCACCCAATTTGTCGGTCCAGATGAAACAGCAAAAGGTTAGAGTGTGGAGTAATTAACAGCAGCTAGCCTAATGAAATCAGGAGGGGCTGGTACAATGGGAAGATCAATACCTCACTAAGGTTGGAGCAAGAGTGGGGATTGTCCAGGGGAAACACACATATACAGACCACTTAATAATAATAAGCTGATGAAAAGGCAACATGTTCGCCACTTGTAAATCAAAATTGGTTCGAACACTGTGACATTATTGCTGTCTAGTAATTGTGTTAAAGGAAAGTTGCTCCTGGTTCGCACTCGAGAAGTGTACAGGATTTACACCCCCCCGTGTGGTTTGCTGAGAGGGTTTCCCTTTATTGAATGTCAATAAGCACATCAATACACTTTGGACAACTGAACACCAATGCAGAGGCAAATGGGGATTCTATTTATCTAAGGCTACACTTAAGTATATTGAAGACTTTATTAGCCCCTTTTGATGAGGAGGTGTTTTGTTTGCAACAGTTTTATCACACTGTCTAAGACATGCTGCGTTTGCCAGAAATACAAGGGATGTAAACTTGAACTCAGCCCACTGTTTCCTGGCTGAGACATTCGCGTCTCTTGTGACTGCACACATGAGCAGATGGCACGCACGTTCCAAGTTTACCACTGTGAATAATTGTATAATGCGTGCATATGTCTAAATGTGTGATAGTGACACGCCACCTGACAAAGTTGTCATTTTTCTCTTATTGATGAATCCAGCCAAGTCCACCTCATCTGCGGGAATAGCGACTTGATAAAAGGCCACATGCTCTTTTTTTTTTTTTCTCCCGCCCTCTCTGAGCGGCTTAAGTCATAAACTGTTGAACTACTCTGACATTTCTGGCATACTGAGCACTTCTGACAAGTCCCGCTCGACCATTATTTCCACAGACTTCACGCAGGCAGACTAGCTGAATTGAACAGCGGCACACTATAGTGAGTTTCACCGATGAACCGCTGAGTTGGAGTCAAAACAAATGTGAAATACGCAAGGGCGAGCGTTGGCAGCTCGAGAGACTGTGGCTAGCTAGTGCACTTCCTGTCCCTTTTCCTCACTTTGTGCTTCTCCCAACCATCAAAGGTATTTACACCACGAAGTAAACCGTAATGTGTGGAGGCTGTAGAGATGGAAGCAGCAGATCTCGTTAGTGTTCAACTATTAGGAGCATGCAGACCCCAGGGACAAAGGGTTTAAAGGCATTCAGTGCAGCTTGAAGTTATCACATCATAGGTCTACACTCTTTAAATTATTTTCTACAAGCTGCAACGAGACGACTTGACATGCCATTGTTCTTTTTTTTTATTGCTTTGAACTTTTTGAACTTATTAGTATTGGAACCAACTTTTCAAAGCTTTGTATTCCCGTCCTGTTGCCGACAGAAGCAGAGGTCACCCAGTTCAGTAATCACATACCGACATCTTCGCACACCCCCTCGATGTCACATACTGATGCATAAGGTACACTTCAGCTTCTGCATGAGACGTACCAGCCTTTTGACTCCAATGTAACCTTATTCACGGCAACATAAGACACTCGTTCCAACTGATCCACTCAACATGGTAATGAGCAACTAGGGTTGAAGGTCAGGGTAGAGTGGTGACTCACAGGACCTTCACTAAGATTTGAAGGAATGTGGCAAGAATGATGCTGAAAGGTAGAAACTTTGTGCTTCTGAGTGAGACACTGAGGGTTGTGACAAGGTGACGTTTGTAAGTGAGGAGCGGGGATGAGAATATGTTGGTATGCACTTATAAAAGTAATTTAACACTGGGTTTATTATTTTTAATGTAGTCATTTAAATATACTTCCCGGTAAAGCCAACAGATTATCTTTACACCTCACTGTAATTGCCTGAAATGAGTTATGTTGATTGCTATTCCTTAACAGCCTCATGTTGCCAGACTTGTGACTCACAAAAATCAGGAGAAAATCTGATAAAAAAGAAACCAGAAAAAGCAAATCTTTGGAAATCCTCATGCATGCATAGTGTTTTTACTGAGCATGCCTTCAAAGATGTCTGTTTCTGGAAACAGTACCGCTGGCTATTTTTGTTGAATTTGTTAAATTTTAAGGTTTTGTGCTTGCTTGTTAAATTAAATTGATAAATTACATTAGTCTGGCTACCAGCTGTATTCAGAGATTGACAAAACAAGAGCTTCACATCAAAAAACTTTGCATCAGCTGAGGCAACTCTCCAACAATTGTCAGTCACTTAAATTAAATAGGTCTGCTTCTGCCTCCTCATCAACTATAACAAATGCTTGTCAGAAGATATTGCCTTGCTGTTAGGTAGAAGGTCAGCCTTGAAAGTTCCATACATTTATGCTATCACAATACCTTTTTAACTTAGTGAAGTAAGTCCAACAATAACAAAAGAACTCTTTGGCCTGGTGATGTAAGGTAGAGCTGGCATTTTCTTTTTATACTCTGAATGTAAATGTATATGTATTGAGGGGATTTGATTTACCAGCCTGTGTACAAAAGCTGATGGAAAATTTTCTTTTTAATATCCCTGATATGCACACAGAGGGCTCGTTTTTCTCTTGCACACCGTAGGCTTGGGTTCCACCGTAGATTTAATATTAGCTACCCTCCAGTCACCTACGCACAGCTGGAATGCACTCATACCTACCTTCTGTCTATGCTTTTTGATTATTACCTAGTCTCTCTACCTCTGTGCCAGCATGCCGTGCCACAGCTCAGACCCTTACTGGAGAAAAACGTTTGTTACAGCACTTCAACCTGTCTTCAGTATATACTGAATCTCTAGGAAACTCTGAAAAAAAAAAACACTACTGTAGTGCTTTACAAGTAACAATAAAATTAGATTTCATTATTTGCATACATTGTGTCAAAGCATGCCATGGAGCGTCACAGTATGTACTATATGTCCCTTTCATTTCTACCTACATTTGTTATTATTCATTGTGCAGCCACTGTGTCTCAAAACTGGGATACATTTGGATACAGAAACAGAGCACAATAAGGTCTGGTGTTTTTAATCAATTATTTATCCAATATTTTAATGATCACAGTGCCTGGGGTGATCAAAGGCACGGTTCGAGCTCCGCTGCCTTTGCTCGCTAAGACATCCCTCTGTACTTTGATGTGGTTCACCAACAAATGCACTTATCTTAAGCATAAGTCTCTCCCAGTCTTGCATGTGAGTGCTTTGAAAGAGCTAGTTTGAGAGGCGTACATACTGAGAAAGGGTCACTGACCAATCCTTATTTAGGAGGGAGAAAAAATAGAGAACTCGATAGCAATCAGATGTACAACTACTATTTTGAATGTCATCTAAATATGAGACAACCATAGGTCACTTTCTCAGATCCCGCATGTACATTATCATATATTTAATTGGTTGGCAAGGTCTCTAACTTGAAGTGTGTGTCACGAGATGTTGAATAAAACATTACTTGGAGACGAAACAACTGCTTGATGGCACCCTTAAGTAAAAATCCTGCTTTAAATGACCAGTCAATGGATGCAAATGAGAAACTCCTCTAACGGACCTGACAAATGTTGATGTGCTCAAATATGCAAAAAGAAAAAAAAAACAATCTACTGTTCAGTTACATTAGTTTAAATATAAAGATGAGATATTTTACATTCATTATTCTTATAAATTAATTTATTGCATTTTACAGAGTAGCAATTCAAGCAAAAATGTCTGATTTAGGTATAGATTTTTTTTTACTTGAACATTTATCTTTAAGATTGTTTCCATAAGCAGTATCTGTACCGTTATTACAAATATTTTACAAACGACTGCCTATTAACACTTCAAATTTACAAACAACAATGTTGTCATTGATTGCTGTCGTGATTTTGTGCAAATTAAGTTGCGTCCTCACCAAAATTTTGCTCTGTTTGTGTCTCTGATCCACACCCAGCTCTTCAGCTCTTTAGCTGATAATAACACTGTGTGGTAGTTAAATATTAAATTTTTGGCTTAAATTAGCTGCCAACTGCTTTTGGAAAAGACCAGAAGAGTAAAGTTGCTGACTATTAAATAAAAAGAATGAGCTAAAAGATGCTAAAACGCATCAGGAAGAACATTACGGAGCACGGTGACAATTATTTGGTTGGCCAAGTAATTCTTGGCATGTAACAGAGCAATTCCATTAAGACTATTGGTGCTAAAACCACCTTATCACAAAATCTATGTTTAAAAAACTAAATCTTGAAACTGTTAATATGCAAAGAAAAAGTAGTCCACAACATTCAGTACGCATGACTAGTTACCTGGATAAAAGTCTTGAATATGCCTCTCTATGAAAGAAACTTCATTCATTGTAATTACATTACAATTCAATACGAACAAAATTGTTCAGTTGCCAGGCAGTTATTTATCAGAAGTTTAGAGACTTTACTTTTTAAATTAGTATAGTTGTCCACCATGAAGCTCCGTTTTGTTTTTGATAAATAGCTTCGGGTGCACTGCTCTATCGCTCAGTCAGTAGCGGCATCCCTTGGTGAACAATTATGGCGGGATAATCTGTTGACATGAACTTGTTTCCTGTTCATTGTTTTACCGTTCCACCCCAGTAGTCCTCCCTGCGTCTCCCCTGTCTAAGTGCCTCCTCACTGCCAGATTTCTTCTATTTTCTTTGCAAATCAAGTCATGTACTCAGATTATTATACACAGTACAAAGAAAACAAAATTGGTGATTAAAAATTAAATACTCTTATCTCTCTGTGAGTTATCTCAGTCCCCAGAGAGAGGATGCTATTTTGCAGGCTTGCGGGTGTCTTTTGTTCCCAATTTAGAAGCTTGTCACTGTTTATTGTTAATTTTTGATGCTTCATTTGATATTCTGTTCACTTTCCTCCCTGACATGCGGAGAAAACATCTTTATCAAAGTGTCAGTTGTATGGCTTGTGTTGTCAGAATGTCAAGTTTGCCCTATTCTTTACATTTCTGTGGAGAGGGTGTGCACTCTGCAGCGTGGTCTGTACACACTCTGTGTCTCAGGGAGAAATCAATATGTATCCGAAATCTCAATTCCAGCCTAAAAAAAGACTTTAAACCACCAAATCTATGAGGTTGTCAATTGTGAACTCTTACTGACTTGAAGAAAAAGTAAAAAAGTTTTGAGTGTTGTTTCCTGTGTGTGCTTCAAATATTCATTTCCATAGTAAATCCTCTGCAGTGTAACAGTCAGAGAATGATGTGAAATGACTTTTCTACTGTCTTTGCAGGAGGCCTGTCAGCTTGGCAAGATAACCTCTGTGAATGTAAGTCTTACACACACTGTTTTCTTGTTTATTTCTCTTTGTTTTTGCATGTGCATTTCCACAATCCTCATTTTTTTCTCTTAAACTATTTTCATGCAAGTAAAACCTGCAACAAATATGCATGTTTTTTTAACCTTTCTTAATAAATATTGTTTTCTGCATTTAGCAACCCCAAAACCATCCCCTAACTTCAGTGTTGCTTAGACATTAAGGACATTTTGCAACCATTAGGATAATAAAATGTATTTAGTGTTACAAGGTTTTCATCCGACTGCAATGATTCTTCATGTCAATGACTTGACTGTCATTTTTTTGTACTTTTTGTAAAATTGCTATTACTGTCATAACCTTATTGTTGAATGAAAATGATTGAAATGGTGCAGGTTGACATGTATTTTTTTATTTCAAACTGTGAAGCTTTTTATTGAAATATTAACCGAAATGTATTCTCAAACTTTTTATTTTTCCATTAAGAGCAACAGGCAGTAAGAATTCAACACTGAAAGCTTCTCATCATACCTTTAGATGTTTATTTTTTTTTCTTTTCTTTAGCAAGGGTAACTATATTGTAAGGTTTTGCTGAGAGTGACACGAAAATGTCCCCACTTTCAATTGTCAGCATTGTTGCATGTTTAACTGAAATATTCATCTCGGCTCAAGGGCATTTCACTCGTAAGACACCTCTAACATTAAATCCATTTGAGTTATGGCATCTGGCTCCTTTTCAGTGTTTAGGTTTCATTCTTTATCTTGCAGTTCATGTCTGCAGCTCACAGGCACAGACTTCACTCATCTTTGGTCAATGTGAGCAGGACTGTCAGGGCTCTTCCTGCACCTTGCACAACAACATGCCATTCAACCTCTTTTTTTATTATTTGCAGCAGAGAATGTTGCAATAGTGAAATTTCACCCCACAGCTTATGTGTTTAGTCATTACTTTAGTTTTTAGAGAGAAGTCCCAAAATGTTTCTATAATGTAATTTTTTTCTGATATTATTTAATCTGGATTCACAGCTAGTTGAGTATCTTGCTTCTTTTTTTTTAAGGCATCTTTTGTTAACACTGGCCTTAATAACTGGGGAGGATTACGTCTACTGCCCAGAGTTCATGTTGTGAAGATAAGATCATAGCAGATGAATCAGTAACAAATCGAATTAGTAAAATTGCATTAGATTTGTCAAAAATCACACAGTAATCTCTCCACCCACTTGCTAAGAATCACCTCCCTCTTGAATGTTCCCGTTAACTCGGCCATTTCACACACAGTGGCATATCACCTCACATATAATAGGCAGCGCCGGAACAGCTTGTACAAAAAAAAAGGAACCACTCTGCAAAGTAAAAGCAGATGTTGTGCGATCTTGACATCAAGCTGAATAGGGACATGCGGGACAACATTTTTAGGGGATAAATAGTTTACCGTTTGTGTTGTGTTGTTTTTTTTTTTTTAACTCCTCATAAGACACACGACATGACAAATCACCGTCTCCTCTGAACAGATTTATGCAGGTCTAGGTGTGCCCGCAAGCTGATCCTTATCTGAAATGGCAGAGCCAATCTCCCCTGATTCACTCCTAAGTGGTCCCTGTTTATCACTCAAAGTGAGGTGGTTGTCAGCCAAGTCCTTTTCTGTGCAGCACTGACTCCTCTTGCCGTTTCCAGAGAGTGTTATTTTGGGAAAATGTATATAAAATAATAAAACTCAAAAGAGCTGGGGCCCACTAAAGAACAAAGTTGCAGCCA
Organism: Acanthurus tennentii; assembly: GCA_029783805.1. Lineage (NCBI taxonomy): Eukaryota > Metazoa > Chordata > Actinopteri > Acanthuriformes > Acanthuridae > Acanthurus > Acanthurus tennentii. The sequence continues at coordinate 13,664,696 of JAPZDZ010000026.1, read as the reverse complement.
CTTGGCCTCTCCTCCTCTATATCTAAATATAACGGACTTTCTAATCCAGTAACCCGTGAATCCAGCCCCATCTGCCTATTGTCTGGGTGGTTACCAGAAGAAGGGTTTGGGATTGGCTGGCTTGTTATATGGCAGAACTTGGCATGCGTCTTTCCTGTTCATTTTATCTCTGTGTACATACTTCTCAAGGCAGTGTTTTATCTGGCTGAACGGGCTTTGTTTGGTCTTGATATCTCTTACCGCAGCTTGTCTTTGCTTTATGGATTTCTGGCAGCCTCTTTAAATAAGTGATAATGCCATACAAAACACTCACCTTGACTCCTCTGTGACTGTTTGTTTTTGTTTGTCATGTTTGCTTTTCCACATTAATGTTTTATTCACATTAGTCATTACCACTGAGAGCAAAACCGTTATTTATTTAACACTCATTAATGGTATTTAATTGTAATTAATATTGTAGCTCGCAACGACGTAGCGGTGAGTGCATCGTTAAATCAAATTAGACTTTTCTTAACATCTGGCACCGAGTTGAATTGGCTTAAATAACAACAGTCTAAAAAATGAAGACACTCCGTCATGCAAAATGATTGTGTCCTAATTGTCAAGGACAGCTGTTTGTTCTAATAGATTTTGGATGCCATTGTTGGAGCAAGTTTCCAATAATTAGAGTCATGTGGAGAAGAAGCATGTTTTTTGTAGAGCTGCCAACACTCCATAAGTGGGCTCTTTCTTTTTGCTGGAACCTGGACTTTTGCTTTCGCACGGATCCTCCAGTAATTTGAGAAACAGCTGCCAACGCTGTTTGAGAACAAGTAGATATTTAGACTACTTGAAAGCGTGGGCAAACGTAGCACACAGATGATTTTGCCAACAAGGTATTTGTCTCGTCTCTGCCTTAGAAAAATGGATAAAACCACATGAGAGAAAAATCATTCATTTCTATACGACTGTAGAAACTTTAGAATTATACCTCTTCATTTGGCAGCAGAAAATATCACAATATATGCAGGGGCAAAAAAACAGGATTAATTTTAAGGGACTTATGCATCATATACTCCGATGTGTTTAAAAAATTAATGTAGTACGTGTGAACAGATTTTCTCTATTTTCCATAAAGAAACATCAGCAACAAAAAGCTTTTGTTCCTGAGTTGTTATCTAACACAAGAGTTGAAGGTTTTGTGCGTGCTCGTGTTCTTTGACTGCATGCACTTTTTTTCCCACTCTTTTTCTCCTTATTTATTATCTGTCTTTTTTCTTACCAGCACACATTCACACAAACACACTCACACAAAGGGATTTGTGGCCTCGGGATCTAAATGAATCTAGTAAATAGAATATTTAGCTAGCTGTTTCAACATCACAGTGTTGAAAACCACTCAGTTGTGCTTTCAGGGTGCTAATTGTGTGGATTTAGGTTAGTCAACCCTCTCTGATAGTTTTTAAATGAAGCTTTTTGTGCACTTGGTTTTTGGCAGTTTGTCCTTCATTAGCGCCAGAGTTTATTTCACTCTTTTCTCCATTTTCAAGCCTTATTTATTCTTTTTTGAAGAACAATAAGTGCTATAGTAGCCCAGAAAAAATAGCCTTTGTTTATGCATATTGCACACCATGTGTTAATGTTTTATTTATATTTATTTATGGGATTGTATACTGGCTTAATGTTCTTGCTGTAGCAATTTAAAAAAGATAGCCATATCTCCACAAAACAAAGAAACAAAAGACCTCATATCTGTTTGAATAATAGGGTGAATAAAAATCACCACAATAATTGAAGCTGAGGGCGTGATTATATTTTATGTGTTTTAAGCCCCTTTACAGTGTAATGCAGTATGATGGTACCCGGGGAATCACAAAAAAGACATGAATTCAAGCTACATTATATATCAATGGAACAATGCTCAGTTTTACAGATTTTACCTCAAAGCCAACTCAGATCTCCACATTTCATTTTGTTCTTTGTGACAAACTCCAAGCAAAAAGATCTACAAAACTGAAAAGTAAAAAGATAAATCATTTGTGCCTACAGATTGTGCTTCACAATATAAGTTATTGTTACTGTGTGGTTTGTTTTCTGGAAGAGCTGCAAACATGCAGACATCACAACATAGAGAATGTGTTTTCTTTTTTAGCTCCAAAGAAAGGTCGCAACATGAACTCCTGTAAAACCTCCAGAGAAATCAAAGAGGCCCGCACCTTTCAGAAGAAAATGCCCACACTCCTGTGATCCCCAAGACTTTACAAATCAAAGTCTCAGCCTCCGCACACATTCCCACTTCTTTTGTGTTCAAACTGGGTGAGAGGCAAAACTAGGACATAGTTCAACCTGCTAATACACATCCCGTCTATTATCAGGCCAGGAAGTCTCAATTATAAATCTTATAGTCAGTTTATTATCTGAAAAGTAATTCACAGACTCAACAGACCAGAAATCATTTTGGGGTTATGAGGTTACTGTTTCAATTAGTCCCCTTGGTGACAGGATGCAATTTTGGCTTATTTTCCTCCTAAAAGCAGGTGAAGATGATGGATGCAGTATTGGGCATGAAACAACACTTGATACAATTAGGGAAGGGTTTCCCTTGTAAATGCCACCTCATGGTGCTTATTCACCCATAAGAGCATTGTTGTTGCCACTTATGATGATATTAATAATCTTTGTGTCTGACAGTGGTGGTATGCCAAGACTCTCTATGGAGGCAGAGAGTAAATGTACAAAGACAACTTTTTATTAATCAAGGTGCACTGAAACAGAGGCTAAAGACCAACTTTTTTAAAGACGTCACTTCTTTCTAAATACGTCAATGTTTTGATGAAGATGAAAACACAAAAAAGACAAAAAAAGTTTAATGCTCGAGGCAGGAGGCAAAAACAGGGGTGGGCACACTTTCAGTGCCTGTTACACAGTGTGTATGTAAAGTCTTATTCTCATTTCACTTTCATTAAAATATTCAACTAGAAAAACTCGCTATTTTCGACACTTTTTGTTCTTTAATAGTAATTTTAAAGTGTTAATGTTGCATTTTCAGCACCGCAGGTGTCAGTGTATTAATTTCCCAGCACAGCTGTAGTTTGTTGTTTCAAAAGAATAAAACACCAACAACAGGAGGAAAAAAAAGGAACAGATTTGGAAACACTGAGGCTTCATAATAAAATAAGCCTGAATATTCATTCATCAAACAGAGGGAATCTAAAATATGCGTTAGGTCTAAGGAAAAGGCCAGCATGTAACACAAGCCTGCCTGATATGGTCATGTGCTTCTGCAGAGGTTGACTATTTTAGGAAATACAGTACATGGCTTCAACATTAGTTCATGGAATAAGTCTCAGGGTTTTGAGTTATCCTGTTTTTAAAGTCTATCCTCACTTCAGTGCAATCAAAGTGAAAGAAAATTTGTTTTCGGTGCTCAAAGCATTGAATTATTAACTTAAAATGATTATACATTTTTAAAAAGCAATAGGTTTCTCAGGAAAAAATGGATGATCGTGAGTATGTTGACATTTTTGTGAAAAGAATGAAACAACTGTTCTCAATTTTCAAAATGTTGTGAGCACTAACAATTTCCAGACGCAAAGGTCTCAGAGGTTTATTTTAGGGAAAAACTAGACTTTTTTCTGCAGTATTTAGATGAACCATATTTACTTGAACTCTGAGGAAAATTTGCTTAAAATTAAGGGATGTATCTGGCATCTATTTGAGCCTTGTATGTTGTGTTTTAGTAACGTTTTGATAGTTAACATTAATAAGGTTAACAAATAATATTATGCAAAAATTGGAGGTTTTTTTTGATTGTTTGTTTTTTAATTTTATTTCTCAATTTATGGGCTGTCTGAACAGATGGGTTTCTACTGTTGTAATGTCAATATGACTCTTATTGTGGAGCAAACAGCTTTATATTCTATTCCATATTCACCACACTGGCATACCTCCTTGTTTTCGGGCGTTAGTTTTACACTTGTCAGGCATGCTAAACAGGACAGAAGAGTTTCTAACAGATCATTTTTGTGTTTGTCGCTGTGCTCCAGACCCAGCGCCGTGTGACGTTCCATCTTCCAGACGGTTCCCAGGAGAGCTGCAGTGACAGTGGGCTGGGAGACCCGGAGCCAAGTAGCACAGCCAGCACTGCCCAGCCTCTTCCCCTCAGCTTCCCACAGGAGGAGTACTATGAGCAAACATCACCCAACAGCCGCACTGAGGGAGATGGAAACTCAGACCCCGAATCTAGTGAGTGCTGTTTCTGCTCCACTCAAACAGCAGGCAAATCTGTTAATTTATGTGTTTCATTTTTGTATTTTTCGGTGATTTTTGAGGCTGACATTCCTCAATCTAATTTACAAGTGGCCATCTGGGTTTTTAGGCAGTATAATCATTTACCAGGATTACAGCTGTGATTGTCATGGCAACAACACGGCCTCACAAACACATAGCAAGAGACCATTTTCTGTCAAATTACTAGTGACAAGCGAGTTTAACATTAAAATGTGATTTGGTGTACATGCTGTTTTTGTGAGGTCAGTATGTGGACAAGTAGGGCAACAGTGTTTTTTAGCTCACAAAGTTGAAATAAAATGAACTCCTGCTCCATGTACTCCGTCCATCAGTTTTTCATGTTGACATTTAAGGATGAAAAAATAACAAATCATTTTAGTTGTATCAGATATGCAAATAAATTGGACTCGATCTAAACAGGCAGTTAATCTATTGTCATGGGAGTGCAGAATGATATTACGGGTGTGTTTTGTAAAATCGTGTTTTTATTGTAGACAGTGAATTTTATGAGGCTGAATTTTGTAAATGTTGTCCAGTGCGAAGCTGTACAACGTAAGGGGAATTTTTACCTCTGAAGTTGGAACTCAGTTGCTGAATTTATTCAAATGATTCACAAGACAGCTGTCACTGCATGGCTTACTGCCCAGTGATGTTCTCCATAAAAAGCTCCATTGAACGCAGGGATGCACAAACTCCATCCTCATACATATACAACAGATTCTTTTTTTTTTTTAAATCATTGCTCCAATAACTGGCTGAGGGTAAAAAGAAGAGTGCTTAAGACACACCACAGAGGATCCTGTTTTTTCTGGCTTTTTTTTTTGTACCGGTGGTAGTGTAGATCCAAAGCCTGCGCACCAGCAGAATGCCAATGATGCTGCTGAAATAATCTTGCTCCACCTTAATATGAGCAAGGCTATTCTGAGGCCCCTATCGGTGTGTCCTTGTCACAGACCAGCCCCCCCACTTCAAGCTGAATATTCTAGATCTGGTCCCATCAGATTTTTCTTTTCACTTTCTTTTCCCTTTTTTTTTTCTGGGAGCAACCCATAGATTGCAGACTGGATCGAGACTCGGATCGGTGAAGACCTTCACTCCTCCTGTGGCCCCTATGTATCACTGCCAGAAAGGCTTTATCCAATACTTTTAAGTTGTCTGTCAAAAAAAACAAGTCTGTTTTTTTTTTCCCCTCCTTTTTTTTCTGTTATCCTTGCAGAGGAATCAACAGGACAGGCGGAAATAGATTGCTTTGCATACACCTACATGCAGTATAGCCATTGTGTCATAGCTGTAAGTGAGACAACAGTCCTTGGTGCATCTTCCTCCCCAGCAGCTGCGCTGACAGGTCCGGGACCGGGGTGTCAGTGTGAGTGTGATTGTGAATGCATTTGTTAGACATTAGACAAGATGGGTGACATGTTGGCGATGGCTCCCGGTTCATTTACATGCAAAGGTCCGTCCCATTTGTGATTTTTCTATTTTTGATAACAGGATATTGCAAGTTACAGCAAAAAAAAAAAAAAAAGGAATATTCAGCTGACCTGCATATTCTCTTACACACACAAAACACATAAACATACGCACACACACACATCCATGGAAGCATGCACATAAACTCACACACAACCAAATGGATCTAATGATGAAACCTCTTTTTCTCCAGCTGTTCTTCTCTTTAATGTATTCACCATGGTGACAGCAGTGATTCATATATATGATTCATTCATATACAGAAGCAATTGCTCATCATCTCATTAATATTCAGTGACATAAACATCTCATACTTCATAAACTTACCCAAATACTGCACTTATTACCCACTTTCCCTCAGGGTAATATTTGTTCAAGTGAATTAGTTAAAGTAGAAGACCATGCTAATGCTGTAAATGCAAGTGTGCTTTTACAAATTGCTGCATTAAAAATCATAGCACAGCGAGAGTGTTAACAGCATAACTGAGGGTATAATATCGGAGTCTAATATTAGTAGTTGGATATTAGAAAAAAAAAAAAAAAAGCATTTTTAGTTATTTGACCGGGAAGCCCTTTATGATGCTCTGTTGCAACATTATCACATGAAACGATATTAGAGCCAGTGTATTTCTTTCTGATGAAAACGTAAAAAAAAAACGGTATTCCGAGCATATTTGTTTTTTCTATGATAAACATGGCTTTCAGGTTTTATTCTCTCTTAATAACTTAATAACTCCACATTTGGAACTTAACATTGTATGATTCATTAAAAATGTGCTTTCAATCCCATATTTTTCACCAACATTATCATGCACATTCCTTTGTTTTCTTTTAGATGCTACTGATTTTACACTCTCTTTTTTTCGTTTGTTTTTGCACACACACTCTCTCACATCATTCCCAGATAGAGTGAAAGTTTCCGACTTATCCGATTCCATTTTCTCCTTCCAGAAGTTTAAAGATAAACTCTGACTCTGCGTTACGCTGTTCAAAAAGAGAGATGGATCCTGTGCATGTTGACCGTCTCAGAGATGAGTGCGTTGGTGACAGAGGGGTGCCTAAGATGGATTAGATATGGTTTTATCAATGAGCACCAGGCTGGCATGGCAGTGGAAATCTCTTATCATGTCGTCTCAATTTGTAAAGCAGAAAGAACAAGGAGAAGTGGAAGAAGGGGAGAGGAGATGGAAGGAGTGCGGATAAAGAGGTAGAAATCACACTGAGGGACTGATGGACTTAAGTGATGGCAGAAAGAGAATTTCAGGAGTCAAACGCCGTATTGTTTTGTAAAGGTGCTTCATCTCAGACCTGAATGTCAACTTGCGCTGAATAATTGTCTGTGCCAAAGGCAAGCCATGTGGCCTTCTGATGACAATGAATTTCTCAACTCCTCTTTAAAGCTGCATCTTTATTAGACCGCCCACTCTCGAAATAAAGTTCATATGACATTTTATGTTTCTATTATTTATGAGTTAGGCGGCTGTTCATTTTATGTGCTCTTGCTTCCCCCTCTGGGCTTACTTCACCACCTCGCCATCAGTCTTATGCTGTCACCTCCTTTGTCGCACATTGTTCCAAGGGTTTTGATATTTCCTCCTCTGTCTCGACACAGAGATAAAAGCGGTGAATTAATGTCATTAGTGTGTGTGTTTTTAGGTCCCACCCACATACATCTGACAGATGGCTTTTACAGAACTCCAAATCCAGAACAATTAGACGTGAAAAATTGTACCTGTCCCTTTTGGCCAAATTGCAACAGTTCATCAAAACATCAAAAACAAGAACGCATAATGATATGCAGTGCATCTCTTCCCTTGAATAAGAAGGATGCACGCCGCCGCTGCAGTTGACATTCTCTCATATGGTGACTCAGTGCAGTGGCATCCTCAGTTTTCTGCACAGCAGAGGTTCACCTTGTAGTTATCAGAAGTGACTGACATTTCTGAGAATAACTAAGAACACTGTTTTAGGTGGAATGCTAAAAGCATCCAGTTGATGAAAGTGTTAGTCTTGACCCATTTTATCTCAGACATTGTGTTCTGTGGAGTTTTTTTTTAATAGATATGACTAGCAGCCTTGTACTGAGCGATTTTATTGCACTTACAATCAGTTAGGCATTGTTGACATCAAATAATTAAATCCTGTGTTTTTATGTTTTTATGTTTTTCTTAATTTGGGACAGCCTTTGTTGTTACGTTGATGTCACTTTAACGACATCCTGAAAGGCTTTTGCTGAATGATGGGAATCACCATGTCACGAACAGCATAAAGTGCTAAGCCCTCAGACAAAGTGCAGGGAAGTGGGAGCAAATCCCTGAGTCTAAATCCTTCACATTTTTCAAATAATACACAATTTTGTCCTCTGGATGATTTGTAATATACTTATTTCTTTCTCCTGTTGAGGGATTTAAGGGCTTGTGCTTTTGCCCACTTATAGGCAGCTCACTAAAGGCAGTTTTGAAGTAGTGCATTAGTCTCCGGACGCAACATAAAAAAGTTGCAGGATGTTGCTATCTTAATCTGTGGCATATGGCTTTCAAATGACCAGCTTACACCTTGTCTGTCTAAGATCTAAATCTACTATTAAGATAAGCTGATCCTTTTTAAACACTGCGAGTATAATAAGATTATAGTTTTAACAGGATGCACGGTGAATTATAAAGCCAGAATTCTCACTGAAGGCAATTCCTTCACTGAATAACAGATTTCAATCAAATATTTTGCCTGTTAATATTATATATATATATTTCTTTTTTTTTTTTTTCATTTGTGCAATTTTGTGCCTAAGGCTTTTATAGCCTATTACATTATATAATTCCTGAAGCCAGTAGACAAATAATCTGATTAAGGGCTTGCTGAGTTCATACTTTTTCGGGGTTAACCTCTCAGCTCTTTGATTTCTGTAGGTCCAACATTTTCATAGTGGCTCTCAGACTGAGTTTCCAGTTGACTGATTTACAACTGGCCATTTTCTTGTCTTTGGAAAAGGCCACTTGACTTGATCTAAAGTGCCAAACACGTTGGGACCACTTGAATTTTTAATACTTCTCAAATCTCCGACTCTACCCTGTATGTCTGGCTGCCAATGCCAAGCTTGTACTAAGATTGGAATTCAACTGTCTAGACACAATCTGCCCATGAATAAAGGGATTTCATGAAGAAGCACGGAAAAAAAAAAAAAAAAAAGTTGGACGGCAGTGATTGGAACTCTGTAACAAAGTGGGAACAGTCTTGGTGCAAAAATCTAACACTACATTTTCCCATTCATGCCAATACTTAAGCACATCATTATGCGATGGCAACAACGCTACAGTGTTCTGTACAGTTAGCCACATTAATTATTCATATGAGTCCAATCTCAGTTTCACTTTGAGGGTTCTCATATGCAATTAGAAGTAATGAATGTGCTTCTTAATTACATTCATTTGTGCAAATTTCCATTCCCCGTTGAATTTTTCTGTGGAAACATTGTGACACTGACCAATGGCATATCATTTGCAATGTGACTAAATCCATTCAGCATAGAACAATTAGCTGTAATTAGTGCTACAATGTCATCAGCAACCAGGGGGAAAGACTAAGCTGACATGCAAGGAAGAAGAGGACCCCTTGTTCAAGTCCGGCATTGTTGCAAGATCAGGATAATTGGCTGACCACAGGTTAGAAAGACGACGAACTGCTGTTAGACTGTTTGGCTTGATTTTTTTTTTTCAACTTTTATTCATGTTAAGTTAACTGAGCAGTCATTCTCTTTGATAGAAATGCCCTTCTCCAAATTTACACACTTTGGGGCTGCCAGGGCAACCTTTTTTCTCCTGCCAGCCCATCTCATCATCTGCTGCTGACAAATGAGCAGCTTCACTAAAGTAATTAAGAATGAAGTGCCTTGCTTAAGGATACATCGCTGGTGGTTGCTGAAAGATGGGAGGAGGCATTTCCTATTCATTTCACATCACCAGCCGACATATTGTCATGTTATTGGAGATATTTTGGCTGCTGTGTGCGTGTGTTTAATTCATGCCGCACATTAAATGGTAATGCAGCATATTCCTTTTCTCGCAGATATCCCACAATCTACAAGATAATGTCTTCAGACTCCTTTTTCTCTCACATCATTTGCACCAGTTTGCTCCTTGCTATATATTCCCCCCGCATATAAATAAATAAAGGCCTTTGTGCCTTCTGGCTCCCAGAACTTTTTACAGCTGCCCCAGTGGGCCTGCAACAGAGCTAAATGAAGCAACAGTGAGTATTAACCTACATAAATTGGACCTTTCCTTTTAAGATGATTTTAGACTTTTTATTTTTTTTCCTTCCTCTCTCCTTATTTTGACCGCCGGGGGTCTATAGCTGAGTCAGAAGGAGATTTAGATGGACTCATCTGTATCCTTCTTTACCGATTGGGATTTGGAGGAAGTGCTCAGTTCTAAGAGGTGAGGTGGAGGGGAACCCTTGTTTTATCTGGTTCAAATGCCACACCAGTTGTCTCGGAGAGAGACGAGCTATTGATCTGGAGGAGTCGACTCAGCTCGCAGAAATCTCTCTCCACCCTCCTTCAAACGACTGAAAAGTGTCATGTTAGAAACCCTCCTTTTCCAGAGTATTAGGCCCCGTCTTTGTTGCCCTGCCAATGTCTTCTGTGAAGTTGAGATGGGAGCTTTTTGGTACAATCATTCAGATCTGAACAAGACAAGTTCGGAAGAGATATTAAAAGATCTCGGGGCAAAATGGAAATGTTTCAATGTCATGACCAGACGAAATAAAAAAACAGAAGTTAAGCATTGTTTAACAGTGTTTAGAGGTGACTCACAGACTAATTGGACAAGCTGTGTTAAGATTAAATACAAACAAACCAGCAGCACTTTGAGTGACATATTTTTTTTTATTATTTGATTTTTTTTTGTGGCACAGAACAGGATTTCAAACTGTTTTGATTTGGTTCAAAATTCTGCAAACTTTTTTAATTAACATGTATTCACTTAGATAAATTTTCCAAAATAGAGATCAAATAACTTTTTCTAAATCAGAAACATATTTGTCTTCATTAATTCATCTTTCATGGCTTTAATTTTAACATTTATAAATCTCTAATGTCCCCCAAGAGACATGATGTTACTACTTGGAGAGTTCAGCTAGATTTTCTTAAGAGGAAAAAAACAGGAAAGTTGGCTTGATAAACCATGTTTGATTGTCCAAAAGTTGCTGCTTCAAATTCAGTCAGCAGCACTGTGACTCGAGTGGGCTTTTCAAAGACATGTACAATTAAAATACTCATTCCGAAGTTGCTAACATGTTCAGTAAGTCTTGTGTCTGGTTTGGGAAGGGATCAATAGCTGCCAAGTTTGATCGTGTCTCTGGACAATGTGATCTGAACTCGGCAGGGATAGAGAGAGACTTCAAACAAGGATAGAGGCTCAAAGGCCCCAGCCAGCAATTCACTTTGTTCCATTTCACTGACTCTGTGATTCCTAAACTGGAATATGGCTCGAACTGCATATTAAACCTGTGAAATGCTGGGTTTGAGAGAGGTGAACTGCTTTAGTCCTTGATCCCATCTAGCTGATTTGATCTTTGAAGCTTCAGTCATGAATCATTAAAAACAACAACAACACACTTGAAATAAAAAAAAATCAACATGCTATTTATTTGGTGCACACCAATATTTTACTCTGGCAACTGGGTGGCGTTAATGTTGTGACAACTCTGGTTAAGGTCTGAGGAGGCTGAGGCATTTCAGCTTGGTTAGGGCTAGGAAAAATATGTTTTTTCATAAAAACAAACATACAAAAAAGAAAACAAGCCAAAAACACAGCTGAAAAAGTCCCGATATTTAATTAAAAAGGACCTGTTTTTTAACCACATAATGTGAGTTGCAAAAATGATCAGATTTCATTGGTTGAAACTGTTGTAATCAAAATGTCAAACATTAGTCGGCTGCTTTGCAACTATTTTGTCTTTGTGTCAGGCCTCCACGGGCTCATTTACATGTCATGTGAACCATGTCACTTTGATAATTATTGTGGAGATTATTTGATACAAAGGAAATTTAAACATTCAGAAACCTACCATAATGACATTTCTCTTCTTCAACTGGTCTAAAACAGCTGGGAAACAAAACAAATTATCCATTGTTTAATTTAAAATGTTTGAGATGTCAAAGCCAGCACGCACTATTAAACCTCTAAATCAGAGCTCATCAGATAATAACTTACTTGAACTTTTAAACTCTGAAGAAATCTGACCACAAACCTGGACTCCCAAACCCTCCCTTCATTTCTCAAGAATCACACTGTCCTTTCGGTGTGATGAGCTGAGGTTATACAGTACCTGCCTGAAAGAGCAGAAACTTTCACTCCCTTCAGAAGCGGGAGGAAAACATGGGAAGCTATAAAATATAGATGGCCTAATGTTTTATTCAAGGCCATTTGTTATAGATAGCTCTATACAGAAATCCCACTTCTTTTCATTTTTAGTTTGAGAGCTTGTGGTAGCATTAACTTTTTTTTCCCCTGCAATTTAACTGCTCCTGTCCCTCCCATCAACTCCACCCTCTCACGCAACATGTACACACACATACACACACACACACATACAGGGTGTACACACACCTGCACCAGTTCAAACTTTAGCTCAAACACTGCTTTATGGATGTGTTTTACTTCATTTTCAAACATTAAATCCATGTCTTTTAAATGGGGATGGATGTACTTTTACCATAAAATAAGGGGAGAAAATATCTGTACATATGAAAATGATCAGTGAATATAAAATCTCTAAATTTGAGATTGCGAGTGTGCCCATAAATCCTCTTGTGAGGTCAGAGGTCAGCCTGCTTCGTATTTCAATAAAGCCATTATTCTCTGGCTCGGAGGTGTTTTATTTCAGTATAACCAATGGTTATGTTTATTGTTAACAACAGCTTTAGCAGGGCTGAGACGAGGTTAGGGGGAGTGCATCTCTCTCCCTACATGCTCTCTCTCTCCCCTCATCCCCCCTCTATCCCCGGTCAAGATATAGCACCACGGACAGATTAAAATGCATGGTCTCATCCCTTTCTCATTTTTCACATGCAGTCGGTCTCAAGGATAAGGATGGCCTCTGCTCAGAAGAACTTATTGACCAAAATAACTGTGCATCAATATGTCTCCTGAAGGCTGAGCAGACCACAGCATTAAAGGGGTTGTATTTTCACCAACTCTCTCAGCCTTTAATGTTATTGACCTGACTTGTGTTGATAGGTTGCAGAGCAGCACGACAGGCGAGACACACATAGTAAAGTCATGTTAAAGCTTCATTGTCTGAGGAGAATCGCGTCCATTGATGCAGCAGAGCAAAATGGATGCCTCAAGTATACTTATGAATGAGAAAGAGGGGCAAAATAAAGAGAAATTTGCAATTTGAGAGAGGCATGCTGTGACCACTGTAAAATTATATTGCTGCCATTTTCTGTCTTATTTTTCAATAAGAAATCACTGTGAGATAAACTGCAGTTTTGATGAGATTCAATTTACAGTAATAGCTGCAGTATTGCTGCAATGACATCAATGATATGATGACAGACGGCTACAACTATGATGCCATCTGTCTATACTTCATGTATTAGCATATTTCAACTAGAATGTGTCATTCACGAGAAATGCAATATTTTCCTGTGAAATCATTAATTTCACAAGCACGGGCATAAAATCGCAATAAATCTCATGCAGTTCACACACAACCCCTCACGCACAAACCCACACACACACACACTCTTAAATCCTGATGAACCTACCAGCAGTTAATTCAATTGGCGGAAATATAATAAAGCATGCAGGTTACAGTATGTTTGCATCCTGAGTTACTGCTGTGATATAATCCAGGTGCTGAATGTGCATGCATGAACAGGATTACTCCCCACTGTACTGTATAGGACCCTATCCCTTCCAGATCAATGTATGCACTGACTAGTTGATAAATTGGTATTCACGGACAAATGGATGACTTCAGACACCACTCACAGCCTGGGTAACTCTGACAAATGGACTGAGAGTGCGGCAAGAGAAGGAGTTGTGCTGAATGAATGCAGAAGGAAGAAGAAGAGGAAGAGCATGGGGTTTTCAGATGGGACATGCTGAGGGAGTAGATTTTTCAGGTAGGCCCCGCAGGGTATGTTTGGCCTAACAGAAAATGACAGGAGGCTTTTGAAGGGTTTGACACCGAAGACTTCAACTCGTTGTTGTATACCCTCCTGAGCAAGCTAGCCGAGGCACTCATCACATTCACCGCGGTCAAGTTTGCGAGGCACTTCTGACCGAGCTCTTTGTGAGGCATCTGTGGGGACCTCAAGGCGATGTAGCACTCATGTGGTCACAGTCAGATGTCTGCCATTCCATGCAGAAGCAGACCTGGTGCTCAAGCCTCGCCAGGAGCTCCGGCGAGCGGGCAGACAGACTGTGTCCCTTTGTTCCCATTTCCCCAGACACCTGGGTGATTGCATTGATTTGTCCTGATTCCATTCAGCCCCGGGTGCCGCTGGATTTCAAGTGTCAAACATCTGTCATAAAGCGGCTCCCTCATGCTGACTAATTCAGACGAAAGCAAAATCTTTACAAAACTGAGAAAGAACACATGGCATTAATTGTAAGAAGAAAAGGAAATGGCATATTTCCAGTAGTTTGTGAGGTTTTTTTCTGATGTTATTGGATTTTTAATACAGTATAAATGTTAACATTACGCTGCACATAGTAACAATACAGGGGTGTGGTAAAAACTTAAGAAACATGCGCTTGCCTTCATTTTGAACTTAAGAATGTAAGAATATCTATTCTAACTCTTCAAAGTCTCTAAAATATATTTGGAAGAGTTCTGGCTGATGTCTTCACAGGCATAAATCTGGATTCTTTGAATGTATCCCTTGGTGTTCATTTCAGACAGAATGGCAAGAGAGTGAAAGAAAGGCAGTGTTAGACAGAGTGAGTTCACAGCGTTAGCAGAAAATAGACTGGAAAGCCTCCTGAAGTCAGTCACAGGCGGCAGCAGCAGCAAAGTCTTTGTTATGATAAAATCAGGGACCTCTACGAGCATGCCCTTGATTCTGCAGTTGGCTTAACTCGGCAGGTCACCAAGGGGAGGCAGATGTTGTCTCGAGGCATGTCCCACCGCCGCGGCGAGGGCTCTGGCTGGTGTCTCTGAGCTCACAGGTGCAGAGGGGATGGTGGACGGGGGGAAAGGGATTGAAGGTGCACTAAGCTGTCGCTCGGTCGCCACAGGCCAGCACTGGGGATGTTGGAATGAGCAGATATGCTCATTTTGATCCACTGAGGTATAATAATTGATGATCAGCCCTGCTGTTGCATCTGAGAGTCACTGGTCCATGCCTTAATACACCCTTAATGCAGCACATGGTGGTGTGGACAGAGGTGCCATGGGGTCTCATGCTGGCTTCTATTTCATGTGGTATAAAGAATGATTGAGGGAGTACAAGCCCGTATAACAAACCATAGAAAACCTTCTCTCGCAACTTAACTTCTTATACATGTTGAATACATGGCTGAAATCAGCCCTGAAAGAACTGAATAAATTTGATAACTAAAAGCTCTCTTTTAAATTTTTTGTTTCCTTGAAGCTTTGTTCAACCTTTTATTGTTTTTATGCCAGTTTAGATGTGCAACGGAGAGGCAAAGCTCAAGCAGCAAATGTTGAGATGAAATAAGATAGTGATAAAGAGTAAAATGAATAAAAAGGCTGCCAAAACTTGTCTTCTTGGAACCATTTGGGTCTTAAAAATAAAATAACTGCTGTTTCCCTGCACAGTACATTATGAAAAAAAAAACAGCAGTTGTGGACCACACATGCACATTATTTGTTTTCTGTAAAAGCACAAAAAACTAATTGTTTCCTAAATGTTCATTTAATAGAATCTGTAGAGAATAAAGGAAAAAGAAACGTTCCTTGTTGAGGTCCAACTTCAACACACTTAAAACCTGACCTACTTTTCCATCCTGTTCTGTATGTCTGCCCTCGTTCTATAAAAAAAAAAAAAAAGAAAAAGAAAACACAGTGAAAAAAAACTATTTAGTATTTGGTTGCTTGATTAATCACCAGTGTTGTCATAAATGCGCAGCACATGCAGCAACTTCACACACCAGGCAAACAAAGGCAACACTCATACACAAGCACATACATACACATACACCTTGATCTGCATGTAGCTGAACAAACCTCCCACGTCGTTCTACTGCTGTTAAGATCAGAAATCTCAAGCACAAAACACTACCATTGACAACCTAAGGGTCTTTGAAAGCCTCCAACTCGCTGATCCATCTGCAGCGTGGTTCTCCTGCTGCAAGAGATCAAACGGAAACACAGCGGCCCAGCACGAGAACATTCCAAAACTCAACTTGCATAGTGTCGCTGCCTCTTTTCAAAATGAATGCGAGGCACTGAAAATGTTGGGGTTTCAGGATAATTTCCAAACGGATCAATGCGCTGCCATTATCACGGCCACACTGAAGAACATTTAAACCACTGAGAGGCTTTGTCTGTTCAGAAAAAGGGAATTCTGTTCCATGTTTGTTGTCATTGTTGGTCGTCAGTGATCCGATCAAATTTTAATACGCTATTCAGCCTCATTGATTTCAGTTTACCGCAGATTGTGTTGAATGAAAAAGTGTTCTTTTTTTTTTTTTTCTCCATCAGTGGCAATTACCGTACAATGAGAGCTCGGTAGCACAGTGTATTAGGAGGCACGGTGTTTGTGAAATGCTGGGTTTGGGCCACTTGTCAGCACCTGCCTGAATTTGGGTAAAACAGGCAAACGTGTGCGAAATCACATGTGCAGCATACACATGCATGCATGCATGCTGCCAAGCAGGAGCCCATATTACTTTAATATACTCATACACCCACACATCCACCACTCAGTGCAGACGGAATCAGACAGAAAGACAATCACACACATCATAAGCAGTGGCTGGATGCCTTTTCTTATGTTATATTGTTTTGCTGATTGCTGAGAGCAGGAGATTCATTTTTGGTACATTTTGTATTTATGGTTCATGACAAAAGGAAATTGTACACTGGATAACAACAGGCTGTCTATAATATGATATTCTGAACTGGCTGCAGTGTTGAATAACATGTTTTGCCTTTAAGGCAGAAAGGTGAACAAGTCATTTCCTCTACAGATTTTTGCTCACTCAAAATACCTTGAAGATGTCCTGTATTTTCTGAATCTGTAATTTAACAGTTTCATTCTTAAGGGTTTTTGTTCTTCAGCTAGGCTTTACAGTTTTCATTGTTGTCTTGCAAATGATTAATATTAATTTTTTCCAAAGTGAAAAATGTGCATACTTTCACAGAGCCCAGGCAAAAATCCATCTGTCTTACCTTTGGAGCATCTGCCATCGCTTACAGGGCCGTCCACCTCACGAGTCACAGGGACTTAGGGACATCTGTCCCAACAGATAGAAAATCAGGATAGGGCCATCCATTCTGTTAACGCTCCACTGAACTCTGCGTTATGTTCACCATAATTTGCTTTTGGTTGCTGCAGCATCCTGGAATATTGCTTTGCAGCAGCTCAGACAAAGTCGGCTGGTTGTAATGTGTCCCTTTTCGGCCATTCTGCAAGCAGATAATTTGATAAACCCCTAGACATAATGGCTGTGCTACGTCCTGATAAATGTGGGTAATATGACAGGGGACAGAGGATTTCCCTAACAATTTCTGAAGAGAAGTTTGGCTATTAGGGTGATGTGATATTTACCGAAGAGAGTACATTTGATCTGAAGCGATTGTATTTTGTTGGCATTCATTGTAACTCTATATGACTTGTACTTTTACTGGAATTGATATTGTCTGTTTTCTTTCTAGCTTGTTTGTCAATGTGGATGTTGTTTTTGGACTTGTTCAGGCAATATTTCCTTTAAATAGTTTTTTTTTTTTTTTGCAGTTTTAGATACAACGTCCGTATTCCAGGGGGGGAAACAAACAAACAAAAAAAATAGGGTTACAAATACAAAATGCAACACTTTTTCCTATCTCCTGTTATGGTGCCATATGTTCTTTCACTTCTCCCAAGCAAGAACACTCTCCACTGCACACATTTTATTCATAATACCCTCTTATAAATTCGCATACACACAAATCAGAATAAAGTTAGGGAAACTGACCATGCAGTGACCCAAAAGCTCACTCAGCCATTCCTCCTTCTCTCATCTTGCTTTCTCTCAATCTTCTGAGGGTAAACGCGTCAGCTATTCCTCGTATGGTAAAATATGCAATCTGTGCCTGCCAGTCTATGAGCGAGTTTTGGGTTAATCCTCATGAATACGTGACTTTGTCTGCATGAATAAATAAAAACCTGCTCACTGGGTAATTGAGGTGCCGTGCCACTAACAAACGAGGACACAGTTTGTAAATGGGATTTTTTCTCCCCCTGATCTAGACCCATGGTGTTTTATATTACATTAAAGCGTTACATCATATTGATACACTTTACAGAGCAGATATGACATTGAAATGTTGAATCCTCCCCCCCTGAGGACTCTGGAAAAGTTCTATTATGTTTCTGTTATTTTAACATTTGCTTCAGTTTAGGAAAGCTGGAGTGTGAAAATGCCACAGATTTCCACATGCTAAGTTGAAACATTGTCTGGCTTCTAAAAACAAATACACAGAATTCACAAAGTGCAATGGAAAGCGAGATAGCCGAGGAGAAAGAGCAATGCAGCAGACAGACACTGACTCGAGGTCACCTATGATTTCATCACGGCTGGTCGCTCTTCAGAAAGCGTTCCATTTTGTATTTAAAGTGGTCCCAATTACGGTCAATTTTGTGTTGTGTGTGTAAGGGATTCCATATGTTGATCCCCTTTATAGAGAAAAAAGAGCTGTCTGTCTGAAGGAGGTTTTGTGACAGAGCACTTTGCAATTTCCCACAGCAGCGCCCCTGGTAATTGAGCCAAAGCCTGAAAAGGTTTCAACATGTCACTAAAAGGACCCGAGCAGCTAGGTTACATAAACATTTATAGATGACTAAAGTGCTGGCAAATTTAAAGCAATTATCATACTTCACATCGGTATGGAAAATAAAGGGCATTACAACGTAATCAGCAGAAAATCTTGAGCAGTTTGTAA
>JAPZDZ010000026.1:13632219-13644913 GCA_029783805.1 Acanthurus tennentii | reverse complement strand
TTTTTTTCCAGGAGGATCAAGACTTTTTACAAAATGGCCTTCACTCTTAAAAATCAGTGCAATATTACATCAGCATGTTAATCTGCAAATAAATGGAGGTCAGATTGAAAATTTTAAGATCATGTTTTTCTTTTGTGAATGGTGTTTGTATTCTGTATAAATATCCTTGGTAATTGCTGCGAAAGCCAGCTCAGGGACTGCCAGAACAATTAGCTTTTTTAACATCAGAACACCATTGACGTCTCTGTCTATCTTGGGAGACAAGTGTTATTTAAAATGGCCGACATTTTGAGTAGCTTTTACTGTAACAGCAAAAATACACAACTATTATGATACTTATCTCACAAGATCTGATGACGAAGAATGCCTGGGGAATGATATAATCAAACTCAGATAGGGCACCTCCAGCTTTTAGCCTGCCATTTACCACCACAGTACACTTTTCTGGTGTTCGATATCCCACCAAAGCAAGCCTTGAGAAGTGCATTGATTTCAGAGGGGTCCTCTTCGCCACTCCTGCCCCTCACGCCTTGTCCATGACCCACTTATTTTCTCATCTTTCCCTGTTTTCTCATGAGAGTTATGCTTGCACGCTGCTTCTCCCATTACGCTGTGAGTGGATGCAGGCCAAGTATGATTGCATTGCATAGTCTGTCTCTCTCTCTCTCTCTCTTTCTCGCTCATTGTCTCTCTCTGAGTCACGCCAACACACACACACTCACACACACACAAATGCTCTGTCTATGTGAATGAGTTAGGTGATACCGGCTCAGTTAGCCAACAAATAAATCACCGGACAAATTGACATATATGCCACAGGAGAGACCGTCTTTAGAGGAGTCGTTGAACACTGCAAGTGCTGTAAAATTTTCAGCCATGATGGATATTGACAAAGCACTGACTTTAAACCTCATACTGATCCAGTCGTTCCACAAAATATTACTGACCATAAAGAGCTGGATGGTGCTGAAGCCACACTCACTGCTCGGGGTGGGGGGTGGGGTGGGGCTTAAAACAAATCAAATAAATTGCAAGTTTAATGCATTTGTTCAAATTAGACGCTACATAACAAGCCCTCAGGTAGTGGTGAAGCTTATACACTCAGGTTTTGACCCATGGGGTCTTTCCTGTCTTTACTCAATCTGTAGAAAGAAATGCATATTGGGTAAACAAGGCCACCTGACTGGCAGCAAATTTATACAATATCATCTACTCATACCTTATTTAGTCTTTACATAATTTATCATTATAAGTTGCAGTCTCTAAAAAGAAAATTCTTTGTACCACAAGTGAACATCGAGTTTTGAATAGCAGCAGCTGAGACAGCCTTTAGCTACAGTTCGGTGTTGACGTATCAATTATAGATGACGATAACAAAGGACAGCTTACTTTGCCACTCTAATCACTTGTTTAAAACAGCTAGGAGGAAGGTGAACACCTAAATTAAGCTTACTGATACAATAAGGGGAAAGCTGCACACGTTGTTAACACTGAAATACACAATAAAGTGAAAATCTGCAATGCTTTCTGACCCTGAACGAATTGTTTGCAAACTGTAACGATGCAGAGTCCCATAGTTTGCCCCAGGCAGCCGTAGGTATAGCTTAAAGCATTGCAGAGCACTCCTCTTTGCAGTACTGTTTTGGGATTCAGTTCCATGGTGTTAGAAACTTCTGATCTGTGTTTTTCACCTGTTTGGAGGCACATTGAGAACCAGGGCAAATTTTAGGCATTTTTAACAATATTCTACATGATTAAAAAATCCCTGAAAGAAGTCAATTTTGCTTGTGGGCAAAAGCTAATGTTTCTAAAATAAGAGGAAAAAAACATTACTGAGGTCAAATTCAAAATGGAAAAAAAAAAAATTAAGCTGTAATTTTTGATAATGCACCTTGTATTGTATGAGAGTCTTTCAAAGACAACTCATTCATTGTGAATTAGCAGAAGCTCTGCAATTGACGGGCGCTCTGAGATTTTCATTTTTGATACTTCAGCCAGAGAGGATCAGGCCAGGGGAAGGCATGGAGGCAGCACTGTTTAAGGCTGGAGGTTTCTTTGGAAGGCTGCATAATATTTTTGAATAGGGTTGAAAGCGGGCTCGAGGCAGCTCAGTGGAGATTCTCCTTTCCTCTCACGGATTATCATTTTTAAGCAGCTTCCTTGGGAGCTTCCAGAATGAGCATTATTAAAGCCAGGGTTGAAAACACAGACCTCACCAATTTAGTTACTTCTCCAATTTACTTCTTTGCTGCTCATCCTCATTCTAGTAAGTTCTGGCCCATTTGGCCTTAAAGCTAAAGTACCTAGGGCTTCACTGTGTTTTGCCAACTAATACTGGAGCTTAGATATATTCTGTTTTTTTCCCTGTCTGACAACTTCAGCCTTGGCACATTGTTTGTCACATCTATGTATTTTATAAGGACTGAGCAAGTAGCTGTCACCGGAATAATGCAGAGAGAATCCTTTGCTCTTGATTTTGTTTTTATTAATGATGAGGGAATAACATAGCAATATCTTATCCACTGCTGAAGCACAAAAGTACGTTTTCATTTTCAAAAAGAATTCATAGAAATTTCATTTTGCAAAAGGAAACCCAGAGCTGAAAACTCAGTGGGATATAGGAAAGACTCTTTTTTATGGGGGGGTAAGGTGTCAGTGATCTCTCTATGGACTTCATTGCAAATATCAAAGAGGCATCCGACTTTATTGTTTCATGCAGTTGTCATCCATTGAGCAATGCATATGCATCACGGCCAGTCCTTGACAGCAAGTTGCAATTTTATTTTGAAAAAACAATTCAGTGTATTACTATTGATTCTCTGTGGATGCTGAACTACAAGGATCTATCACTCAGAGTGGATGCATTTTCAAGCTACCTTGTCCGGGTCATATTTGTAAGACAAAGCCTAGTTGCAATTAGATGGAAAATCTGAACTTCTTCAGGTACATCTCTCTGATTTTCCTCTTTCAGCAATGGCATTTGCATTTTTCAACAGAGGCAGGATTTGAGCAAAGAGTGTGATTGCTCTCTTTGCTAGTTAAATGTTTAAAGAAGACATGCAATTTGAATTGCTGCAGAGCTCATCAATATGAAATTGGACTAGTGGAGGGAAACAAAATGTGAGGAGGCAGCCTAGCACTCAGTATGCCCAAATCCAATGCTCCATTTTCCACCACAGCAACACAGGGGTAGACTTTCGGGGAAAAAAGAAATCCTCAGGCTATTCTACCTTTTGAGGGTTTTACTTGTTACAAACAGCACAAATGCTTGCAATACATATCAGAGCATCTGCAGGGTGAAGAATCTGGAACAGAAACAGATTGTTTTTTAATAGAAAGACTCTGAAAAAAATAATATATCAGACATAATGAAAAACATATGCCGAGCTCAGTAACTGATTAACTAAAACCAATGAATAAAGTGTTTTAAAAGTCTATTGATAAAAGATTTTACTGTGCCAATCAATTGCGTTTCCACATTGATTCATCTGTAGTTACATTTGTTAGAAGATAATGTTGTTTAATGAGAGAAATAAACAGGTCTGCTAACTAGCAGAAAGCATTCTGGATCCATCTGGGAAAAACCTTATTGGTTCTCTGAGCATGTTATCTGTCACTCAAAACGTGATCCAATAGCATTCATAATGCTGCCAAAGCCCACCCGTTGTTTTTTGTCCCCAAATCCCGCTGTGTTTGAAGATGTGTTGGCAGCAGCAAATTATTAAATTGTATTTTTTCATTCTCAAGGGTTTGTCAGCAGCTTTGCAACAAATAGAATTTTACCAACATAATTATGATTATCTGAAAGAAGGTGAAAAAGTAGAGCTGATATAAAGTAAATATTGATGCTCCAGCAAACTAGGGGATGGAGACTTTTGTCAAGTGTCACCTCCTTAGTTCTTACACTTAAATGTCAAGCCAGGCCCAAAATTTGACTGATAATCAAACTGTGTCCTAACACAAGCGTTTCTCAACGGTAAGAAATCATTTGTATGGAGAGACAGTCAGAGTTCAATAGACTTTCTGTCATCGACTCCTTCAGCTGATAAAACACACAAGGCAGCAGGGCGAAAGGGAGCCATTTGCAGAGTTGACAGATTCCATCATGGATGACTTTAGCATACCTGAGCGCTGCTCTTTCGCTGCCTTTTGCGTGCCCTCTGCGAGCATAAGGGGTGATGAATCAGGCTTTATGGGCCTTCAGAATACCAGAGAGGTCAATCTGTGCGAATGGCTGTTAAAATCCGACATACTGTAACTTGACCGGGCCCTTTTAACAAGCTCCAAGCCATTCTACACCCACCACAGTCCAGACTTAACATTTGTATCATGCTCTAATATACTGTACTTTTGGCCTGATAAGCTCCTTGCTGAGTTTCTGAATAACAACTTTTGGATGACACTCAAAGTCCTGGTGGGAAACAAATATTTCTCCCTGCAATTGAGTTCATGATCTGCCTTGACTTGCTCCCTGACTTCTCACTGCTGCTGGCAGTGATGGAAGAACAATAGCTTCTGATCTCAGGCTCAATTATGGTGGGTTTTCTTAAAACCTCTGTTTAGCTCAATGGCTGTTAGCCATGCCCTAAATTCTTTCTTCTAATGAAAGGCAGCTAAAAAAATAATAAATAAAGAAAAGGGAGAGAAGGCGAGAGAAGGGGAGAGAGGGGTAGAGAGAAAGAGAATATAATCAAATTACACAACATATTCTTTTCTGATTTTTAATATGGTGGCTGCAGCAGAAGGAGAAAATGTTGTGCTATTGCATTGTTTCTTTATTATCTGTAGCTGATGAGCCAATCTCTTTGAAGTTGTTTCTCCCCTGAAGCACTGGAGGCATGCAAAATATACACACACACACACAAATCACAAAGTTAGGAAAATTAAAAATCTGAAAAATGGTAACTTAATAAAAGTAATCAATCTGACTACCACAACTGAGCAAAACGCATGTCCTAACTTCATAAGATAACACAAATGAATAATGAAAAAGTGCTGTACAGCACGATTTCAGAACAAATTGTAAATTATTGTTAATATTTAAGTGAAAGGGCTCCTCTGTATTAACAAAACTGGCTTCTTTCTGCATTTACATAAACACATAACATCCACGTACAGTAAGTAATAAATCACACTTTGGTTGTTTTTCACATATGATTGAAACAAAACAGGAGCATGGGACAAGTCCAAACTTTCTGAATGTAAATGAGACTGAACCTGAAAAATATATTTGCAGTATGGTGTGTTTTGCATCCAAATTCGACTCCTGTTTAAATGGTCAGAAAACACACACAGCTGCAGTCCATCTGGCTAATTTTAAAGCAGCACATCCGTAGTTCTGCCCTCTCTCTCTCTCCTCTCTTTGTTTGCTTTTACAGTGACCTGTTTAGCTACAGCATCACATTGAGAAGTTCTTCTGACCCTAAAAGCCTCTTAATTTTTATTTTTATGTGTCCATCATGTTGCCTTGACAACAGACTTGGCTAATCTAATGTGCAAGGAGCACAACTGCTGGGCCATGAAAAGAAATAATAAAAAAAAAAAGGACAGAATACTGCACATACTAATATCACCTGGACTGGAGCGTCTAATGTCTCCTCACTCTGATCCTCTTTCTGAATATTTTGTTGATGTTGTGAAGTCGCATTTTCACACTGCCTTGCCACGTGCATGTGTGTGTGTGGCTTGTGCGTGTGTGCATTTTGCCACTGGACTGGCAATCATAGGGAATAACACAGCTCCATGATTGCACACTGCCCTTGAAAAAAAATCTATTCCCAGTTGAACTCAAAACAGCCCAAAGCCTTTTCTCACCAACTCAATATTTTTTTTTTCCTGTATACATTCTGCTATAGGTGAACACAAAAACGAGCATTTGTGGCACCAAATTACACCAGGACACCCTCAACATACAGAAAAATACTTGATTCCCAATATGATTGTGATGGAATGAAATAAAAATATCAGATCAGGTCAAAATGCATCACAGTATGTAGAGAATTAAACTCTTTTTGTTTTGGGAGCAAATGTGCTTCCGTGCAACATAGGTTAAGTGCTATTTTCATCCACATGTCAGCTGGTTTGGTCTGTTTCTTTTTTCTGGAAGCATTTTAGATCTGACGTGCTTTTTCTTCTTGTTAAATGTCACTGACAGGTTTTGACATGAAAACTTAAGTTAGCAGTATCCAACCTGTCATACTGTATTTGTAAACAGCTTACGTTTCCTTCTCTGAGCTTAAGGGAGAGGAGGTGAAGCCTGACAGCAGACAAGGGTTTTTAACAAACATCCCCACATGCATACATAATGCCCCGTTTCAAAAAGGAGAAAGTTTGCCGCTCCATTTAATGCGTAGTATCTCTGCGAGAGCCCAGAGGATATCTTCTGTCCGCAGCTTCCAGGGGCTGCATGCACTATACTTAGCAACCTTGAATCCTGCATGTATGGCAACACAGTTTATGGCTCCCCCTATCTACGCATCAAGGGAATGAGTGATTTAGTGTAATGAGATAATGCCTCTTGAGGAATCCATGTGCTCATGCCGAGTGAAAGTTTCTTGGAATAGTCCATCACATGATGAATTACCTAGACTTTTTTTCTAGGATGGACTTGGGTTCACTGGACAAACTTTGGACATCATGCATTGGCTACATCAGCTACTACATGCTGTGTCCATGTTGCATGGATATTGATTGATGTAGCTAAGTAGTACGATCGCTGTCCTACACAGCAGCAGACACGGCCAATAGAAATCCTGTGGATTTCTACGGCTCAACCAGGTTTAACTCATCAGCAGAATAGGAATCTCTCGGGTCCTCTGGGAGTGGGGCAGGGCATACATCAAGGGCAGGTGTGAGGAGACAGGTGACCCATGACCTTTGCCTCCCACCACCTGACCTTGGAGTGAGATCTCTGTCTCTGAGCTCAGGCTTAAATCTTCCTCACTAGATCAATGTGATGATGTATAGAGGGTTGGGCAGGAAGCTTTGGATAGGAGCTCAATATCTAAGTGTAAAGAGACACGTGGGACACTGTGTATCGTTTAAGTCACCTCTTTTTTATTTCTTCTGCTTAACTCAGCAGAAAAAAGGTGGAATTGCATTGCACTGGGAAATGCCTCAAGTTTTGGGTACATGCAGTTTATAAATTGTGATCAGTTCTTTTTTGTTTATTATTTTCCCTGATAAGCTGTGTTCAGAATTTTGCAGCTTGTTTCACCTTAAATTTCCTTAAATTTGAAACAAAACCCAACAAATGTGAGAGGAATTGTGCTACAAAGCCTTCGGTTTCCCCACTAAGAAAAAATGGGCAGCAAACTCAGAACTATTGAAATTTCCTGTGTGTAGTCCATACTGCTGAGATTGCAAAAATACACTGGTAGCATTCCGGTAATGCTCCAAACATTTTTTTTTTTTTTTTTTTTTTTTTTTTTTTTAAATGTAGTCATTTTGTCCACCAGCTGAATAAACAAGCGTAATATGCTCATATTCCTAAAGTGTTTTTAAATGTCCTTTTGTGTTCCCCACCAGTTAGTTTTGAAAATACTCAGAGTAATAATAATGACTACTAAACTAACTGCACCATAAAATGTGACACTTTTTTACAAAGCCACATAATGTAGCCTACTGTTCCAGATCCAGCGTTTTCCGAACAGATCAGATTATTGCATTGTTTGTAAACTCCACTGCCTACTCTCAAATGTGCTCACACAAACGCACACAAACAGAAGAAATTCGGTCACATCCACTTGGCAACTGGATGTGACTAAGAACTAAGGATGGCTTGTGTGTCAAAGCGCAATCTCCGAGTACAGTGATGATCATGAGCAACAAGACATCCGTTCAGAGGCTGCAAACTCTTCTTCCCTCTGTGAGCAAGTCTGCGACCACAGAGGAGGAGCAGAACATGAATGACTTGACAGGTTATGAATGAGCAGAGTGTGAATGATCTGGTTTTACCTGGCCACTTGCTTTATTATTTCAGTCCTGCTCTGCTCTGGAAATAATAAATAGTCTTTTTTGTTCTGCATCAGCACAAGTTAAGAATTTGACAGATAAAATATGTGTAAGTGTAACTACAGGAGACTCTTTTTTTCCCCTTTAGAATTGTCCATCACTCACAGATATGAACCCTTCTTGTTATTAAATCTAACTGGCTTAAGTTTCAAAGGTCCTGGCAGTGAATATCATGCAAACACTTCAGTTCAAGGCTGAATACAACATGAAGTACCTAAAGAACTCTTTCTCTTTGCAAAAATTGCACTTCCTAAAACCACACAGTTTTACGATCAGGAAAAAAATCCATCAATGGCTAAAGAAGCTCAGTATTCATTTGCAAATTTATTTTTTTAAATTTATTTTTCAATCATGTATTTTTCCTGAGGCTAAATTCCTTAGCATTTTTTAAAAATTTTATATTGGTTTTATTCTTATTTTGATAAAAACTGAATTAGCTAAAAATTTCCTGAACACTTCTTGTATTTATAAAAGCATTAACTATAAAGAATTCTTTGTCACCACTAAGGATATAATGTTGTGGGCAGCTAACTATACTTTGGCTTTCATTTTTTTATGGTATACAAATATTCTATTTTTGCACAGTATGTACATGGGCACTGGTGACAAGGTGGCACACGTGGCTAAACATCAACCAGGTGGCGGTTTGAAATTTCTCACCTTTGGAAGGAGCGAAAGTAAGCAGATGGCGGGCCTTTAGGGTCCATAGCACATTGTCGACAACGAATTACAGTCCAGAGGGGAATAGGATGGCTGATAACCTCCATCCCATGGTTCCATCTGCTGAATCCTAAGCAAGGACAGTGCATGCAGACACGCAAACCCAGACACTGACATCTTGTAAAGATCATGTAGAATTATACAGAAGGTAATTCAGGAAGAACTATTGACTGTTTGCTGCAGATGTGTTATGTAGCTTTCCTGGAAAATATCTATTTAGTTTTGGCAGTGTAGTACATCATAATGTAGCAAAATAACATTTAGGCAGAATTGTCAGTCATCCCTTTGTTGCCATTTTGTGATAAGTTAATTGTTAAGCACGGAATTTAATATTTATTAAGTCCTGAATGGTAGTGCTTTTTCCGACTCATGATAACTGTACAAAAGCTCATAATAAAAGAGTAATGATGACAAACTGAATCAGACAGTCGTTCAAGAGGACTCAACCTGGCATTTGCACCTTTGATACAAAATGATCTCCCTACTGTTTTCAGGACACCCATTCAGAGATCCTGTGTATGGCTCTTTGGGGCGATCTAAAAAGAAGAGCCTTAGAAAGAGCAAGCAACGCCAATTGTTAGAAAACACACGCCAAGCCTGTCTTTTGTCCTGTTGAAACAGAGTGGTTTGTCGTGTTCTGTACATTCACCAGGTTTCAAAATAGGCTTTCATTACAATGGGACTATCTAAATCCTATTGTGGCAGAACAAGGCAATGTTCTCAGAATCAAATAGAAAAGGAATAATGTTATGTCTAATTGCAGTTCCTTCTGTATATTCTCCGACTGGGTTTAATCTAGCTCCATTCATGCCCATGCTAATCACAACATAATCTGTGCTGCAGAATTACCCCGAAACATAATTTAGGCTATTATAATTATGCATCAGGCATTGGCAAAGGAGCCTCGAAAGCCATCAATACGAACTACATAGATTCCACATTGATTTCTCTGATGTCTCAATATTTAGAGCTGAAGGGAAGAGTGGACAGTAGAATGTTATTTCATCCAGCTCCACTGAAATTGCAACCAGTGGTGCAGCCATCCGCTCGCTCTGTCCAAAAAAACCTGCTGCCTCCACGATATTGTTCAGCCTATTTGTATGTGACGGGAGGTCCTCTCTCCTGCCATGCTTCTATGAGGAGCGGGTACAGTACAAAATCAAAGCCTCTGCTGAAACAACAGCTGTTTCTACTTATGTAATGGCTGCAGGACGACTGTTCATATCCTGGCTCGTTGAAGCTGTCACAAATCATTAATCTTGGGCCTGTCTGTGGGGCCACACTGTCAAGTTGTTTTTGGACATCTGTGGGTAGACAGAAGCAGGACACATCATGTGAGAAGGCGCCTCACACCTTCGCAATCTCACAAGCAAGCTTTAAATAATCTGACCTGACCTGTGGCTCTTACAGTGTCAAATTAAGGTACATTAATTAAGTGACATCAATTCTTTGTACTATGAGGCTGATAAATGTCATGTTTATTTATAAGAAACACACACAATATGTGAGTGCGTGTGTGTGTGTGTCTGCATTTTGTGGCCACTTGACTGTTCAAGGACAACCACTACAAAAACATTCCACATTTTTGCCAGAAAGAAAGAAAGCTATTGCACCTCATCAGAGTGGGGTTTATGTATGTCTGGGTGAAAGTACTGCTGGTAATACACTGCAACGGAGAGCCCTGCAGAGGCACCTCAGACCGAATAGCACATCAAGGCACTTAGCTGCAGCATTAGTGAGGTCTTAAGTAACTTTAAAATACAGCAAGACAGTAAAAAGAGACACTGAGGGGCTATATGCCCTCTACTGGTGGATTAAAGCAAAGAATTTAGGAGAGTCTGGCAGAGTGTTCGTTATGTCCCCACTTAACATAATGTGCTCATATTACTTATATATATACGACTCATCTAGTAGTATTTATAGGACCCAGATATTACATATTATATTGAAGAAATTAAGAAATGCACCTGAACAGCCATCAGAATGTTTTGCTTAACTATATTTACAGGAGTGATTACAGGTGTTAATGTGCTTTGGCTTAAGTAGATTTAATTACAGCTAAGTTGAATTTTAATAAGCATTTAATTTTGAGTGGAATGTGCAAATGGAGTAACAGTGTACATGATGTGCAAAACTGAGATTTTTTAAATTATTTTTTGATCTACTTCTCGTTAATATTTTTGCAAATGAGAACAAGTGAATTATAAAAGTATCGGACCGTTAAAGTGAGATGTACAGTTCGGCCCAGCTCATAATTGCTTTTTCAAAGACCAGCCTTGGAAGTAATTAGAGGTCGGAATAAAAACACTAACCATTCAGATAATCAGCCTGCCATTAACACCTTAGGGGCTGTATTCTGTTATCAGCTTGACCCTATTTGGAAAATGCACACACTCCCCCACCTGATTTGTAGACTTTACTCTTCAGACTCAAAGTGATTGTGGATTGATTAGTGCAAAGGTCATCATGTAATACTCCCAGCATATTGTTGTTTCAGGAAGTTATTGACTAAACAAAATGGATGGTGTCGTACTTTTTTAGCAGGACTGTTGTTCAGCAGCCCCATGTTGAGCAGACTAAACTCATTAAGACGCCACTTTTTTTTTCCTTCCCTGAAACAAAATCTCCTTTTATTGCTTGACCTTTCATGGTGGCCATTGACAAAGTTTTGATCGAGTGCGAATTTCATTACGGAAAGAAACTCATCTTTATTGATCAAATTAAGAGGGGGGATGCAGGAGCAGAGAAAAGGCTGACAGGTGTATTCTGGTGGATATAATCACGATCATGGTTCTCCAAACCACCATTTCAACTCAGCGACCTCCTTTTCATTTTTTCTTTAAATTATGCATGAGCTTTGCTGGATAGGTCTGAGAACATAGATGAGTACATGTTTATGTTCAATTCCCCTGGGACTGAAAACTGTCTTAGGAAATGTATGCATTAAGTTGTAACCATACAAAGATTGCTAAGAAGGTCCATCCAATATTGATTAATGATCTAAATGTAATTTAAAGAAATAAAATGACAAGACAGACAACATTTCCTTCAAATGAGACTACCCTTTTGGTTGTTTCCTGACCATATGGTCAATGTTCATTTGGCAACAGGTATAAGGTGCAAATAAGTGTGAATAATTTACGCCTGCTTTCCCATGCCAGTGGCTTGACAGCTTTAAAGAAAAACAATACTTTGCTTTCAGTGGGAAGTCATGCAGTTTTATTTATGGTTAATTTAATTTATTTACAGTATTTCCGCCTCAATAATTGATGCACCATCCAAGGATCATTCTTTTCACAAGGAGGGAAGACGGCATCCTATTTAATTTTGTTATTTTCCCATTAAAACCTGAGAAAACATCAAAGGCAGAATGATTTAATTAACAATGTGGAGAGTCTGTGTACAGCCGTCTGCATTTTGCAAATTACTCTTTGCTGAGAATAAGAGACTTATCAGGCCCATACAGACATCGCTGCACACCTCAAAAGAAGTTGTGTTGACACAAGGAAGGGGAAAATACATGTCTCCCCCAGACAGAATTATTCACTTCACAGGTATTTTCAGTTTACAGTTTCCACGTTGGAAAATTAATACCCTTTCTTCTACTGCCAGTAGAGTTTACAATTCTTTGTTGTGTTCTCTGTGAAGTGCGGACTGAACTAGAAATAGACAGGGAGTTAAGTGTCTTATATGAAATACCATTGCGATATAAGGCTTGTGATTTGTGATTCATGGCATTTCACTTTTTAATAATAGTTTTTTTTCTGACAGCAAAAGTGTTTTTTTTTAGGAGACTGTTTCTTATTAATTATTCCTGCTACTTGGGTTTGGGAGCTTTCGGTGTGTTTATCACTGCTTGTGGCTAAGATGTACAATATATAGTCTAGCAAACTCACACAAGTGCTCTCAACATGTTTTAATAGTGAAAATGAATAATATTTCAGATGAAAATGGAAAGAAA
>JAPZDZ010000026.1:13586881-13632119 GCA_029783805.1 Acanthurus tennentii | reverse complement strand
TAGCAAACTCACACAAGTGCTCTCAACATGTTTTAATAGTGAAAATGAATAATATTTCAGATGAAAATGGAAAGAAATAGCAGCTGGGGCGTGTTAACCACTTAACATGGTAATTGCCCCACCTTGCTCTTTAAAGACCTATATGAATCAAAGAGCAATTGAAATGAAGTGGATGGGAGTTGACATGTTCCTCACAGTCTCTCAGCACTGAACGCATTGTTGAGATTGTTTCGGCAGTGCAAATAGTTTGTTGAAGGTCTCTCCCACAGCATTGTAGCACACAGCGTTTTTTCTTTTAAACATCTACTGTGTTGTCTTAGTTGAGGTATGATGTCTGATTATATTTCCATAATGAATTATGAATAGGAATGACTGGGGTCATATGCTTGCAAATTAGAAAATTAGTTTATTCTCCTTGTCAAAGAGATGGATGGTTAACACCCAGCCTTGCTTAAGTCTGGCGTCGGTATGTTGACTCGCTGTAAATAGGAGCCACTGAAAATGAGAGTGGATGTGTGGGTGAGAAGTGGAAGAGACATAATAAAAGAAATGCTACGGACCCTTCTGTAGGAAACCACCACCAGATGTTGTGCAACACAGAGTCTGCTCTTTAGACTGTGTATCCCCTAATGCCTTTTCCTTGTTGTATGGACAACCTGCAGAGGAAGTATCTGATCCAACATGTGCTTTGATAACATAGCAGAATACCTGAACCTGTCCTCTCAAAATGGGAATAAAATCTAGAAAAATACACCAACAAACAGCAGGAGGAAAAGCATATGAGAGAAAGAATAACAAGGGACAGACAGAGAGAGTGGAGGCAAAGACAGAAGGAGGGAGAGAAAATAATGTTATTTTCTTTCTAGGGGTGACACTTCTGGCCAATTCAATATCATGCCTATGTTTTGTTGCAGTGTTTCTGCTCCTACTTGACATTTCTGGGTCAGAAAGGTGCCTATTACAGCTCACCATTGCCATGTTTCACATAAATTCACATTAAGATACTTGCACAGAAATGATGGTTTCTCGCTGTTGAGGAGCGATCTCGTCCACTTACACTGGTCATGAGTGGGCCGCCACAGGTGAAGGGAAGGCAGAGCATCGCAGGATGTTGTGCCGATAGAAATGTCACAGTCGACAGAATCACTTTAATTACACATGTGTAATAATTTGTTCTTCAATGCCTGAACATTGTGTTGGCTATTGCCATGCTTTGAATGACATTCCTAATTCGCATTGCAATTTCATGGGACAATGAAGAGAAAGCATCTGGTGCTTATCTTTTATGTTAATAATCGTTTTAATTATGGATTGAATCAATCATGGTTGACCTTTACTAACATTTGATGAGCAACCAGTTTCTTGCAAAGAAAAACAACAAAGCCATCAAAACATGGTGACAGTGGCTTTAAAGCTCGCTCGAAAATATCCTGGTCAGAAACTATTACTTCTGCTGTTATTAATCCAACTACCACGACAAGCAGTAATTAAAAACTTATTATTTTTATAATGAATATTATTATTATTATTATCATTATTATTTTTCCTGTTTCACCTTGTTTATTCACTTAATTTTCCCTCTTAATTTTTGGCTCACAGCTGACTGTTTTATTGCAGATAATACCAGGGAGCTTCTGTGTGCTCTGCGTGTGTGTGTTTTTGGTTGGGGGGGTTGGGAGTGTATGTCATCAATCAGCATTAACCATCAGCTCTGAGCTATTGACTGATGATTCACCACGGCAGAATCTCCTCTGACTCTAAAATGAAAGGCAGCAGCAGCGGCGGCGGCGGTGGCAACGTGAGGCACAGACACTCAGTTGATTGGCACCTCATTGAGTCTGGCAGGGGAGCCTTTGATTGCACGAGCTGTCAATATCAAGTAATTGTTTTTCTTACATACATGGTGCCCTCTAATTTTTATTTATTTTTTTATTTTTTTGCAGCAAGGTCTGCTATTGCATGTACCTGCATGGCATGGTACAGCTAATTTGTGGAAGTCTTTTTATGAAATCCTCATTATGAAGTGCATACATTTGCTGCACTGACAGTCACCATTTTATAGTGACATTTACCCTCTTGTTGACACTGTGAGCAAAGAATAGTGTTTGCAAACCACCGTCCCCCCATGTGTCATCGTAACGTTGGTGCATTAGGATTCACAAGCCACACTAGACAGCTGGATTAGCTGCATATGGCTGTAAATCTGTCCTTCACAGCTAGCCTCGGGTTTATCAGAGTAGCCAGTTATGCCTTGAAGCTTTAATTGGGCCCCTTTCAATTATCACATTAAGAGTGTTACTTGGATACATACGGTATACTGAGCACACTTCTGTCTTGACGAGGGTGAACTCAGGGTGTATTCTCTGAAGTCAGGCTAAAATTGAGTTTAAATTTCTTCTTAAATGGCACCCATAACTGTTCAGAGCGCAACCCTGCTCTCCACCCCAAGGTCGGGGCAGAGGACGAGATTTAATTGAAATTGAAACTGTCTACCTGATAGTTTGAAATAATTAACAATATCAGAGCGGAGAAGGGGAAGAGTCCGGGATGACGAAAAATAACGAAGGCATCGGCCAGAGATAAAAATGGCAGACTGGTGGCAAGTCATCAATCCTGGTGAATTGAATGTCAGTGTGATTGACTGGACTTAACTCAGGATGTCACACATGAAACTCAATCAAGTAATGCAAACAAGACATATGATACTGAAACTTTAGAGGTTTAGATGAGTGACGAGGCTTTTTTTTTTTTTAACTTTTCTTCCTTGATACAGAAAGTGAACAGAGGGAACTGAAATGCTTTGACCCAGCATCTCATGCAGCAGCCATTAAACGCTCAAGAAAACTGAGCAACATGTCTCTGGCAAATACACTATTATGGATGCATGGCTTCCAAATTCATCTACCCTGTACTAGCAGCTTTCTCCTCCCACCCGTAAAACAAACTCTGCCACCCTTCAGCCCTGAAAGACTTCAGGAGTCTGCGGGGCCCAACATTTCTGCACCAGTTAATAAAGGGGAAATGAATTGTATCAGTGTTGCTGTCTTTGCTCACAGTGAATAGGAAATTATCATAGAGATGGGTATTGCTGCCTTCACGCACTGAATTACATAGAGAGCGATCCTTTTTTCTCTCACTCTGTCACATATTCACACAGTGGCTCACACACATGCGCAGGGGCGTGCACGTACGCAAACAATCACAGGAGCTTGAAATAAACTGCAGGAAGGAATTGGCAATAGTGATGTCATTGTAACAGGGGTGTTGAGCAAGGAAACCCTGGCAATTTTCTTCAGCAATTCTACAAACACCCCAACATGTTAGTGACATTTAGGGCTTCTCTCTCTTTTTTTTTTATTTGTAACTTCCTCTCCCTCCATGTCATCCCCAGGCTCTGCTAAAGCATGTCAACATTAGAGTCGATACTTGATGCCAGGCAGAGGAAATGTGACGTACCCTTGCCTCTTTGTGGGTGTTTGTCGTGTTAGAGGAGGACAAAACAACTGACACAAAGAGGATGGCACCCCAGGACAATATATACAAGTGTCCTCAGGGTCTGACAGACACACAAAATCAAATATGTGCGGTGTTAATATCTGATAGTTAGCGCTTCAGGCTAAACAGCATAAAAGACATTGAGGTCAACGGGTTACTGGCTGTCTCTGGAGCAAAGTAGTTGCGTGGCTATTTCCACCGTCTCCTCCTCTGTGGACTGTTGAAGCCACTGGAGCATTTTCTTCATCATCACACACAGAAGGCAATCAGTGAACCTAGTTTCTTTGTCTCCCTTTTTTATTTTTATTGTAGTTATTTATTTTTTATTGAGACTTTTTAGAAACCAGAGAGAAGCGATTTATTCACATTAGATATAAAACACAGAGACACTTATATAATCATTAGGAATGAAACATATATTTTAGGGGGTAGGTAAAGCTAATTATTTTTTATAATAAGGAATTCAGTATCAAATATATAATGTGATTTCTCAGTGGTTAAATTGAACTCATCCTATTTTACTAAATCTTAATTGTGCTCAGTTATAATTACATGTATACTTGCATATTTTAATCATTTACACATGCTTGCATTATAGCACTGAACATTGTCACACATCTTTATTATGTAATACAGTTAATAGCACTGTATAATTCTGGTAAAGCTGGCTTTAACATTAAATAATTGCATGGGGCTGAGAGTGTGTATAAGGACGCAGCCTTATAGTTATTTCGGTCTGAGAGTGAACTGCGATGAGTGAATCGGTTCGTTTATAGTGCTGATAGGAACTGCAGCAAACTGAAACTGTTTCTATCCTGAGGTAAATCAAAGTCAGTGCAGTTCTCATTAGTTTTTATTTTAAGATTTAGGGGGGGATCTATTGGCAGAAAGGAAATATAATATTCACGAGTATGTTTTCATTAGTGTATAATCACCTGAAAAAAGAAATCACTCTGTGTTTTCATTATCTTAGAGTGAGCCTGTTATATCAGGAGAGAGACGGGTCCTCCTGCACAGAATCAATCTTTTGACAGTAGCCTAAAACATAAAACAGATTTTTAAAAAAGACAAAGAAAGCCCTAAACAAGGCAATATGTGTGTTTTTGCAAGGTTAGCAGCCACCTCCAGCTATCCTACCTGTTAGGAAGTGCAGGGTGATTGCGGTGGTAGTTAATCAATTGATAACTACATCACTGCTTGATGCTACTAAATCCTAAACACTGGACCTTAAATATTGCTGTATTAAAAATGTTATATCAGTTCAAGTTGATTTATTTTATTTTTACTTTTTTTCAGAGATTTTACAGTGTCTCCCTGCTTTATTACATTATTTATTGGCTACAATATTACGTCTATTTTGCTTATGTTTCAGCAGCTGCCACTGTTAACTCTCCCTCTCTCTCTCTCTCTCTCTCTCTCTCTCTCTCTCTCTCTCTCTCTTTATCTCTCTGTCTCTCCATCCAAGTGTCTATCTGGATCTGTCGCTCTGGCTGTTGTGAATGTTAGTTGACAATGCCTGCACTCAGCACACACCAAATAAAGTGCGTAGTGACAGAAACATTAACACAAGCCACTGAGCACCTCTGTGATTTCAGTGAGAGCATATCTGTGAGCAGGGCCCGGAGGAGTAAAAGGGATATATCTGAACTTTCAGCAGCTGGTGGTTGGGTGGAGGATTGTGACAGTCAACATCAAAACAGTAAAAGTAGAGCTGTGATTTATTGAATGCGCTGCTTGTGTCTCCTTTCATGTTTGCCAGTGATACATTATATGACTTTTCTTCTGCTTTCAAAAACATGGCGATGCGGATGAATTAAACATGTTAAGCAGGAACAGGTCTTTCTCTGAAAGCCTTACCCTTTTCATGATAACCCCTTTTTAGACATTCAGTGGACTTATCACAGCGTATAAATAGGACAGAATTCATTATTCAAGGGAGGTTTCAGTGAAAAATTAATAGTTGTCCCCGGAGGAGGGTCTGTGGCGCTCCGGAAAAGGAAAACCTTTAAAGTGTACATGCACAGGGGGATCTGGAGAGAGTCTGCCCCTCATACTAAAACCTTTACCATGCTACACTACACTGATATTACAAATATAAGTTTGCTCAGCACTAATGACTGTGACTAATACCGTACACAGCCTGCATTCATGCCTAAGCTGTCCTCAAAATATTTTGAAAATGGGGAGAGAAAAGGAAATAAAGGAGGGATAGCCAAGTGTCTGCTCCTGACACTGAGACCTCATACAGATTACACACTTTCAGGATTGCCTGGTAGGACAAAAAAGCAGGACTTGAGCTGTTGACATCTGAAGAGAGACTCCTTTTTTTCATGACCATACACTGAATGATTCCATTTAGAGAAAAACCTCACTGTACTCCAAACACACCTCTTTGCAAAACACAACAAAAACTGTAATGCAGGTCCCCCCTCTCAGCTCTGCCATATAAGAGATTACAATTTTCAGCATACCCAAATCACTCACGCGCCAGAATCATGCCGCCGCCGGTGCTGAGTGGTTTTCAGCCTGCCAGTTATCCGCTGAAAGATGGGCTTCACGATGCCTTTGTATCCACTTCCTATCTGCCCGGCCACGGAGGCAATAACTGTAATGTATGGCTAAGGGAAAACAGAGCTAATCATCAATGACTGCAAGATATATAGCATATGCGGTGGCACCTTGTTTATTACCCTCTTCTCTCCTCCTGCTGAATCCTTCGGCTACACAGACAGGCTGCCAGATCGGAGAGCTTCTTCAATGTTAATTTGATTCATTCTTGTTTTCCATAATAATTGGGGGCAATGGGTCAGTGTGATGAATTTGCTTGTTACATGCCACAGGATGTAGCACAGTGGTGGCTGCTGTACAGTTTGTCTCTCTCGTCTACCGTCCATCATGCGAAGCAAAGGCCTTATTTTTTTCCTTTTTTTTTTTTTATTAGGCATTCTCTGAAAACATTTAGTGGATCCACCGGCCCCAGTGCAACAGGTTTAATTCTTTAAAGACCCGCTTATGCTTCCAATCAGCTTCTAATTTGATTTCAAAAAGAAAGCTAAGAGTGTCATAAGTGACATTTACGGTTTTAGATCAAAGTCATCTCCTAAAAATCAGGGTTGTTTGGATAGTATTCCTGCTGGAACAATCCAGTTTTCTCGCAAATGTCAGACAGCTTTGTCAGGTCCCACTTAATCAGTCTATTCTCTTTTCTTTCATAATGCGTCTAAAATATTTTCGCTTTTTTTTTTCCTCCTGTGCAATGCCTTTTATTTTCATTTCCCAGAACCCACATTATCTACACAATATGGAAATGTCCAGACACAATCTATGTGCAGTGCATTTTAAGGTGGAATCACATTTTTTTTTAATCTTATAAATATGCATTTATGTATTGCTTCCTTGTCAGTGACAGCACACCTGCAGTATATATTCACAGTCTCGTCCAGCATTTTTCACAAGTACACACTCAAAAATAAGAGAGTGAATGGCTGCCCGTGTATGAGATTTTAAACAGAGAGGAAGAGAGAGTTTATTTTGTGTGGGATTTTTGAAAATCTACATGAGCGTGCCTTGTGTTTCTACCCCCCATAGAAACCCTGTGCCTCCTCCTCTGTTTGTCACTGTGGTGATGAGCACTGATTGCAGATTGTTATGGTGTTTGCACCTCTCATCTATCTGGCCCATGCTGGGTATTTGGCCAGGCCTGATTGTGTTGATGGTGACACCGGCATCTTGTCCTCAGGAGGGGAGGCCCAATAGTAGTCCAGACATAATGAAGGAGATGTAATCAACCAGTGTCACGCGCAAAAAAGTCAAGTGTCAAGCAGAAAGCTGTTTTCTGTGTTCTTCCTTCCCAACTGTGCTCTCTGGTGATGGAAATCACACAACTGCGACTGTTGATGTCAGGGCTTGCTTTTGTGTAAACATTTTTTTTTTTTTGCTGGGGCGATTCGACAATTTAAGGTGTGTGTGTTTTTCTTTTCTCCCTTTGACAACAAAGGTGACTTCTGGAGAAAGGAATTTACATTAAATTAAGTCCGTACATTGTGTTGGTGTTGTATATTCTCAGTAGAGAAATGGATGTTTCAACCTGCAACATACTTTTAATCAATGGTAACAAAAAT
The DNA here is from genome assembly GCA_029783805.1 of Acanthurus tennentii. NCBI lineage: Eukaryota > Metazoa > Chordata > Actinopteri > Acanthuriformes > Acanthuridae > Acanthurus > Acanthurus tennentii. The sequence continues at coordinate 13,624,503 of JAPZDZ010000026.1, read as the reverse complement.
AAAGAAGCAAGCACTTGGCACCGGGTTTTTCAAGAGATCCTTTCTCTCTTTGTGCACTTTGTCCTCCCTCTGTGCTTTGTCATTTGTTTTGGTGTTCTAATCTCAGCCAAGTCAATAATATTCTTTGTTGTCTGAAATTGTGTGTCGGGAACAAAAAGGCCTCCTCCTTTTGTTGCAAGTACCTGTCTGTGACTTTTCACTCTCTCTTAGACTCCTAGATAAAATAATCATTAGATGTTGTTTTCTGCCTGCAATTACTTTCAGTTACAATGGGTCAAACACTAGGAAAGCAAAAGGGGTCGGGAGTAGACAAGGCTAGATGGATTACAGGCGAAGAACTGTATAGGTCCCACAAGTGCTGATAAATACAAATGTGGCTCAGAGACTCGCCATGTTCGGCGGCATCTCAGTAAATGCATCAAAAGTAATTAGTCTAGAGTATATATGGACAACCTTGCTCCCTTTTATCTGCATCACATTGTCTTCTTTAAAAGGCCATTCATTGCATGTGGCACTATTTGTTTTAAAAAGTTAAAAAAAAGGAGAGACAATGGCCTTTCCATTTCTTATATCTCACTTTGTATCTCTGCCGCACAGACTCGCTCCGAGATGTATGTTTCAGTTGAAAAATCCACTACACCATTACTCTAGGTAACTCATTACCCCGAGGATGGCAGTTAAAGGAAGACAGGCTGTAAAGAGATACTTCTTTCTCCGTTCAACTTACTTTAATAAAATCTTGTTGATAAAATTAAACAGCAGGTGTCGACCCCAGCACGGCTTCTAATGGATCTTAATACACGTCAGCCTCTTACATGGCACCGCTGACCTCTGCAGCACAGTTGATCGCTGCCTTCCAAAGAGCACGCCAAGTTTTTATTGCTACAATGGAATATTTACTTCCTCCTCCACGCCCTTGTCAGCAGTGACAATGACAGCTCTTATTGCCTGCGCTAAGGGATTATACTGTACCTCCTTCCGATAAAAGTAAAGAAAACCTAATAGCATTTGAGTCCGACGGCAGAGAAAAGTTCATTTTTAGACTCATTGCCATAGAGACAGGCTCTTCTCCTCGAGAAGTCACAGACCTTGTCTCTGAGCCTGCATATTTTTATTTCATGATAAAATAATAATGTAAAAAATTGTATATGCGGACATTCGGGAGTATTGCATATAGCTTTAATTCCTTGAGAATCCCGCCTCTCACGGGTTTTGCATTTCTGGAATAGAACATGAACCCATATATGAGGTCACGTCATCAAAACTATGAATCAGTTATAAGTGTGCACCACAAATAGGAGCCCCAAGACAGCGGGAAGGATGGCAAAATGCGTCAAACATTTAAGCATGCTGTCTTGTATTTGTAATTCTGACGATTGCCAGAGCTGTGATCAAAGTAATGGCATCTCTCTTTTTCAGTGCAACACCAAAGGGTTTTAATAGCGCTATTATTATTAATGACCATCCATTTGCTTATCCAGATTGTGCAATTGGAGTGAGTGTCAGGCCGAGTGAAGTGATAAAGTCTTGGTAATTACAAACCCAATTATTTCTTGGGAGATTCTATTTGTTTGAAAGAATCTTCCACATTCTTGTGTTTCTGTCTTTTTTTTTTGTCTCTCTAGAAATGAGACACAGGCTCACGTAGCCTCTGTGTTGCCTTTTCTCTCACTCTCAGTCTCATCTCCTCTTCTATTCACACAGGAACACATAATATGATAATGATAATACTTTTGCACGCCTAATAGCTCTAGCAGGGAGGTTCTATAACCTTTGATGAAAGCAAAGTTCTCCATTCTTAACATCTAATGCGGCCGAATATGAGCCTTTCTTGCATTTTATTTTATTTTCTGGCACTATAAAACCTGTTGAGTCCAAATTAATTGACGCTGGAAGGGGCAGAGCTGCGGGTGATGCTTTGGGTGGTGAAAGGTTTATTTTCTTGGCATAGTTACATTCTGGCATAAAAGTGAACTTTTGCCCTTTAGTAAATGTTGTGCAAGAAGAAAAAAAAACTTTTTAGCTTTATATTTTTTTTTTACAGAGAATGTTAGAAAAGAAAATAAAGACGCAACATAGTGACAGCCCCTGTAAAACAGCAATAAACAAACAAAAAAAAAGAAACGGAGAGTCAAACGGATAAAAAAAGATTAGAACAATGGGAACCAAACAGCACATATCTGACACATAATACAAACAAATACATTTTAAGTTTGGCTATAACCGTACATGCTTTCATGACAGCAGCCTGCAGGATTTGATAAAGGCTTCATTTGACAGTACATGAGTTTGATGCATACATGTTTCAGGCTGAAAAATTGAAAAGAATGTTCCAATTAACACTGTAGAATGAGTCAGGGGCCTAGTCCACCTTCCTGAAGGCTGTTTGAGGAATTTAATGTCCTAGATGCATGCAATTATCCTTTTAATTAGCAATAATGAGTTTGTGCATGCTGAAATAATAAGTTGAATCGTGATGTGTGCAGACCTTAATGTGAAGCTCATCAAGATGTAACCAGCTCTGTCAGTAAATATCATCAACTGTCATGTTAAATATCGCACACTATTGTGTTGAAAAGCCCCGATCAGCCAGCTAATATGCATCCTATTTATGTGTGTGTATGTGTGCGTTTCTTCAAGTCAGAACATAAATTCGCATTAGTGGATTTCATGGCCATCAGGGAGCAAACTTAGTGAGATTGAATGCATATCGGTATAATAAAAAGGTAAAATATAACACTTAGTCAAAAAATGTCAACATTCCAGACATCTGGTTGATAAGGTAGCACTTCAACAACCTCTTGGAATTGAGTCGTGTGCTGTTTATCATAGCTAAATCAAATCATTATGGCATTACCTTGATGCCAAAATGTAACCAATTATCTTTATATTACTCACTGTGTACAGTAACCTCGCCATTAGAATGCAGCAGCATGGGCCTTAACATTTGAATTACTGCTTATTATTTCAGCATTACAACCTCTATTAATATCCTAGACAAGAATGGCCATATACACAACGAATGTAGCCAGAATTATCATACAGAACATTCAGCGCTGTTGTAGAAAATTGCAGTGGGAACACTGGGGTGCCATCCATGGTGGTTAATTATTTCAAATTAGAACATTATTTTTTTGTCTGGGTTGATTCAATATCAAAGCTGCATTTTTAAAGGACATCATTATCTGTGAATCATCTGCACAGCAGCTGACTGGAATATTACAAAATGTGTTTGAACAGGGGGTGGACACAACAAGTGGAACATGTGCACCACAATGCGATCCAAGACAATAGACTTGCAGTTTTTTGATGGCTTCAAAAAGGCTTTTATTTAGAAAGCTTATATTGTGTGGTTGACTTTATTGGTTTAGAAGATGTTTATGTGTTACCGTGTGGTGCCCATTTTATTATTCTACTGCTTACAAACATGACAACACATCTTACATCATATCAGAAAGTTATGAAGAAGTGTTAAATTGTATTTGATTTTAAAACTGCAAAATATCAGATCCAACTCTCTTATATTACAAACTGAAAGATTACAGAAACTTGTGTTATAAAGAAGCATTGCACAACCTGACCTTGTTCAGATGAATGGCATTCAATACATTTTGTCTGGTATTCTTCTTTAGTGCACACATACACACACATTAAAACATTTTCTGGTAATTCTTTGCATCTCATGCCGGATTTGCATGCCTCTCTTTTACCCATGCCCAATGTTTGTATAAGCTGTAATGTTTGACCACACGAGTGGAAGGTCAGCTGAAGGTGGATGCAGCAGTGTTCGATCTGCGGCTGGCCAAAGGATGTGTTGATGTTGCAGAACAAGATTGCTGTAGGCTACCACTGGTATTGACCTTGTGTATGACCATAAAATCAACTAGAAACCAAGAACTGTGGCACTGCAGGGTGTCTAGAAATACACAAGACCATGGATAATAGATTACCTTATGACAGAGCAGTCAAATTAGCCCGCAGGCTGTTTTAAATTTGAACATGAATTGAATATCACTTAATTTCTGGAGCTGGGGGGGGGGGGGGATTTGTATTAAATGTTAAATTAACTCTATGGACTAACTAAGCAGGAATCACAGCCTTGTTTGAATCACGTCACGACCGCTCGATGAAGAAGATTCATCTCAAACCAGAACAGTGGTCTGATCCCAGTCGTACCGTCTATTAAACCCAATTGTTTGCCATTATCCCCACTTGTCTGCCATTCAAATTTCCTTGAAAGAAAGTAGAAAAGAATGTTCTCAGCATCAGGGGATCCGTAGCTCAGTGATGTGTGATTCCTCCCGAAAGCTCCGCGGGGTACAGTTGTTTCCCCTGAATACAAAAGACAGCGGCATCACAAGCAGGCTGCGGCATACCTCTAGCTGACGAAAGCAGCCAGAGCTGTCAGCGACATCACTCACGCCGTGCTCCCACCCTCCCAAACCCGCCACCGCCTATCCAAACTATCCCACTGGAATAGAAAATAGTACAGGCCCATGTCTTATGGAAAGGCTAGATGTGAAATATTGCATACACAATTTGGAGGCACTGAAGGCTCTTGACACAGAACTGCTGTGAGTTCAGACTGTGTGAAGTCACAGAGCCACAGTCTACCTTTCATTCGCAAAGTGTGCTTCTTTAAAGACAGCTTCACCTTTGGCTCCACTGATCATTTAAAAGCAGAGGAGGAAGGGAGAGAGGGAGGAAATCTGGAAAATATGCACGTTTGAATGTGTGTTTCTGTCACGACCAGGGACTTTTATTTGTGTGTAGCCTGAGGAATAAGAAGTTCATGCTGACGGCATTACCTCATCAAAAACGGCAGCACCCTGAAAAGACATCACCAACAGCAAAAAAAAAAAAAAACCCTAGGAGAGATTGAGTCAGGGCACGGCCGAGTCTTGGCTCGGCCCTATTGTGCTAGCTCAGAGAATGAGAAAGCAGCATCCATTTTTGCCTTAATGAAGTTAGTGACCCTCTGAAAGGTGACACATTTACCACCCAGGGGATTTATACACTCCTGCTCCAAGGCTCCAGTTCAATATGGAGAGGACAGATTTGACTCCACGTGAGCACTCCAAATATATCCTCACAATTTATACCAGGCGATTCATTTTCAGACACTGCTCTCATAATTAAAGTTGACGCTGTGCTGTTCAATCTGCAGTGGCACAGAAACACAAAAAAGTGAGTGCACTGGGCCGTTATACGACAATCTAGATAGTTTTGGGAGGTCGGCCTGGTAATATTCATTTTCATTTTGCAGAATGCTGTAAAACAATAAACAAGGTGGCAAGAAGATTTGCAGATTTCTGCGAAACTAAATTACACGCATTCAGTGCTTGTGTGCATGAAGGCGATAGTCGTCCCTGTGTAGTAGGGTCTAAGACTGCTTAATTATTTATAGCATTCTTACTTATGCAAATATACTAAATAATTTCTACATGACAGCTTGAAGCTGAAGCCAGAGGACAGATGTGATGTTTAAATGTGGACCCTTCTTTCCTTTTGCATGGCCTAGGAAACATAACACTGCGGGCTCCTGGTTGCCTTGGTGCACACTGTTTTACATTCTAATTATCTGGCTTGACAGGCTTTATTGCTGAGGCTCAATGCTGAGGCCTCATCCCAGACTCATTTCACATGTGATGTCAGTGCCGGGATAATGAGATAAGATAGTTTGAGTGCTTAGCCTTGTCCAGTCGCCTCCTCACTCGGTTTTCACTTTTTTTTCTCTTCCCTTCCTTGAATTACACCCATAGGCTGCCACAATTAGCCATGTTTATTAATTTTAATTTATTAATTGTACCTGAATATGCTAAAGATGCTCACTGTATTCTGGCTTCATGGTATTCTCCCCTCACTTTCTCATTTGACTAGATTTTATTTTGGATTGCCAGAGATCAAAAGGGGTTTAAGGTGTGCCACAGTGACAGTGATTAAAATAAACAACGCTTTGTTAAGATGTTCATTAAATATTTAATACAGTAAGCCAATCCAAGACACAAATGGCAAGACGTTTTTTTAGTACTCTAATTAAGCTACAGGGAATTCCTTGCATATTGTAGGTAAACAGACAGAGTCATGGGAATACCAATGGAAATTAAATGCTCTGCTGGTGTTTTTCTCATTACAAGATGAAATGAAACATTTATCACTGACTTTCATTTTACTAAAAGGCTGACATTTTGTGGGTCAACCACTGATAAGGCGACAACTTTCTTATATTTGCATTATTATTCATGAGTTCATTCGGTGGTTTTACGGCACCCCAGTGAAATCATCGCTTTCCAGTAGCACTGTCTGTATGTTCTGACCCGTTGGATTAACTATGTTGTTTTCATCTCTCTCTGTTTTTTTGTTTTTTGTTTTTGCAGCCATTGAGGTGAACCTGCAGAAAGCCTTGGCTGAGGCCTCTGAGACCTGCACCCAGGAGTGTCTGATACTGGGCCACTCCGACAGCTGCTGGATGCCCCCAGCCCTGGCCCAGTTCCAGGGTTCGGGGAGCAACAGCCCCACCTCCGTCCCTACCACCACCGCCATCACAGGTACAATGCCCTCCTTTGGCTTCCAGCAGAGCTTTGCCCGGGGAGCCAAAGCCAACAATGCCAGCATGGGGGTCATGGATGGTCGCCATACCCTGGGCAGGTCTGTGCCCAAAAAAGACGAACTGGACAAAGGGATCAACCGGCCGCAGTTCTACAACACCCTGGATAGACACTGCAGTAGTAAGAAGGAGGACCCCGTCAAGGTCATCCCCCTGGCGAGCTTCTCCTCCCCTGGGCAGCAGACCACCGGGGGCAGCGGCTCGTTCTTACATGAGCACCAGCTGTAAGAGTAAAGGACAGCCCTGACATACATGTGACTCAATCCATAGATGGCTTTTTGACTTTATGATCGGTGTGTATGCGTACGTGTGGAGGTATGCATAATGTGAATAACTCAGACCAGCTCCAGCTCAGTTTTACTAATGAAGACATCTGAGAGTGGATTCGATCATGATGATGTTGCTCAGACAAAGTCACATGGGATCAGTCTGACAGCTAAAGCATTTTGTAAAGACATGTAAGTCTTAACACAGCAGGCCCATGTATAATAAATAAGGTAGTTCGATACCAAAGTAGTTCCATCACAGAAAAAAAAGAGAACTTTTGCTTTCAGTTCGGTGTTTGCTTAGTGAAAGGGCAATGTACGCTTTAAAGTTACTCAAGCCCAGCTTTGTGGAACTGTGTCTTAAAAGACCATTTCCTCATGCAGAAAAAAAAAGAAACATGCAAATATAGTACTTTTTCTTCAGTGAGCTAAATTGGGCTAAATGTTAATTATGAGCTCTGGGTGGATGGTGTTTCTGTTCAAGTTCTAGTGAAGTAATGCTCTGTAAAACACGCAGCACAAACTCCTTTGGTGGTAGAAGATATTTCTTTTGTCTTGCCTGAAAGTGTTTCAGAAGTCTATTTTGGTCAGGGGACTGCAGAAGGATAAAAAAAAAAAAAGTCTACAAAGCATAACTAGGCCAATGGTAGACAACACCGGTAATCTTTTGCATTCTACATTTTCACCATGGACCAGTACACAAATTATAACAGAAAAAAAATGAAATAAAAAAAAACCTCCTGCATTTATAAATATATATATAAACACACACACTCACACGTATACCCAAGATGTTTTCCATATGGTCGTTGCTCCGTCTCTGCCAACTCTATTAAGAATATTTTCACTAAGCATCTCAGTAGCTTAGCCTTGAAAGGTGCAGACAGATGCGCTTTGGAAACGTAGCCTTTGTTTCCTGCTCTTTGTTTCTATTTCTCGCATTTTGCTGCTCAGAAACACTCACATGATAACGACTATGAAGCCAATTATGAAATTCTTAGTCTAATTACTTTGATGTGTGATCTCAGTAGTTATCCTCATTGTGATTAGGAGGTCTGGAACGCGTCTCTCGGCTAGCCAGAAACATGCTCCGCTTGTGCAGAGGCGATGAAAAGGTGACTCAAAAAATAACAGCTTTGGATGCTCTCTCTCTCCCCATTATGTCATTAATAACACCTTTTGTTCATGCTATTAATTACTGGTATGTTTTCATACAGCTCACTTTGGCTGCAAAGTTTCTATTACCAGGTTTTACTGATTTACCAGGGTGCAAGAATTTCTTCAGCACCCTCAGTTTAACTAAATTATTGATTGTTATTTTTGCACTTACTTTTAGGATAGGCATTGGCACTATTTGTAAGGACCTCCCTGCAGGCTGCCCCTTTCCATGGTTCCATCAAACAAACACACACTGCATCACTTACTGTGTGTTCAAATTGCACTGATGTTGATAACTACTTCAGACTAACTTGCAGTTGTAACAGATTGGGTGCAGCATTATCTATTGCTACAGCAATAAGTGACTTTGCTGATATCCATTTTTCTTTCCACTAACATCCAAGCCAGGTGTCTACATCATAAGGTGTATGATTCATGTGATTCATTTTCTGGGACCATCTTGCAAATTGGGAGCAGACCTAAATCTATAATGCAACATGGCATTCTCAAGGGAAGGTGTGAGGCAAATTGTGTTTGCATGCTCTTAGTCACCACACCTTTTCTCTCTCATACTAAGGGTCAGGACTCTTATCATTATAAACAGGATTTATCTGAGACTGAGTGAGCTGATCACTTAAAGGAAAAGTCTGTCAAGGACACAGAAAGGGGCAATTCAATTTCCTTTCAGTCAATTATGAAAATGAAATTAATTGAAAACAAGCAGATTAAATAAATTCTCCTAGAAACATCGGTTGATGAAAATGTACCTGTTTGGGAATCCAATCTCAGCTCATTTACTGCTGTTTTTTCCCCCTCTATTACATTCCTTTTCATTTTTTTGTTGTAGTCAAACTAAATTGCATAAACAATACATATTTCATCAAAAGGAGCACATTTCAAAAAGGGAACATACATCAAGATGTCACTAAATTACAGACTTTTCTGTCTCTGACAAATGCAAATTCAACACTTGCGATTTGATCCAAATTTGCCTCAAAATGTCTCTCTTTTATTTTCAGTCTCTGTTTACAATTACGTGAATAAGTAGGGCAAGTAAATTCCTGGTTGGATCTTTTAAGCAAAAATAACTTTTTTTTTTTTTTTCTGGAAATCTCATCGACAATAAGAAGTAGAGACATAATCTGCTGTTGGATTGTCTATAAATGTGGCATGAGAAACTCCACATAAAATGAAAGGAGATGAGAGTTTCTATGAAATACAGGACAAAATAAAAATCGCAATGTAATTAAAAAGGGATTGTTTGAAATTATTTATCCAATCACATGTGTACAGTAAGCACAATATTACCTATCTGTAACCCTCACTGTGTTTTAACTTACTCTGCCTACATAACTCCTATGTACTGTAATGTTGCAGCAGCTACATTAACTGAAAGACAACTTCTAGGGTGAATAGTACAACTGCATGAATGTACATCTGTAGGATGTTGCTTTTGATTATAACATCATTTCTTTGTTTACTACACTCTTGTTTTGTTTCCCATATTCCCCTCCAGAGGTAAAAATAGTGGTGTTTTATTTATTCTTTTTTTTTTCAAGCAAAGAGCATAGCATATGAATGTGCATTTGGCTCCTTTGAGTGCGTAATGTTGCACTGTGTCAAAGGTTTTCATATTCCACAGAACACGCGATGAAATAGACAAAATGTCAAGGCTGATCACAGGTTACCACTTTGCATGTTACTGCTCTCATTGTTATTTTCTATACTTTTCTAATTCCTTCTGCCCTTAAAGTAAAGATAGAATACATAAAAACTGATGATTGCTTTTTTCTTTCTGACTTTTTTTCTATTCAAAGTGTGTGTCATGATTACCATGTCAACCTTTGTCCTAATTTGCATGAACTGTATGGACTCCCGCAAGACATTTTTTTACACTTGACTATGTAGTTCATGCATCTATCATTAGATTCCGTGTCAGTATCGATGTTTACTGCTCTACCTGTTTGTCTGTCTAATGGATCAAAACAAATGTTACACAGTGTATACATTCAAACTTTGTAAAGTGTGCGTACCACTTATGCCTCTACGTGCACACAAATATCTATGCTGTCAGGTAAACTGGATTTTAAACTGTACATAGCAGTACCCCTATGAACAAGCATAACGGTTACAAAGTGGAAAAACACATACAGCAATGACTCATGGCTACATACTGGAATTGGAAATAATTAATGGGAAACAGTGATGAGATGACAATCTCTATTGTAATGTAAATGGATACACATGCATTAGTACTGATGAGAGTTTGTTTGAATGTGTTTATAGGTGATCTCGTATGTGTGTGAAGGAATGTGTGTGTGTGTGTGTGTGTGTTTCCTTGCATGTATGCGTGTGTGAGTGTGTGCGTGTGGGCGTGTGTGCGTGTGGGCGTGTGGACACATTCTATGTGCAACCTGGCCTGTGTTTGCCAGAATATTTTATGTACACAAATATATCTTGTACAAAAACTATATCAAAAGTATAAGACTTAAGTATATGCTTGTAAAATAGTCATCAGTGAGTCGGGTCAAGTTCGCTTTGAGAGACGGCTTCGATGCTTGCCAGCAAATCTGTATTGGTCAGGTAAAGCTATTCAGTCTGTGTTGTCATGCCTTTGTAAGATATTCCATTTAAATCTGTGAAAAAAATGACCTTCCATATGGTGAAATGATTTTTCTTGTCATTGAATTTTACTTGAGCCATTAAATATTGAGTCCTTAAAGTTTGCATGGATCATTTTTGTCCTTCACTTTAGATTGTTGTTTGTTTTGGATGTTGTGTGAGCGTTGTCATGCCAATGACAGCGGTGGCACGAGAGCATACTGTCGCTGTGTACCAATTATGTTTTGAGGCTAATGATATAAGACCCATTGAATTGGACATGGCATATTACCTTTATTATTTTTGAGTTTTCCCCAGGGAACAATTTAATCTATGACATTCTACATATGTGGATATAATGGAAAAAAATAACAACAACAAAGAAATTTACAACAACCATTAAACACAGAAATACAATGAGGAGTCAGGTCTCACTAAGGGATGTTAATTTTACATCGCTGCATGTCTCTTCTAAACTGCATGTTATACGTTATTATAGCAACATTGAACACACAGATCATGAGTAACTGTTAGCTTCTATCATTCACATTAATTAAAAAAGTGATTAATAATCGTTGTGACATGCTACATATATACACACACACATATTCTTTTTTATAGCTAAACAATGTGAATGTGTAGTCTCAGACAAAATCATATCACATAATCTTAAAATCCAAAATTTTCACAAAAACTTAAATGTTTCTGAGTTTTTATTAAACAATAAGGAATAATATAAGTGTCAGAAATGCAAACAGACAATTTCCTCATCATCTGAGCCAGCATATTTAAATTTAAACTGTGTGAGGTTTGTTTGCTCCTTTGGGGCCAGCTGAACAAAATTTGTTCAGACAAAACTGACATAGTGTAACTTTTTGGATTTGACACAGCGATCCCATTACAAAACATTCGCATCCAGCAGACATTTGAGCAGGATTAATAATTATTTGTTGTCATGTCTGTGGTCACCTGGCAAGTGTTGGTATACTCTTTTTTTTTAAGGTCTCCACCAGCTCCTGAGTGTGGGTATCTGGGACATCAGGCAATGAGAAACACTCCACTATATTCACCGGCTACCAGCAGTGTGTGTGGAGCCGAGCATTTAGTGGACTGTGGGGTTTTCAGAGGTTGATTTTTTTTTTTTTCACTAAAACCAGCTGCCTGCTGCAATCAAAGCGGTGAGGATAACTGTAACTGTAAATTTTAGGCTAAAAAAAGCTCAGGATAAAACAGGTAAGGTGATAATCTCCTTTGGGTTCATCGGAAGCAACTTCTTTACATGCAATTACTCATCTAATACATTGCTATTATAGCACATATCAATTATAGCAACATCAAATTCTATTGATGCAGTAATTAAATTGTAACCTTTTGAACTGATCCCATCACCACCTTCTTTCTCACAAAATGTGAACATAGCGTCTGTCTCTAACTTAGATGGGTAAACACAAGGACAGGTATTTTTATAGCATCTAACATCCATGCTCTTGTAGGATGTTCAGTGTTTACTGGACAAATTTATTCATCCATCCTTCTATTCAATGTGTGTAACTGCTAATCCTTTCAAGGTCAGCTCTGGGGCTGGAGCCAGTCCAAGCTAACATTGGGCAAGTGGCGGAGTACACTCTGGACAAGTCGCCAGTTCATCAAAGGGCAGATACATAGAGATAAACAAAAATTCACACGTACGTTCACACCTACGGGCAGTTTCGAGTTGCCAGTTAACCTATGGTGCGTGTTTTTGGACTGTGGAAGGAAGCAGAAAAAACCCAGAGGAAACCCAGACGGACATGTGGAGAACATGCAAACTCCACACAGGAACCAGGAACCTTGTTGCTGTGAGGCAACGTTGCACCACCCACAGATATCACAAAACAAGTAACATTTCAAACATTGTAGCTGAGAATTATGAAAAAAGTAACTTAAATTGCTCTTCTGTCATTACTATATTTAGTTAAACTTTTGTTACATACTGTAAAATACCTCAGATATACATATTTGTGGTAACTTAAAAGTTTGAATGCACTTTTATCCCCCCTCCCTTTAGGAATGGCACTCATCAATATATGCCTACATTTCTTGATTTTGTCCAACAATATAAATTAATGAGCCGCCTGTCACAAGGTTGCTCCCTATGCATTAGACTGTCAAGCCATTATCAAATCAGCATAGGCCATAGACTGCAGGAAGTGGCCTGTAAATTACAGTAGAAAATCAATAAAACACAATGAAGCTTAATTTTAGCCTTTTGAACTGAGAGCCAAGTGAGTTTGAGCCTGGTGTGAAAAAAGTATCCTCTTATTCATATGCATAGGCTTTTCAGCATGTCAGCTTTGATTTGCGTTAGCCTCACTGTGCATCATCATCCACCAGCATCTTAAAATATACCCAGAGGCGGTCTGCACTACCTGTGGCCATTTGGCCTCATACAGAAAACTTTTCAGTATTTAAGCTTTGTTTATTTGGTTAACTTTTTTTGTTCATCGCTTGTAATACATCTGTACTGTGTATTTGTTTATTTTAAATAATTTATCCATCCATCGGTCAATCCCTTCATGAGCTTTGATGCCTTTGAGGCAAACTCTGCAACAGCTCAGACAATCCCCCTGAGCTATGTGTTCTACCTAAGGCCCTTTTGCCTGAATGCTTTTTCCACTGTTCTTATGAATACGAGCCTTCAGAGAGGAAGCCTCAAGCTTACAGTATAGTGCAGGGGTTGATGTTCATGACAACAGGACATGACAGCATTTCTCGGCACTGACTCCTAACTTGCGCAACACAAAGAGCCTTGTCATGTACCTCATAACGCGCCAAAGGCTCGCTGGACTGTGTCATCTTGCCTCATCTTCAGCATATGTTCAGTCCCCAAAACTCCTCAAGAGAGCCGGCTGTGACCTGCCCCATTAGTTTTCCATGGTAATTGGCTAATAATGAGACAGTGACAGTGCAGAGGAAGTCCACGCTGTCAAAACACATGCATACCCAACTACACCGATCTGCATTTCCAGTAATTACTGCATATTTGAACAGAAAGGACTTACAGCGAACTCAGAGGGTTTGTGTGCGTTCGTCCCCCAACACACACACATACACACACACCCTGCGTCTCCATGTGCTAACAAGCCAACTTATTGTAAGCCTACTTAGTTCTCAAGGTGTCATCTGTTGAGGTGTCAGGAGAACATATAGAGATTGTCAAACAGTACACTCATTTCAAATTGTAATTAAACTGGCCATCAGGTACCTCGAGGCTGTTTAGTCAACAGCAGGGTACTAATTACTATAAGATGACCTTTGGAATAATATCTGGTGAATTATTCATAGTTGAGAAAATTGCTTCGGAGACATGCCAACGACATCCAAGGGACGGCAGACTGTACACACACAGAAAATTCCACTCAAAGATTTCAGCCTGGCCATGAAAATGAGGTCAGCAGATGGATGAAACTGTAGCTTTCTTTTGTGTGAGAAAATGAGATGGTTGTGATAAGTCCTGAAAGATAAAATGAAAAAAAAAAAAATTTCCAACACAAAGAGGAATGTTACCGAACAGAAAACAGACGGACTCATGTAAAGTTAATGTCAAGGATTTTGGAGAGAGAGGATAGCTTGTCTCAGAGTGGCTTAAGAACCAATATTATTCCTGCTGTGCAAGTTGACAATTCTTTATCAACTTGGCAGACTGTCAAATAGAACTTGTAACAGAGGGTTGTACCATTACAACTTAATGAGAAATGTTAATATGCTATTTTTTTTAATTAAATAAAATCTCATAGAGTATTTAAGGATCTTAAAAACACTCAAAAAATACCTGGAGAAACTAGAGCATATTTTCCTCTATAATCTTTGTTATCTACATTTTAAAGTCCTCTGAGCCGAAAAAAAGGTGATCTTTGAGAAAACATAAAAAGACAGAATGTGAAAGAAATACATAATGTCTTGTAAAAGAGATGAGATAAGATTAAAGACAAAGGAAACTATATTAAAAGAAATGAAGAGGAACGAAGCGGTGGTAATATATTGCAGCAGATTAATTCTTCTGCAGTGACTTTCAAAACAGCATCATCTCCCTCATGCTTTAAATGTTGCTGTGGTGTATTCTGCACAGAGGGGGCAGATGTCCTGAAGAGTTTCTTTTCCATCACTGCTCAACCTTTGGGGATACTTTGCAGAAATTACTCCTGGGACTTTGCACAAAACTGTTCTCCACATCTCTGTGCAACATAAATATATAAAAAGAAAAATGGTCCTCAAAGCTACTCTGACGTGTGGAACTCAATTAACAACAGATGAACCTGTGTGAAAGAGAAATGTGGGTGAAATGTGACTAAATCAGTGCTTCATACTGTGATAATTCAAGATAAAAAAAACTTTGTTATTTTTTACTGTGTTTTGGTTTTTTTGTACAAGACCAGCATCTTCCAAGCTGACAGCGTCTCATCCACTGATGTACATGCAGTCACCCAGTGGACTGAGCCCCATGACAATGATATTAACCATATGGCCAGGCCATCTGAATCACCACATTCAGAATGATCTCAGTTGAGTACTTAAGGGAGATTTTGAGAGAGGGTCAGAGATAACGCTTCTCACTGCCGACATAGATTACCCAAATGATTAGTCAAAAATTGGGGTAAATGGTAGTGATTAACATTGATCTTGTCCTCTTGTACATTAGAGGAAAGGAAGTCATGCCAGAAATCTCCCCCTGCCATCAGAGAGCAATTGCTGATAGGAGACAGAGTATAAGTTATGATCCTGTCTTTATTTCTTATTGCGGACTTCTAAAAAAATAATGTGAGATATGCTGGGTGCTTTAGGCCACGGATCTTTGTCCTGTGCTTTAAAGACAATAAATAACAAGATTTTCTTTTTCTCTTTTGGTTACATTGTTGATGCTTGGAGGGCATTTCTGCAGCATTTCTGCCCTGCTGTCCCGGTAATCACAGTATCTGCAGTATAGCGCTGCCTTCGTCCTCTTTATGCTGCTCTTGGCGTGATTTGAATAAAGTTTGACTTTCTTGGTTTGCCTTGTTTGTTCTGTAGCCGTCATGCCCACATTGCCTTCGCCTACTTCATATGAAGTCTGACATCTGTACAATGACACTGTTAACATTAACCTGCAGGTGGCACTACATCAAAGGTCAGAGACTCACCAGTGTCTTTGCAATTAACCTCAAAGTAACCTAAATACCTGCAGCAAATTTCTCAACTTACCATCAGTAGTTGTTGTGTCAGCCTCACAGTGGCCGAGACGAAAAGTCACAGAATCCACAGACAGACCAATATTATGCCGTCCACCACTAGCATAGCTTTAAATAAAAAAAAAAAACTAAATAAAAATGCATCTCTCTAGAAACTTCACATTCATTAATAACAATTACAACTCTCTTTCATTCTCTTAGGCTTTTCCTGTCTCGATAAAAAAAAACAAAAAAAAAAAACGATGATCCATGTATAGTGTTGACTTGCCAAACAGGTAATAAAGAGAAACTAGGTTCACATTATGCCTCTGTCGCAGTAAGGAAGTACATCAGAGAAAACTGCTTTTACTGCGAGTTCTTTGTGCGGCTCTAAAGACGGTATCACAGGGCAGCCACTGTGCCTGACAAGTCTGTTCACGTTCAGCACACACACACACAGCTTTCCTGCAGTTAAGGCAGCAAGTCCCCGAAGCTCTTCCTCCATGGAGTTTATTGTCAGAGTCTCTCCGATGGTAGGACGCCGCTCCCTCCTCTTTGAAATCCGGAAGATCAAACAAACAACATTGTTGACGCAGGGTGTGTTGTGTTTGTGGTTTGAATTTATAATCAATTTCCATGGTTAGAGGTTTTTATTTGTTGTTGTATTGTTGCTAGATTACTAAATGGATAATGAATGTGATAATATATCCTGCAGCGCTACACTGCATGTTGACTTGGTTTATATACGTTATCTATCTATCTAGCAAGATACTCTCTATCTATCTATCTATCTATCTATCTATCTATCTATCTATCTATCTATCTATCTACTTGGCATTTTAGCATTTTACCTCTCATTATGTCTGTCCTTCTATTTTTCTCTGTCTGATTTGCTCTGCTTTTCTTCCCCACAAACTTGTGAAAAATCAACTTGTCTCAGCAACGAAAATCTACAATGTGACTCAGAAAATCGTTTTTCAAACAAAATCCTAAAATATAAAATATAAAAACATGCTTTGAAAAGTGGACATCAATAATGCAAAATTTGTGTGATTTTGGGCCAAAACATGCAATGGTATTGTCCTTTAATCCCCCTTTCCAAAGCATTATTATTCCCACCAATCAACCTTTACTTTCAAGAACATCTATTGAACAATGGCAAGAGAAAGCATGGTGGGATGAAAAGAAAGAAGCAACAGGGAAAATCAATACAGCAATTATGTGTGCAGATAATGGACATCAAGGTGTTATTTGGACTGACCGAAAAGAAGAGGTGACATAAAGCCAATTCAAATAGTGCAAACATTTCATTGTCTCACATCTGGGCGCCTCTGACATGGATTTAGTGTCACCAGTCTCTGGAAAAACAACAGAGTTTTTGTTGTTTTCCTGAATTGCCACAGCTGAATTAGAATTAGAATTATTTAGCACAACAACACAGCGATTAGCTAATTGAGATCTTAGACAACAAAACGCACACATGCACACAGTTACCCACAGAGAGAGAGAGAGAGAGTGACATGGGGCGAGTATGGATGAAGGACAAGCAGACAGATAAACCAACATACACACATACACACATACTCCCTCTTTTACCTGCTCAAAGGAGGTCACCTCCAGCTCTGTCAAGCTTTGCAGGTGGGTCAGAGATCTGGATTTGATAACTGGAGGGAGTTTAGAGAGCAGACATTTGACAAGCATGACAATGCTCTGACAGCCCTCATTGGGCCATGATTAATGACTGACATCCCTGTCGCCTGTCTCTTACAGAATGCAAATGCAGCGCTGGGAGAAAATTACCCTAATGTGGCCCGTAATTGGATGCAGGAAGTATCACGTAAAGCAAGAAGGCAATGGGGCTTTTTGCTCCTGAAACAAGGCTTTATTATAGAGAACACTACAGAGATGATGAGAGAGATGCTGCAGCGTGATTGAAAATGACCGCCGGCAAATCCTCCTCATTTGTAGTAACACATTGACATTTAGCAGTGAGTCAAGGGATGAGCGGAGTCGATGTTTGGTGTCTTGAGTTGAAAAGTCACTCCTGAGCTGCATCCCTCACTCCATGCAATAATCGTTTTCCTTTCACTGTTTGGTCAGATGTTACTGAGTTAGGGCAGCAGGTTTTATACCTGACATAGTGCAATAGAAAAAAAAATGTGTGTGTTGATGTATTAAGAACATTTACTCTACTCTTACTACATAAAGACAGAAGCATCAAATGCATTAGCATTTCTGCAAAGGTTTGACATTGAGTAGGTGCTCTAGGTGCTCCGTTCAAACAGCTGGCATCAGATTTTAATGAATATGCATAACGGATATCATGTACTGACATTTGTCGTTGAGTGTTTTGACTGGAACTGTGAGTTCACTTCACCTTCTCAAGGGCGCCAAGTCCTGATGCGACAGCTCTGCCAGACTAAGAAAAGTTTAAAGAAAAAGTCTGACCAATAAAAACAAAATATCTGCATTCAGTGGAAACGCCGAGTATATTTTTAGACATCTTTTATTCCTGTACTGCAGTGCTAAAAGATGTCCCTTGTTCTAGATGCTGCTTCACTTTGTCAAGCCACTGTATGTGTGCGCTATGTGCTCAGCCCTGATGTGGTTCCATTCAGCTATTCAGCAACGCCTCGCTGAACGCTGTATCAAGTGAGCAAGTGCTTTAATGAAAGGAATGAATTAAAAGCACAGCCACACTCTCCATTTATTGCTGATTGCTCCGAGTGCTTCTCCTGAAAGACACATGCCAATTCTGACATCGCTGTGATCATGAATTCTGCCTCACCTTCCACATTAAATTCACACTGAAAAAAAATAAAATCCACACGGATGTCTTAAGAAAAAAAAAAAAGGAAAGCAGTTTTTCAGACTTTTGATATAATGTTGTATCCTGTGTACAATTTGTATTTACTACTTTCTGAGTGGGTTTATTAATATAAGGCCAGAAAATGACACCAAACATAACCGTAATGCCAAGAAAAAACAGAATAATATCAGCGCAAGCCTCCGCCATGATATGTCTTTGATCGTCTCATTTGCAATGAAAGAGCAAACTGTAAAGTATGAAAGCCACTGGGACGAGAAGGGGGAATAATTGTCACAAAGCGACCTCGTGATGCTGTTTGGAGGGTTGGGAGGGGGGCTTCCATGACATCCCCCTGGTGGGAATATGTGTCAAAAAGCAGGACTGCTTTTGAAGACTGCAGCAATTAAGTGCAAAGACAAATAATTATGAAAAACTAAGACAAAAAAAAATACGTGTAGTAATGAGCAAACTTGATATTCTGTATGTGTTATTGCCAAAAGCAGACGAGGCTGGATGTCTCTTGTGAAGTTCCTCATTATCCTGATTGTATAATAGATATAATCAAGCAACAATGTCCAATTAGGGGTGCAAAGGCATGCATCTATCTAAAAAATGAACAGGATAAATGAACAATTGACACTGTAAATTTGTTTTCATGAAACAATGAGGTTTGCCTCTTCATCAGAGAGATATTGATGATTCCTGGGGCTTAAAAGGGAAAAAAAGAGCTTTGACGTATATCTGTGATATGATGGAGGCTGTGGGATGTGAACAAACAGTCCTTTCCAGGTGGTTTGAGTGATTGCCTAATCCCCTGTAGCTAGATGATTGCAGAGCAAGGTCAGTTTGAAGGCTCAGACTGATTGAGTGCTGTCTGTGGTCGGGGGTTCGCCCGAGCCTCTGATGCCATTAGATGGACAGGGGCTGAAGATTCACTCCGGAGTTTTTCAACACTTGGACCAAACCTGTCCAAACTGAATGACTGGCGCACCCGTAATCATGAGGGCATACTGACAGTCGGAGCATAAACAACAATCATCAGGGATGTGTTTTCTCTGATAATCAGAGCCAAAGAAGGCCTTTTTTTTAAAAAAAAAACTGTGATCTAAAATAGATCACAGTTTTTATTGCAGTTAAGAATACACAACAACTTCTCTTTGTTTTTCAAGTCCTGCCTTATTGTGTTGTTGTCTTCTCACTTTTCATAAACTTTCTATCACCCTGACTTGAGTGCTGGATGAAAAATACATGATAACCATGTTGTCATCCCCAACTGCCTTCTCCTCCTTTCGCCTGATTTCTATTTGCATGGCACCAAATATCAGCTGCTTTCTGCTTAATAAATTCTGTTGTCAGCGTTGTCAAGCCACATCTTGTACCTCATCGACACCTATTTATTTCTCAAGCTGTCACTTTGTTACTAAACTGGGTTTGTGGTATAAAATTCAGCATTTCCTGGGGCTGCAATTGGATCACCCCCTACCGCTATGTACATTCAAATACCGAGGGAAAGTGCTGTTCTGTATATCAAACTCCGCTAGTCTGCAGCAGAAATCCTTTGTGCGGACATCTCTGTGACAGCTCCTTGGCAACTTGTACGCCCGTGTGCCACAAGCTCCCTAAGCTGACTGTTTGGATCAAGTGGGAAGAGGCAGCAATCCCAAAGAGAACAAAATAGCAGATCCCAGCAGCTTTCACAGACGATGCTATGAGATTTACTTGACTAGAGAAGAGGGTGTGTACGTGCATATGTGTGTGTATATGTGTTTTTTTTGAGATGGGGAGGGGCACAGATGTATGTTGAAATCTTTTGAAATGTCAGACATATAAGAGTCACAAGAGGCATTATATTTCCATAATAATGATCCAGTGAAGCTTCAGTGTAGCTTCAACACACATTTGTATTAAAAGATAATAAACCAGTTATATTTTTTTTTAATTCTTTATTTATTTAAGAAAAAGGCTTAGGAAATCAAAGACACCTTTTTTCCTCCTTTATATTTTGCACTTTGACTCGTCAAGCTTATTCATTAGTGCAAAATACAATAATTGAAAGCATTTATTAGTTTAAAAGAAAGATCAAAAGATTAGCAACCAAGTAAATATGTTTCAAGTCACTAATTAACTGTTATTTACTTGGCTTTACATTATTGCTATTTTACCATTAACATTACAATTTTTTCAAATTGTTAAGCATTCTGTATTCATAAAAAACACTTTTTTTGTAGAGATTCTCTGAAATAACTGTTGTAACTTTCTAAACGAAAAAAAAAACACTTTCTTTTCCTTTCTCCCAGTCGACATCCTTATACAGATTAAATTAAAGATTTTTTTGAGCAGAAGCAGCCTTGTTTATATTTTCTTTTTCATCCCCCTCATAATCCTCTAAACCGTTCACAGGTCTCCTCTCCACTGCTGATTCTCCGGCAACCGAGCTTTAAAGAAACGTACAGAATTGGTTCCAGTCCGACGGACACTCCACATCATTTAATGTATTCCAGTCTATTACCACTTTTGTTCTGACACCTCATTCTTTTCCACCAATATATGAGGGGGTCATTCAATAACTGACACCTCTCTTCCATACCGTAGTCACATCTCTGTTGCTGTTTGAGCATGTGTCACAGCTGAGAGGCCTGAATTTCAAGAGATAGATTTGCTGACAGAGACATCCCATCACTCCTTTGGCTGAGGCTCGCACAGGAAATGCTGCACTGTAAAGGTGCAGTAGCCTTGTCACTTTCATCTGAGGTAATTGATCACAGCAGGCAACAGCTGATGTGTGCTAGTCAATTGTAGGGGGCAAAAGGATGCTGCTTATTCAGATAAAAGATCTCTAGCATCCCCACCAGTCTCTTTAGGTAGCCATCACGATCACCAGGAAATCAAACTGGCTGACAAGCTTCCTATTTGGAATATTTTTGGTCAGACATCATCGTCTATTCTGTGCATTTCTATAACTTATTTTTAATCTGTAACAATTTCATCTTCCTACTGAGGCACGAAAAAAAGCCCACCACACACTCTGCAAACTGCCCATCTGAGACACTGGAAGAGAGGCCCCTAGCTGTCATAGTACAGGTGCACTGGGTAAACACTCTGACTTAAAAAAAAAAAAAACAAGCATACCCTGGGACTTCTCAAATGCCACTTAGCATTCAAGGGCTTTGTGATTCATTAGTGGCCCAATAGACTGGTTGGATGGAAGCATCTGTTATCTGGTTCCAGTCCTTATGCCATCAATGTCACAAATAATCACATACAACAGGTGGTTTTACAGCTACAGATACTTAAACATCCCGCCTGCTGCATCCTGCCTCCATTATTCAGACGTATTTATACGTTTGCACCATTTTTTTGGAGATCACTAAGAATAAGATTTATTTTCTGTTTGTCTGTGTGTCTATATGTGTATTTTATTCACTTTGAGCTATAATTTATTCTTTAATGGATTTAAAAGCAGGTTATTTAGCACATTGCACTGCAATGAAAATTATATCGACTGATCTTCATCAGGTCTGAGAAACTATTGATTGATATTTACAGGGGAATATGACTACTCATTTAATTGGTCCTAGCAATAGAAAATGTTTTTAGAATTGAATAATAAAAAAAAATTCTGAGTTTTACTGCTGCTTCCAGAAAATTTCTCAAAATAACAAGTATGTAATAATCCACTGTGGATTTAGATACATTTGGTGCTTAAAAAAAATGCAGTCCCTCAAACGGCCACTTGGGGTTGGCTCCATAAGTACTAGTTCCCCATGGATATCCATTATAAAGTGCCCAGCTTCACAGGAGAACAAACATGTATATAGCTTAGTTCAAAAATTGATCTTGATCTTTGTGGCTAATTTTCTCATTCATGATGACTGTTTCTCATTTTTTTTCAGAATTTTAAAATGACTCACTCCTTTATATAACAAGCCTTACAGTTATGCATAATTAAGGTCATGGCTAATTTGAAGAGAGTTAACCTGTAGTTGTCTGCTAAATATCACAAAGTCATTGGAAGCACTGTGTGTCCACCCCACCTCCCTCTGGTCATGTGCAAAGCTAATGATTGGTAATTAATCACACATGCTCCCCCAAATAATGTTTAATCACATAATTCAAGTGTATCATAAACACCCCAATAATATAATGCCGTTCAATACATTTACCCTGTAACAAATAATACCCCTATGAAGCATGTAATGTTCAATTTTTGTCATTCATTTATCAACATAACAACACTGTTGATTTTCTTTTTCAGTTTAGACCAACAACATAACAAATATGGCCTCAAAAACTGGATCAACACAGACCCAACAAAACAGAATATAAAATATAAAATTTAGCACACAGCATAATTCAATACACACTCTCTTGCTTGCTTTGATTGATGGCACAGTGTTTAATTTTGCATGGTACAACCTTGAGGAAACAAACACATATCTAAGTTGAAATAGCCACTCTGGCTAGCGAAGCAGTTTATGATGTTATTTATTTAATGTTTATTTGCACAGGAAGGGCTGGCCGATCATACACACTCTCTCTCCATCAACACACTGCGCCTCACTCTCCATCACAAACACTTAAGTTTATGATTTAGTTGCACTGATGCTCTTTGTGGAGTGGACAGTTTTGCCACCAACAGCTATAAATAAATGTGTCGCGACGAGGACTTTTTTCTACTGTCTGTTGAATGTTTATAGGCTCACGTGTCATCCTGAGTGATGCTTTCTGTTTTTTTTTCCTTGTCTAAAGAAGCCCCGACACACGTTGAGTTGAAGGTTTCTGACCCATTTCGACACGTTCCTCCTGCTGTGAAAAGACACCGTAATTATCGGAGGCTGTGAACTTGACTCTTGTCCCTTTTGAATGGGGTGAATGATGGAAGTGAGGATGGATGTGGAAGTCTCCTGTGGACGTAATCACACCATCTTCAGAACCTACAAATTATTGTGAGAACACACAACGGGGAGCATCTGGTAAGGGTTGGACAGCTCTGTTGAAATGGGAGGCAGCAATCCATTTTCACATTAGCTGGATGATCAACATTACTGCGAAACTTTAGTTTTTCCTCTCTGATGAACAAGACAGAGATAATGCTTCCTGGTAATTTTCTTAATTGGTTATATTTAAAGCTTACTCCCCCTTATTTGTGTTTAAAATATTTTTTAATTTTTTTGGAATGAGATAACAAGTGTCTATGATTTTGATATTCTTTGTTTCTATTTTATGTTGTTGAATCAAAGATTCGATGCGTGTTTTGTTGTGCAAATGTCACCTGTTGTCAACCTGATCACAGGCCAGATTTGCATGTGTTTATAAATGCTAACTGCCATGCCAGTCAACAAACACCTTGTTCATCTTTAGTTCATAGCTTTGCGTCAAAAAAATCGTCTCATCAATTGTAATTTGCAATATCCGTGTGAAACATCTGGTCGGTCTTCCCATCCAAGCTGTTCTTTAGTGTTTTTGATGTTTCACTTCAAGTATCTTGTACCATGCATCTAATTTTAAGAATACAGCTTAGCCACACCTTACCAGCTGTGCGGATGGTTTTCTTGGAATACGTACAGTTTTTTCTCTGCTGTGATCCATTTGTGTTAACAGAATAAAATTGGATTATATTAGCACATTATCTTCCAATTACTGCCGAAAAAGAGATGGAAAACAAAAGCAGTCATCAGTATATTAATATAAAGCACTAATTACTAACAATCAGTGTTGCTGGACTTGAAGCATTTGCCAGAGCTTCTTATTATATACCAGTTATGTAATTATATTGTTTTCAATTTAACTCTCCATTTAATTACTTTTAACCGTCGATGTAACCGATTCACCTCTGACCTTTAATCTCAGCTCCATACTTAATCAATAGTTCTAAATATGTGCTTTGTTACACTGCATTTAACAAGCGGCCCCCACAGCTCATAGCTGGAAACCTGAGTGTTAATAGAAACCAACTTCATGGTACCAGTTAAACAGGATCACCAACGATTGTTAATTAAAGCAGTTAACCCAGAGATAGACAGAGTACGTGCTGAGAGAGACATCTGGATGATGACTAGCAATGTGAAGGATTGCTATCAACACACTGTATTTTTTTTTTTTTTTTTTTTTGCCTAGAACAAATTTTGAAGTAATTAACTTGAATTCAACACGTGACATGCTGTCAGCTGTATTGTAATGTAAGTGTAATTTAGATACTGTAAAGTCTTGGTGATCATCTTGAACCCATGTCTTATCATTTTGTTGTGTGTCTTCCAATTTCATGCATGTTATAAACAGTCAATTTTAGGTTTGGTCATCTTGACTGGCCTCTAGATAAATACTCTAACTTAGTCTGCTTTACCGTATTCTCTCACAAATAAATTAAAACTATAGTTGGAGAATGATTTTGCTCGAGAACTAATAGACATAAATACACCCATATTTCAGTCTTATTTCCAAAGGACACATTAAAAGGTCTGAGGCAAACTGTGGTTTCTCAGTTTTAAATTGCCGTGGACACAATAGCAATTTCAGGGTTGTTCAAGTTGAGACGGTGCAAGAGATCTCTCAGGCTTGTCGACCTTTATCTCAGCAAACATCAGAATCCCTATACAAAAAAGCAGAAAATGAGCTATTGATTTTCCGTTTTTCTTTTTCCCCCTCACTTTCTTATTCCCCTCCGGTATTGTCATGCTCTAGTCTAAATGAAGGTCAGCATTGGTTTCCTTGTCACTGCCACAGAGATGCACAATAGAAATATAGCAATCCGTGTTTTTGAAAGAAAAAGGTCTTGCAAGATGGGAAGAGGTTGCTTTCATCTTTAGGGATTAATTGGCTCAATAAAACTTTTTCTCTCTCTCTCTCTCTCTCTTCAGAGATATAGAATTTCAGTATGTGTTAGATGTTTGAACAGCGTATGAGTGTATGGGCAATGCAGGCACATGCACACACACACTGAGAGAAAGAATTTACTACATATGAAGACAAACAGCCCCCTGAAAACAATCAGGCTGAAAGACTGGTATTTAAATACATAATAAAAAACATTTCCATTAAAATATTGAAAAATTACAGTTTCGTTCTATTCTGAAAGTTATATGTGAAATATGTATATATATGAGTTGTAGATTTTCCAAAATGTGCCCAACAATGCTTAAATTCCATGACAACTGTAATTTTATATGAGGTATTGATGGGTTTGTGTGTTAAGTCACCTGTCACTTAGTCCCAAGATAACACCTGTAAGAGAGTGGAAAGGGAAACAATGTGACTAAATGCAACAAAAACAAAACTTTACTACATTATCTCATGCATGAATATTTGTACCCGATTCAGTCAGATAGATTTACATCTGTAATGGTGACTTCTGAAATACAAAAATCCCATAATCCCTCTGGACATCATCAAATTGGATCCTTTGTTTGCATTGTTTGGCTGAGAGACCTCCAGTGTCAGAAAATGTATCTACTGTTAATTTAAAACATTCTTTTACAATGGGGAATGTCAGTTGTCATTTTTGAAACATGCTTTTAGTCGAAGAAAGCTCGATGCTATTAACCATAAAACCTTCAACTCATGATCTGCAACATCACAGATTAGGAGCAGCAGACAAACAGTTTTGTCCTCTCTCTGGTTGTTTGAGGAGTCGCTAATAAAGACTGAAATGTCCCAGTAAATAAGGATAAAAGCCGAAGCTCAGTGTTTTTCCCCTTATAGCTTTAGCATGTATATTTAAATTATCTCTCATAAAACTATGATATCTATCTGAAATTAATCCCCAGTAGACGTGTTGTGAGATCAAATGTTTGTTACTTGTCGTAGTCTTTTGTCCCGATGTGTCTGAAATCCTCTGAGCTTCCTTGCTCTCTAAATCAAGCAGAGAGAAAATAACTAAAGTTGATGTTTCCTTTTCATGTGCTCGCACCTACAGGGCAGCCCAATCGACAACATTGTGTTTCATTTGACCCAAAATTGTTTTCCCTGTCATCTAATAGGTGGTGGCAAAGATTCCTGTCATGATGTTCGGTACTTCAGAAGGATCAAACGCTTCCTTAAATCTGCAGTGACATCAGTGTGTTTGACTTGGCGTGCCTCTCTCATCTTAATTCATCACCTCCCCAAGGTGAGCACGCTATCTTGCCAAATCCAACTCAGTGTACAGTGCAGAAGCCTTTTTTGCATATTCTTCACTCTTGTTTATGGTTTACTGAGCAGGTCACTTCCCCTGCTTGCTTGAACAGCTGCTTCAGTGATGACCCCCCCTCTTCCTAACAGGGGTTGGAGGACTACTCGTGTGCTGCTCCCTGTCAAGTTCTCCTTTGCAGGTGAGGCCTGCTGGTGACCCCTTGCACAGTCTTTACTGGGACAATATGAATAATTTATTCTTTGAATTTAGCCCATACCTGACATTTCGTTGTTTGATGCCCACAGGCTTTGGCTTTAACAATATAGATAGTGCTCCTCTCCTTCGTGCATCATCAGATAAAGTCTGAAAGCGCAGCTTGTGCACTCGATATCAAAACCATGGATATCAGGGATGCTGTATGTTCCACACACTGAATTCCTCCATTCTATTAACTCTTAGAGCAGTATCTCTGTCCATACAATTGGATTTAATATAGGTTGCAGAGATTTGAGTTAAAAAAATATTGTGTTCTGTCAATAGGAAGATAAGATAAGATAAGATGGGGATTTAATAATTCCCATGAGGACACAGAGAACCAAATGGCAACAGAATCATTCAGAGGAGAATAATAATACAAACACAAAAAGAGCACAAGAAAGTCATGTAAACAAATACAAAGGATGCAGAATACGTAGTTCTGACTCTATTGAACTTGAGTTTGGTGCATAGAAATTGTATGAACCACAATGTATATATCAAATAGAGCAATAAGAGCAAAATTGCAGCAGTACTTGCACCAGAACTAAGTGAGGCAGGGAGATGTTGTCCAAGAGGAATAGTCTTTTTCAACAATACGATAATACAACCTGTATTTAAACCTTTCGAACCCTAATATCTAAATTTATAGACGTCATTCACATCGGCCTGTGCTCAGCTGCTAGGCTGAACATGAGGAGCAGTATGTCGCATGGACCTCAGCAGTCTGCACTGCCCTCTCTCGAACAACATCTCTCTTTTGTCAGATCAGCCCACTTTGTTGATGTACACGCACAGGCGCTTGTAGGTCTGCACCATCTCCACCTCTTCACCCCTGACTGATGACAGGTGTCAGTATCTTCTCGCTTGGTCGGAAATCCACCACCAGCCCCTTGATCTCACTGACATTTAGTTGCAGATGGTTCCCCTTACTCCACCAGACACCCACTTTAAGGAAATCATCAAAGAACTGCTGGAGGGTACATGATCCAGAACTGGACCTAAAGTCAAAAGTGCAGCGAGTAAATCATGAAGGAAAGTGACCCTTGTGTATTTAAGTGGTTAACATTTGTTTCTTTGATGACACATGGCAGCTAAATGCTTTTAAAAACAGCCAATTACCGATTAGTAAATGTCAAGTATACTGGAGGCTGTCGTACTGAACTGCACTCCTGACAGTAAATATGCCTCTGTGCTTATTGCATCAGTTATGTTGTCTTCTGCTTTTTCTTAAGTTTTACTTGAGTTTTTCTTTACTTTTTTTTATATAATATTGCATTTAAAAATTGGCAAGAAAAATCCCATCAAATCAAAAGATCCACAAGTGTCATGGGAACTTATTTAATGGGCAAGCACTGAAGTACAGTCGGACTTCAGATAACAGCAATTCAACTAATCCCTCTTTTGTTTGTATATGACCTGGAGAGTGTGAATGACTTTGTGTCTTGGTTGTTTTAGCTCAAGCAAATGTTTGCATGTGTTCTTATTTAATGTGCTTTCTAATATAATATCAAGTTTAAAGCAGCAGCTCCCTTAATCAAAGACAATTTTAATCCTTAATGGACACAATAAGGTAAATGTATCTTAACCTTCCTTCTTTTGGGGTTGAATTTGTATATCCGTGGATTGTCTGGAAAAACACCTCACTTGGCTGCTACTGAATACTGCACTTTTAAACAAAGAATAAAAGAATGATAGAGGTGAAAAAAAGAATTCAACCTTCATGGGAATAAATTATTTTCAATATCCAGTGCACCCTGCTAAAACCTTGGTGTTTTATAAATGAACAACTCACATTACATACCCACCTCTTCAGCCTGTTATACAAAGATGAAAATTTATTTGACCAAATACCATCTTTTAAACTTGCAAGCACTCAGATGATACAATGAAAAAGTTCTATTTGCTATCAAAAGTGTCTCAGTTGCATTAATATCTGATAGCTCATCACTGACTCACATTGATTATTTTCCTTCTTTGCAGTTCTTTCTTGTTCTAATAAAACTCCCCCTCAGTTTACTTTCTTTAAAGACTTTGAGGGACATTTTCGAAAATGTTGTACTTTGGCATTTTCTCAGATCTGACTTTTTTTTTTCCTCCCCAAGGACATCTCCTCCCGCTGCCAAGACCTGTCAGGCAGGAGCATCTCAGAGTAAAGGGGTGAGAGGACACCAATTAGAAAGCCATCCTCGGCCAAGAGAGCCAGCGGCACAGCTTGCCACAGGAAGTGGGATGTCTGACTTCCTGCATGGGGTCACAGCTGTTTGCGGGGAGGTTACCGCTAGCAGCCAATACGCACTACCGTTTAGCGTCTGACGAGGCAGGCCTCATTTGAATAGCAAAGAACCATCTCAAAGTCACCAATAAATTTACATGATTTCTTCCGTGCTACAGCTGGGATCAGAGTGGGGACTTTGCTGGAATTAGGGGAGCGTGACAATGTCAAAGGAGCAGGACCAGCTCATTTCAAGTTGGCTAGTTCTGAAGTAGAGATTAATACTTCATTTAGGTACAGTTAGGCAGAATTTGTACACATAAAAAACCCTTTAATCACCAATGTGTGGAACACCTCAAGGTACTTCACATTCTCTGACATCAGTTTTTTCTCAAACATTCTCAAGCTTTACAGACTAGCTTTGATAATGCAATTTATATATATATATATATATATTTTACAATATGACAGTAAAGAGAGACAGTAAACAGGATAAGAAGGGAGGGTGTGTTAGAGGAGGATGAGAATGACTTGTGACAGCTGATGTTGATCTAAAAAAACTGCATTTACATGGTCTTTGTTTCAAACACCAGGTTGCTCAGCTTTTTGATACAGTTAAAAAGGTGCTTTACTTATGGGTGCAATGTGGCCAATTCATTCTAAAATACAGGAAGCTACATTTGGAAAAAAGTTTCATACATTTTTAAAAAGAGGGTAGTTGATATCATAATCAACCCTGGAAGTAACACAAATTCTACTTTCGTTTTTTGTAGTTTGAGGTTTGTTGCATCTTTGCAGTAACGGAGGTTTGTTTTTGGAAAAGAGCCTCTTAAAACATAAGACAAGTGATCAAAAGCAAAATCTCAAAGCAGCTTCTCCATCGCATGAGAGATTCCAGTATCTTTACCTGAGGTGGCGAACAACTGGAAGCGTAGCAGGGATGGGAGTGTGTGATTGGCTCCTGCTATGAGCAGCTGTCTGGAATGCCCATATTTGGGCTCAACCCAATTACATCCTCTGATCCCCAGTCACTGGGCTGATGCAGTCAGAACCATTAATCTCCCTGGCTGAGTACCATGCCATGTGTTAACGGCCAAACCCTCCTCCCCCCACTTCACCACCAGGCCCCACCACCAAGGTTGAAAGTCATGCCAATCATATTGACTCCTTTGACTCTGATGTCCCCTTGGGCTCGTCGTGATTATAGAGGAACCTCTGATGACTGTGGAAAACACATAATGTGCGGTACGCAGGAGGCACTGCGTTCAGTACTGTTAGCTTAGTATTCCTGGACCGAGGTTCAAACAGGAGCTTCAGTGTGTGTGTGTTTTCAGATCTGTGGTGCAGGTGTGCTGTGCCGGAGAGGGGGACGGTGGGGGAGAGGGAGGACGGGGTCAGAACATTTTCGGATCTGGGATGTTAACGACAAAATATCCTGAAGCTGTGTCAGGGACCAATTCCAACAAATCATTTTCAAAAGGGACAGTAGTAAACAGTAGAGGATTTTTTCTTTTTTTTTGGTAACTGCCTTTTTTTCCAGAGGAACGAAAGGCACCTTCAGCCAGTGGCCTACAAATGGCTCCCTAGACAAAGAGAAAAAAAGAAAGAACAAAGGAAACAAAACCATTTTTCTTACTTTGGCGTCTCCAAATTCTCTATTTCAATAAGACGGAAAACCTTTGATCAAATCCCTGTCCCAACAATAACTCATAAAACAGCAAACCCATCAGATTGTTTTGACCTCTGATTGGCTTGTGTAACCGTGATTAATGCTCATAACTGAGGGAATAGAAAGCCAGGCTAATGTAAAATTAGGAGAAGTGGCTTAATCAGGGTCTGAATTACATGGACCCTCAGTTCCAGTTTAGTGAGTCCTTTTTTGTTCCCAAAGATTAAGGGAGGAGTCAGGCAGTCCTCCATTGTTCCGCTGAGAAAAGAAACTCATTTGCTTTGAACGATAAATGTCTTTCGAGCATAAATCATGTCTCCTAATCCCTTTACCAATGCCACGTAATGCATTGTCCCTCATTTACTGATCACACAAAAGCTCGGGCCATTGTCCTGCCCGCTGAAGAGCGATGGACTTTCACCTAAAATTGCAAAAGATTCAAGTTGTCTGGAGGCTTACATCATGTTGCATCTGTTTTTGTACTGGAAAAAAAACACTTCTCACTTCATCTCAGCTCAATTTCAGCTAAGAAAACAAGGTTTAGATATAGTAAAAATGAATAAAATATTAAAAGAACGCTTATAAAATATGTAGGTGTGGCTTGTTTTAATAGGCCAGCTACCACTTACTTTTTACTTGGATCCAGCTTGGCTCTATTACACATCTTTCTACTTCAATCCCCATACTCCATATGAGTCATTTACCCAGGGGAGGCAGGTTGAGCTTTTAGCTCTGTTTGTACAAACTCCATATCTATTCCCATGCCAGTTGTGACTTTACAAAACATGCATGCACCTGAATTTCTAGAGTAAAGATGGATATTAAGAGGAATATAAAATAATCCCCCATGAGCTGCTTTTTTGATTATGAAGAGGCTCCTAAATTTATTAAGTTTTAGGAGTTTTTTTTTCCCCTAGTTTTCAGACTTTTCTTAAAAGAACAGTCACAGACAAAAGTGGAGTGCAACACGTCAATAAAACATTGCTTTAATCGAATAGGGATTTAACATTATGTCCTATAAGATTACACATGACATCGGTGTTCAGGCTGTATTTGCTGAACAGGAACTTGCTGTCTGTAGCATGGTTTGACCTTAACTTTCACAGGCCTACTAAAATAAACACTATGGAGCACACTGTGCAGGTTTTATCGACAACTCCTCGCTGTGTGAAGTCCTCTCTTGCCATGGCGGCTCTGAGAATAAAACGCAAACAAATAAAGCTTGGGTGATGTGAGTTTTGTGTACCAGCAAAATCCCATTGCGTGTCTGTGGCTGTATTTGTGTGTTGGTGTCCTGCAGAAGTATATAAAGGGAGTGCATTCGTGTGTGTGTGCGTGTGTTAGTCTGTGAAGCCTACAAGCAGGGGGCACGTCCATGTTATATATTAAGATCAGTGTGTGTAAGTCTGTGTTTTGTTTGTGTCTGCCACTGCGTGAGCTTTAGTTGGTCCTCAAGGATCACATTGTTTTCAGAGGGCCCTGTGTGTGGTGGCAGCATCTGCTTCGAGCGGGTGATCCATCTCCTCTAAGCTGCCATATAACAAGTCATAAGGGATTTTATTCAATGAGTGTCCAACACAGAGGGCTCTGTCATAAAATTTACCGTCTCACAAGGGCATTGTAGAGGTTGTGCTTTTTACATCCTCCGCCTGAATGCTAATTCAACTGGTGTCTTCCCGGTAATTACTGAAAATGCAACATGCATTTCCTGTCTTGATCAGAAACAATTAATGCCTCTCTTGTTTTAAAAATCGTTTTTACAAAAAAAGAAAAAGAAAAACCTGTGGCAGGATTTTCAGTCACTAATAAGAGAATCTCAGCACTGTTTGTTAAAAAAAAACCAAAATATTCCCTGCTGGTTATTATCATTAGTGTCATCTAAGGTTTGGTGTACATTTCGGCATGTTTGCACAGAACACAGTAAAAGTGTCAGCAGTGCACTTTCAACACTGGCGGCATAGCAGGAGTTAAAAGTGAGCTTTCATCCTTCTTTGGATAGAAGACTGTTTTAAATGCCCCTGGCTTTCTTCCAAGCTCCTAGCCTCGAGCCTATGGGTCTAACAAGCATGATGCTTTGAGGATTGACTTGTGATTCAACCCAAATTTACAAGCTGATAACTATGCAGAAACCGAGTCAAGTCGAGTACGAAAATGTGCTCCTTATTTTTACCAACAATCTTCTGGATGTCCAGAGAATTAAATAGTGTGCATGTGTATTTGTATGTTTGTGTGTCTGTGTGAGCATGTATTTAATGGGCACCAGCTGAAACTTTGATGTAATTGATAAAAGAAGCTGTTTCGCTAATCCTAATGGCACA
Source organism: Acanthurus tennentii (assembly GCA_029783805.1). NCBI lineage: Eukaryota > Metazoa > Chordata > Actinopteri > Acanthuriformes > Acanthuridae > Acanthurus > Acanthurus tennentii. The sequence continues at coordinate 13,591,315 of JAPZDZ010000026.1, read as the reverse complement.
ATTCCTTATGATCCTTTATGCACAGACTTGCAGAGGATCAAAGAAACAGAGTTTTGCCCTAGGCGATAAAAGATGTATTAAAAATGAGTTTGAAGGATATATTAACAGGATAAAAATCCTGCAATTTATTCAATTGATAAGTTCAGCATTGCCTGTAGTTCACAGACTATTTTCATCATTCACAGATAAAACTGCTCCGGAAAACTACTAAACCAACTGTTCTTTGTTACAGCTAGAAACATATACTTTTCTCTGTCCCCTAATGAGCTGTTTTTCAAAGTAAAAGACACTGTGGGCGTTGGCTCATTACATCATTTGTCATATGTTTTCAACTGGATGAATGATATATGTGGCATCTATGCAGTATATATACAGTGTATCACCATGATCTGGCCACAGTCTCTGGATGTGGTGATTTTTTAAGCTGGGGTCTTTCATCACCCACACAGAAGGAGTGATGTCAGACACAAACCAGCTGAGATCAGTGAATTTCTCACATGTGTAACAAGTTTTCTCTCCAATTAGCACACACTCATATCAACACAGATGCATCAACAGCAAGCAATCCAAATTAACCTTCCCAAGTGAGCGCAGATGTGAGGACGGAGCAGATTTTTTTTTTTTTTACAAGAGAACACAAAAGAAAACATTGCAATTGTTTCGTCTAAGTATATCTGCATGTCTAGAAAGTAACTAGAAACAAGGGGAACATTTCAAACTCTTGATCACAATCCATGTACTGTGCCCACAAGAAAAAGCGACTTTTGTTAGATCCAAACTAGCAGTGAGAGCGGAAAAAAACCCCACACAGTCATACAAACGGGCCGCGTTGCCATTTTGTCTCGGGTAAAGTGATTCCTGTGGCTGAGGAATAGAGTGAGACAACTCCTGGTCAAATAGGTTGCTGCTCCCTCACAGGTGATCTATAGTTGTCAGCACCAATCAGCCTGGAATGGGAGAACAGTCCATTCATCTGCTCATGGCTTATTGAAGAGGGTGGGCTGCTTTTGAATGCCTTAAGCCCACAGCTCCTTCCAGAGGCACTTTTGGATTGAGCCTATTTATCTTCCTCTTTATCAGTTGAGAATGCACTTTTTGATTTATACGTTCATATGATTCTTCTCGCTGTGAAGAATTCTCCGACACGCAGCACTGATGCCAGTGTTCTCCAGCTTGAGAAATAGTTGCAGTGAATGAATGAATATGAATATGTCTTACTGACAACAAGTAAGCATCAGCACCAGGTCTCTGCAAAACAGATGTAAATAGCATCACTTCAGTAGCTGTTTCAGGTTTTAGTACAAGTGATTAGAATGTGTGCTGTTTTACGCTGAGAAAAAAATACAGTGTTTTAGATGCTCAGAAATAAATATGTATTCGTCTTACCCAGATTTGCATTTAGACAAGGTATCTCAAGGTCAACAGAGGAAACCAGTCCAATAATAATACACAGTTGTACCAGCAAATTTTTATAAGAGCCACATGGTTGTTATGGAAGCCCTGCAGGATGTTCTAGATTACATTACGCCTGTTTTTTACTCACCTAGATCCATTGACCATCTCTCTTTTTTTCAAATAAAACATACTGTAAATAGCCATCCTTTATCATATGCTGTGCCCATTCTTGTAAGAACCAAGGAGCTTTTTAAGTAATATCTTTTATGCTCCCGTTTTATGCTATGTATGCTTATTTAAAGAATAGCTTCCCTTTAAAACATTTAAAATAACTGTATCAAAGAAATGCAACTACTGACCGAATAGTAGCCCATCGCTTTACAATTATACAATTTCAAATAAAATTGAAAGGCAGACTGTATTATAAATTCTTCTTCAATAAAAAAAGCATATGCATATAATCTAACTGCAGCTGCAACAAGGTAATTCAGTAAACATAACATTTTCCTTTCCTTATTGTAAACAGTTATATTTAAATAAAGCAAAGATTCAGAGGTTACCAGAGAGAAACGTAAGACGAAAAGAAACATTCCACCTATATTAAGCACAGTTTTGGTAAAATGTATTTTGTAGATATGCAGCCAGTTACAAACACAATAGAAACATTTTTAAATTAAAAGCATAGAAAATTAGTAATGACTATAAGACAGCAGTCTAGTGATAATTATCATGGGTCTTTTGTGACCCAGAGGGAAGTTGGGAAATTAATTAGCTTATGATTAAACCCCTATCTTGTTAAATATGATATCTGGAACTAACAGGCGATTGTTAGTTTGTAAGTCCACACAAAGTAACATAAATGGTGAATTTTCAGTACATGGCTGGCACTTTCAGGGACAATTAGATGCAACAGGGTACATGAAAGGACACCAGAATAACAATAAAATTAAAAAAGAAATACAGGCTAGCTAGAAATTAAATGTCAGTAATGTTGCGTTGTGTGTTTCCCTGTAATCAGGTATTTATTCACTGGTATTTCTGATTTAGTTGAAAAGTAAATCCAGAGTAATAACGTTCCAAAGCCAGGGTGTGTAGTGAGTTATTATAGAATCAGTTAGAAACTCCCTGCGATATTCATTCTGCCAATTATTCACATGAAGTCAGGTTGGTACACTCTTTCCTTTTATCTAGTTCTGAAAGTTTGGTGTCTAATGTACATTATAAAACTCATAATTATGGGTTTTATACTGATAATGCTGATCAGCCTCAGCCCCCTGCAAGCCTGCAAAGGGTAGTTAGTTATAGATAATAGATGGACTGCTGAATTAATGATACTGTAGGTATTATGTGCTGCCAATATAAACCTGCAGTCACTGTAAAGGATGCCCTCCTAACTGCTGTGCCATATAAAATCAGCATCATCAGAATTTCAAATGTGTTCATTTAAGACATCAGGTGAAATGCCGTGAGCCCTTTTTCAGCCATTTAAATCCAAAAGGCACATTATAGTCATCTTTATATTTTTACCTGGCGTACTGTTGGATGTTTCAAGCCAAAAGTAAGACAACCCATGAGTGAAGTCTTATCTGTGTCATTATTGAGCAGCCATGGTGACAGCTTTAGGAAAGCACCTGGATCCAGTTGTGAAGCTCAACTGGTTTATCAGTTAAATAGTTCCCATTCCACCAGAGCTGGCTCCTTCATTCTGTGAACCCGACATTAAACCATCTTCCAAATTTAGCCCATGCCCTCTGCTGCACAGCACCAACTTTTTAAAGTAATTCAAGATTTCATCTTAAAAGAGTGGAATTTACTGCATTGCCATAAAAGCAAGCACTACCAGAGAAGCACAATGCATGTTCAATAAAACAATATGAGATCATAAAGGGTGAGCAATAATGCATCTCGGAGGCAGATTAAATGAAAATCAGGGAACCAATAAGGCTTGTAATAATGTACTCTGACAGGCTGGCTATAAAAACGGGGCAGACACTCTTACATCTCAGCATGGCATACCATGCCTTTTCAAAGAAAGAAACAAAGCAGCAATTGAAATACTTTAGATAACTTGAGTTACAGAAGATATAATTTTGAAATCAAACTCTGTATGGTAACCCAGTAACTGCTCATTTAAAAATAAAAGAATATCTAAAGGTGTATAGTTTGATGTAAAGAATTGTTGCCAAATATCTAGTCACCTTGTGTTCAAGTATTTGAATTAGGTTTTTTTTTTTTTTTTTTTTTTTAATAATAGAGTGGCTCCCTGGATATAGCAGTGGATTGAAGACTCTCCTGATTAAGCCTTGCAGGACATTCTGTTGGCAGTGCAAAAGTTTTCCAGTTTCCTAGCATTAATGCAAACATAACTGCACAGACAAAAAAATAAATAAATAAATTTCAGATTCAACAGGTTTGAAGTTTTCATCATTCACAGCAAGTATGTCAATGGCAGCCTTATTCACAACGAGCAGGGCTAAGACGCACATCCAGGCAGTGTTTCTCTGTCTTCATCATTCGATGCCCAGAGGTATAAAAGCCTTTCTCTTTGTTGCCATGGAAACTTTTTTACCCTTTACATTTCCTATTGTCACTTGTGTTTTTTGTGGTTGTCCATCTCAATGAGGCATAGTTCTGACGGTATTCACCACGAGACACTTACAACGGGGTTGTAAGAGCTAATGAACTCAGAGGCATACATCAAGTATGCTATTGTGAGACCTTGGCTTAGGGAATTAAATCTTGATTCAAAGGGAAACTCAATAGCAAAGTGGTAGAGGAATATACATACAGATGGAAAAAAAGAGCATGGGTCTGCAAAGATGAAATCTGAAGCACACAGTCTTATTAGACCTTTAAGTAAGATACAGCAACTGTTTCCACTCAAAGCATGTCCAAATCAGAGTGTGGAGAGTGGTGGAGGCTGTATCTTGAAGGAAGGACAGCTATGTGTATACCTTATACCTATTCTGTAGATAGATAGATAGATAGATAGATAGATAGATAGATAGATAGATAGATAGATAGATAGATAGATAGATA
>JAPZDZ010000026.1:13560075-13572958 GCA_029783805.1 Acanthurus tennentii | reverse complement strand
GCACACATAATTCCTTTGATCAATAGAGTGGTTATAGCTGAGCCACAGCATAATGATGCAGTAAATCTACAGATTTCAATATTCTGCTTTCAAGATGGCACTTTTAAATCTTTATTGTGTGCTTTGTTTATCCTGTTTAGTCCTGGTGCTGCAGAGATTTTACTGCTGTTTTACTTACCTTTAGAGTTGCCATTTTTTTTTCTGCTGCTAAATCTCTACCCTCAACCATCACTAATTGATAGTAGATCTTATTACATATTGATCAAACGCAGGCTGCTTCACGTCCGAGAACATCGTCTAATTAGATGATGTATATTTCATATGGCTCTTTTGCAATACAATACAACATGCTGATGTATTAAAATATCCATTATTCATACAGAACGCCAATACATTTGACATATTTATTTTTCAGTCTGCTTTGGCGGCCAAGCTATTTCACAAGATGCATGCATTTGACACTAATTTTTGGATGCATTGTGCGGGTGGGGCAAAGTGGCTCTCTTGTCTACATTATTAAAGGCCTCAGATGTGTTTTTCTTGTTTTCTGCTGATGGAAATATATTATCATGAAGCTGCGGAGAGCTGGAGCAGCACAAAAATGTATTAACAGCTCCTGACTTGTTCTGGTGCAAAGTACAGGATGAGTATGCTTGACTCTACAAATATTGCCTCTGCTCCCCGTGTATACTGGAGAGGAGGCGAAGCTTGTGTGTCTGTGTGGTGATCAGAGCAGAGTTTACATTTCAAGTGTATGAAATCATCATTCACACTTGTTGTGTTAAGTCTGTTAAGAGCACAGAGCTTCACATCACTGGCAGGTCAAAATATAAGGGAGATGGGAAAACACTGTATATAATGGGGGGAGTGGTGAAAGAGGATTAAACAAATACATTTTGTCAGCTAACAAAGCAGTTTTCAGATGGTGAAATATCCTGCAGTAGTTGTCGATATTTTTTAAGCTGCATAAGGCATTTCTTAATGTAAAAAGACACCCATTTTACAGGCTCATCACAAAGTGAGGCTGCATTAGAGAAGACAGTCCCATCCTCACTAATTGAAAAACCATTGATTCGGCCTATATTTGCCCAGATGAAATTCTGGCACTGTTATGAATATTTCTTCAGACTCAGACCTCTGTCCAGAGGAGATAACCAGCAGGAGATCTTTTCATTCCTTTTTCTATAAAGCTTTTAAAATTGATAAACATCCTGTTTGTAGTTTGCCCATGCCATCTTACAGATTTTTTGTAAATGAAGCTCAAAACGGTTATGTCTTGCTGCATTCAGATCCACCTAGAGAAGTCAGCTTGAAAGTGTTGCTTTTACTTATAAAATGGAAATGTGGCACCATAAATCAAGACCAATGGGATGCATCATGGCAATCCATAAAAATTATACTGACAGTATTTCCTGACATTGAACATACTGAACAATGACAGAGAATTTCAGATAAAATTACATCCATTCTATCACTCAATCTTCTGCCATCTCAATTACACTCTGTACTTAGTCTTGTCAGATTTGGCCATGCAGAGTCTCTTTAATGACGACTTTCAGCTCCTCTTTAGAATTTACTGAGAGCTTTGATGTGAGTTGCCAACTCAGATTGCATTCAAGCACCTGTCACTTTTCCACATTTCGAAAGAGGGGCAACGAGTAGACGTACAGAGAGAGAAGCAGACCAGCAGGTGTGTGCTAAGCCTAGCGAGGAGACAATGTACTGTAGCCAGCCACAAGCCAGAAAACAGATACAGACAGCCATCGACAGAGATGTTGTTATCATTATTGGCGAGTGCTACTCCTCAACCAGAAGTCCCACTTTTATTTGGCCAAGGTTTGGGCAAAACAGTGGAATTGATCTGGAATTGATCAAAACGCTCGTACGGCTCTCTCATCTAAAGGGGATTTCATTGATCTGCCAAAGTCCTTCTCTATAATTGCTTCAGTGAAGTGTAGGAACAGCAGTTTCAGGTGGGTAGGTATCAGAGGAAAGAACACAGCTTGGACTATTTACAGATCCTTAAAGTAAAAAGACCCCCCCACACACACACACACATACACACACAGCAGCCCAGGACCCAGGACCCATCCTCTACAACTGCACCAACAAACACAGTGATTTATTGAAAAAGAGAAGAAAACTTATCACCATCTTGTATGCAAACTATCCTGTCTGTGTAAAACTACAGTTTTGGAAGTTATTTTTCCAGAGAACAAAACATCAAATAACATATTCTAATACAGCTGTAAAACAGCCAAATCTTGTTAATCAATATTATCGCCTCATCTCTGTGTCTTGATGCATGTATGCAGACTAATGTGAGTCAATACGTTTTTATGTTACTTGACTGCCACCTAGTGAACGCTTTTACAAATTTCCCATCTGGTTTCCACAGGAGAGACGACTGATGGATAGATGGAGCTGCTTTGAACGCTGTGTCTGAGCTTGTCTACCGCAGACCCTTTGATGGCAACACATTAAGGCTGTTGCCAGCAGTAACTCAGAAAAATGAATTGTAGGTTTGTAAAAATCACTTAGGAATCCAAATGGTTTTTTTGGGTTTTTTTTTAACTGGCAGCTTTGTCAGACATTTTAGATATTGTTAAGAAAAAAAATGAACACGACAGGTTTTTAAGTACTGGAGGCTGCTCTGGTATAAAGTGGAAGATTTGAGCCTTATAATAAAAAAAAAGGTAAATACACATAGACAACTGTATGGATGCTGCTTCATCACCAATTAGAATTGCAGTCCCATCTGTGATGCTCAGCATCTGACTCTCTCTTCCAACCTTTTTTTCAATCTTCCTCCCTCCCTCCATCCTTACAAGGAAAAGGCAAAAGTACACTTTCCATTAGTCCAAACCACAGCCAGTGGAAGAGTTGTCTAATGTAAAAAGCACAGGCAGTGGCTGTTGTTAAGCCTTCAGATAAATTGAAATTACTCAGCATTGCTTTTATTAGGTACATAAACCACAGTGAGTTGGCTTCCTGGCGTGCCTGACGGAGACTCAAAATAATTGTAAAAACACAAAAAGGGGGGATCATCGGGTATAAAAAAGAAGGAAATGTACATTGAGAAATAATATTAGGAAGGTCAGAGAGCCATTGCCAAGCAGTAAAACAACTGTTACCTCTCCACTGAAGCAGAGCCTTTTAATATTGTCTCAGTACAAAAAATACATATATGGTTTGCATAAACTTGGATAGTTAGTCCAAGTTTGTTTTTTTTTAACATCTGATAAAAGCCAAAAAAATAAAATCAAAAAGCAAAGAAGAAATACAAATGAGACATTGTGAGGATTTTTGTTTCCAGCCTGTCACTGCCACTTGGCAGTCCAAACAAAGATTTTGTGTTTGATGGCCAACATTTGAGCCTAACTTGACAAGAACTAAGAGAAACAAATAATATGTAGGTGGCTTTAGCGATACATGAAACCATTTTCAGTCAGATTTGATGAAATTGGATCATTTTAAGCATCTTATTCACCGCTGAGATGCATTCAGATTTGGATCTTTTTTTATCACACTGTACATTTTGTCTCCCAAATATGCAGGAGGCAGTCCCTATCTTGTAGAACTGAGTAATGACTAGCCTGGGTAAATATTGTTAAGAGACTGTTACAGCAAACCCAATGAATTGCACAGCAGGGGCTAATTGAGAGAGAGAAAGGCTGAGGCATGATTGTAGCATTCTCCAGAGATGGTTTTGTCTGAGGCCAGGCGAAGGGGAATGTCGCCTTATCTCTGCTGATTACAATGCATCAAATGCAGATTACGCTCATAAGCATTACTAGGTTACAGACATAATTTATTAAAAAGCAGCATTCCTTGGCAACTGGATTACTCTCTTCAGATTAATCAGAGTTTTTATTCATTCACAATTCATTTCAGATTCTAAAATGGATCTTAATAATAGATGAGCTATAGAACAACAGAAAAAAGGGAGAAAATAACAGTCAACTGTCATGCCCATTCTGGTTTTTAATGTTGTGCTGCAGTGATGGGGTATTTTTTGCAGGCTTAAATCAATTAAAGCATTTACAGGGATGAATTACCCAGGATTTCACTGTAAGCGTATATTCTGGCAATCTATTGAACAATGGCATTTGTATAGACATAATTTAATGAACATCTGGTTTTCTGAGGATGCCTAATGATTTCACATTCATCTTTCTCTAAATGGCTAAAGTGCACGCAATTACATTTTTAATTAGCTGTGAATATGTTTCTGTCAATTGGAGTGATTCATCTCTTAAACATGAAACGTATCACGTGACTTCAGAAAGAGTGTACTGGTTCTGATTTTAGAACAAGTGTGTCTTCTGATTTTTTTTAAAAAAAGTTATGTAATTAAAGTAAGGTCTCTCCAAAAATAAAGAGAGAAAGAAAGAGAGAAAGAAAGTTTTCCATATTACTTTCTTCTCTTCTGTGCGAGAGGATGCAACTTGGTTATCTTCGAACAATATTCATTCTCTCTCATTTCACGACATAAATATTTTGAATGACAGGGACACAGATTAATGATCGGCCTTCCCAGGCCAGCCGTTAAACCCTGCTGTCTGCCGCTCAAAGCAAATCAAGAAAATCTCCAAGTCCCTAATGAATACTGTTTGGCACTTCCCAGTCTCTGAGACCTTTTGGACTCCTCAATGCCGTGCTGACAGTCATTTCTTCTGGCCCTGATCACTAATTCCTCATTAGAAATGATGAGCTTCTTCATCACCTCTCTTTGGAAAAGGTTAGGCTTGGGCCCAGAGGAGAGGTAGGGAGTCCTTCACTCCGGACCTGACGGAAGCTACACAGCCCTGCAGCTATCGATTGGGGGCTTCAGGTTGCCTCTCCACCAATGTAGGGGTCGGCACTGCAGCATACTAAGCTGATGTATAATCAATGACTCATACCACAGCCGGCCTCTGTGCACAGACCCGTCAAATTATACAGTAGCCATCCAATATCTGACATAGTGTGTTTTAAAAACTGCCTTCCGGAAGAGTGACACACACAATGCACACACCAACGCACACAGGTAAATACACTTTGGAACGCACACAAGCTGAACGGCATACAAGGATGTGCACACATGTGCTAAAACCTCACAGAACTCTCACAAACAACCCACACACTCTGTATCTCACGCACTTAGACACACACACGAGCACACGCGCGCACGCACACATGCACAAACAACCGCTGGGTCCTGCAGGGCTACTTTGATTTTTCTCCCTCTGTCCAGATGAAATGTTTATCATCGCAAATACTCTGTGAAAAAAATATATATATATACAAGTTATAAAACCCAATCCTTTTTGGAGACGGTTGCCTTTGGAGTCTAGCAAGCACCAGCTGTGAGATGCGGCCCATCCGCACACTTGGCCTGGCAGCAGCTCCAACGTGCCCTCCTCCTCTTCATGGGGCTTAATGATATGCACAAGCACACTCCGGGGCCAGCTTCCCAGAGCATTTAATCCACAGAGATATGATACTATGCTGGATGTTGTGTCATCCATCTCTTTCCTCTTTTCTTGTCTTTTCTCCCTCTCACCCTTTTAAACCATCATACCGTGCACACATTGTTTGATTAGGTGCTCTGTTATCTGTCTGTTTATCTGTCCAACTGACCGTCTCATCTATCTACTTTTAATTGATGGAGTAATCCCACTCCTTTTTAAAGTTTTAAATTAAAGACTTTTGTTGTTTTGCTCTTCTGTCTGTGGTGCTCATTGCTGTGGTGTTGCTGAACTAAGCTCCCAGGAGATATTCTCTCAATCAAACAGTGTGTTTAGCTCTGTTGCATCTTTTGCTTTGATTTCCTATTTGTAAAGTTTGAGTGTATGTGGTGCTCTTTGTTTTTTTCGCTCAATCTTAGTGGGCATCGCTGCTCATTACAGCAGCTTAGTTTATCTTGTTTTCAGATTCCTTCCAAACAAATGTTGTTGATGCAAATGCAAAGTGTCACCTAAGACCTTTGCGTTTCCAGCGAAACATGTAAAAGCTTTCACATTTTCTAATAGTATTTACTGGGTACAGATTTGAAACACACATTTGTTTTTATGGAAATGTTGCAGATTATTACTTTATGCTGATGCAAAAGCTTGGAGGTATTGATTGCACAAATCATAAAAACTACATTAGTGTTTCCTTTAAAAAATGTTTTTTTGCATTTATCAATATAAATTCTCCAGATCGATACAGTTAAGTCAACACATGCCCATCAATACAATCCTTCATCCATTACATGGTCCATTACATTGTCCCTACGGCTTCCCGACAAGCCATTAGGTAACAAAATCTCACGACGGAAACCCAATCTTTCACATGGCAGTGTGGTCAGTTCAGAGCCTTCATCACGATACGTTTCCCCACCTACCTCTGGGATTTACTGCGCAGTATGGAAGACAAATGGCCAGCCATTAGTAGTATATTAATTACATGTACAGAATTACTTTGTTCATCAATCAAGCCATTTTTCCCTCCACTTGTCAAGTGTAATTTGGTGACACAATGAACAAAACCTGGAGGACCCGTTTCTGTTCTGATCTCTGCTGTTAACAGCGTGTGCAGTGTTGACAGACTGGAACACTGAATGCATCTGCCTCTTGTTTCTTCTACAGACGCACACCGCCGTGCCACCCTGCTGAGCAAAGGTTCACAAAAACACCTCAAATAGAACTGACGCAAATTATCATGTCAAGAGAGATTAATTGCAAAGATACTGAAAGACTAATGATTACCACTGTCAGAACGCATAGATGCGCAGACACAGCGGTATAACCGCTTTTTAGTGGGTATCATATACAATTATCTGTTCTTCTCTGCAAGAATGAATGTCAAAGTAGCAACGCATCTAAATCCAAATACCAAAAGTGATTACTACATGTAGGCTTTGAGGCACCATCACAGAAGAATGAGGCACTGGTGGAGATGTATTTTTTTGAGCTCTTTTAATGTTCAGTTGAAACACTAATAATATGATTTACACTACACTAACTCCTTGGGAAGTGGGAAGGGCTGGGTGACACGGACCAAAAATTATATCTCACTATTTTCAGACTTAATGGCAATACACACATGCTTTCTACAAAGTGGGCTAAATGTTCAGTTGTTAGTCAAAGTCACATTTAAGAAGTTACAAGCACTTTTATCAAGACATGGCTGATCAAACAAAATGAAACAAAACAAAAACGGAATTTTCTACCCTATTTGAAAAAAATACTGTTAAAAACAATGAAAATGAGAAACTATGTATTAGAAAGCAGTAGTATACAAAAGGCTGGGTGATATAGACAAAGCAAATATGACAATATTTTGGACCAAATATCATACATTCTGAAAATTACACCTCTTGACTGGAGGGAAGCCTTTTTAAAAGAAAAAAAGCAGCACTTAAGCTATATCAGGATGTAATTATATTCGAAATATAAGATTTCCAGCCATATATCATGATATTAATATAAAATCACTGTAATCCCCAGCCCTACTACTGGGTGATGTAATGCATCATGCTTTGGTAAATCCATTGCTATATTTTTGCAAAATTGCTGGAACAAATGAGTGTAATGGGTGTAATTTAAGTGGGTGAAAACCACATAATTACATGCTTAGTATATTTACATTGCTAAACAGCATGTTATATAGATATGTATGTTCACTGATGTTTGCATGATTAAGGGAATTATCAGTGATGTCTTATTTTTTATACAGGAGGGGTAAAAGGAAGATGAATAAATAAATATATACAATAGGAAGTGTTGAATTGGGCAAAAGTGCAACACAGAAGACACCTTAGGTTGTGTACATTTGGTGTAAAACCTTTAAAAACACAAAACGTTAATTTATATTTGACAATTTAACCCTCAATTTTCAAATCACACGTTGCCAGTTATTTTAATATTAAGCCATTTAAATAACAGCATGTTTCCTATTCAGCTCACCCATGATTGCGTCATGTCTATAAATACGGTTACTGGTAGTCTTGTTGCATGACCAGCTGTGCAGAATAGTAAGCAGAATATTGGATTGTTTCTGCAGAGGTATGACTAACTCTGCTGTAGGCCCTTAGGCCCTAGTATGACAACAGAGGTAAGAACAAACATTTTTACCTCCTCTGAGCCTCTGCACTGCATCCTTGGACAGTTTATTGCGTGCAGGGCCCCCTGCAAATACACCGTGTGATACCATTGACACAGATTATGGATTTTACCTTCTTAAAAATATGCTATGTGGGAGCGTGGAAATGTCAGGGAAGGCACCCAGGCTCTGAGATTTACTGGGAATTTATAGATCACCAAACGCTGCTCTTTAAGGAAAAAAGGGAAGGAAAGTCCAAGCGGCGGGCTCGTCAGAATGCAGCCACTGTTTCCCATTTTACCCGGAGCAAGAACTGATATCTGGCAAATTTGCATATACATGTATTTGCACAGATCCAATCAAACGTCAAGGTGCCGACACAATTCCAGGATTCAAAGCGGAATACCAACCAGTGTTTCGGCCATAACTAATACCCACAGCCCAAAGGAAGTGGAGGGGAGGGCGCTTTATCTTTGGAACAGATAACATTTAAACCACAGAGGGGTTTTAAGCAGACAGCATATAGCAGCACAGGTCAGGTCACTTGTTCTTGTTACAGCTGGAGAGTGTCAAGCAAGTGAAATGAATTAAGGGTGGACATGCTATGCTGTCATGTACAATCCAGTTCAATAGGGCATCTGTTTATGCATAGCGTTGAATACTTAATTATTTGTGCATAGAATCACATGCATTTACAGTATGCGCCTGATAAACAGGATCTTAGGGCATTTTCATGGTGGATGTGTGACCAATTTCAAATCAAATCGAGGTTACCTGGTAAAGCCTTTGGCCGTATTGAGATAAGAAGTTATGCTTACATCAACACTTGTATCTGTGAATCTCGGCGTAGAAAATCTCCAACGCTGTGCTGCTTATTTTGTAATCTTAGGCTGATTCAAAGACTTCTTTCTAGTTTTTTTTTTTTGTCTGCATATATCAGCGGCCAGTGCCCACACACTGTAAAACCAAACGCATTGCTTGTTAAAATCATATCAAATCAAAGTGTAATGATTGCTCAAATTCCTTTTTTTTACCCCCTCCCCCCCCCGAAATACTGTTAATAAAAAGTGAAGTAACACAGTAGAGGAAGGGAAATGGAAAAGAGGTGAGTGAAAGAATATATTAAACCTTGAATTGAGAGATAGAGGAAAAATATTCCTCAGTCTCAGCCTTTAGAATGCGTTATTAGGGAATGATTTCAACAGGCTCTTAGTAGCTCTCATTAGATGGTGTATCAAACCAGAACAAAACTCACTTCTCCTAACTATGTGGAGGAAGTGGATTGGAAAATTAAATGGGGAGAGGAGAGTGAGGGAGCAGTCTCTGCCACGCTCTTGTCACCGTGCCCCTGCTCCCACTAACAAGTCCGCTCAGTCGACTCGCTGCTGAAAGTCATTCACATGGTCTTTAATTTCACTTCACTGATTGGAATTTAAAGCCCCAGAATATAGCAAGGAAGACATTAAGATTATCTGTTCCCCAAACCGTGTGCCGAACATTTGTTTTTAAATTGTGGTACAGTACGGCGGAAACCTTCTCTTTTGAGTTTGCAGCCCTAAAAAAACTTCAGAAACTTTGCAAACTGAGCTTCCACTCGCGGCAGGGTACTATATAAATTCCTGCAGTTTTCTAAAGGAGTATATATTTATATGCTGCATGCCGTAGATCAATAAAAGTAACATTTCATTAATCTTGACATGCTGTTCCTGCTTGATGCCAGATGCTGGGGACACAAGCTGTCGAAACAATAGACATGCTCTTCAGTGCTTACTTTCCCCTTCCCCGTTTTTCTTTGTTTGCACTTCCAAAGACAGCATTACATCTGTCAGCAAGATATGATTTACATAAACATCAAACTATTCTTCTGAATATCTGTCAAGGGAAACTCTTGAGACTCGCAAAATATTAGCATTTCAAGGTTTGCATTTACACTATGTTCATATCTATTTTGCATTTACTATTTTTGTGTGTTTTTCATACGGTTGCTCATGTTTCTGACCGAAGCCAAAGATTTTTAGGCATGGCAATAATGGGTCATTAAGTAGCAATGTTATATTTTGAGTCTACGAGATGAACATACGAACAAAAATCACTGTAAATACTGGAGCAAAACAGTCGCTAACTTTCATCCCTCCTGTGTGGTAAGATGCAAGAAAAGCAGTCTAAATCATGCAGTATCCAGCTGGTGATAAGAAAATCAATCAAGAAAATAAATATAAACAGTATTCCAATTCACGTCACTCAGCAACTGCATGCAATCACATCTTGAAATGGAAATTACAGCTTGGACAAGTGCATGACCATTTTATGGATTACTTTTTCCACTGATTGTGTACCACTCATGCAGTTCGACAGACTCTGCATGATGGAATTGCTGTTAACAACAACTGTATGGAAATGTCCTCGTGTTTGTCTACAGTATGTATTTTTTGAGTGCATGCTTGTGTTGGTCTGCGTCGTGCTGTGCCTGCTCGTGTAAAAGCCGTGTGTTGTGAGTGTCACCTGTGAAAGAGACAAAAGTGGCACTTTTGATGCCATTTGCATGATTAGTTGTTACCGCTAAACAGGGCTGAGCACTGGCCTGGAATTACAGTTGTACAGAGAGACGCAAATGACCGGTTTGATGGAATTTTTAACAGCTGAGGAAAAATACTACACGATTTCAATTTCTGTAAATACCTAATCTGCCTATTGGGAAAGGCTTTCCAGTTTTGTTTTGGTTTATATTTTTGTCTTTTTAGATCGACTCCCATATTCTGAATCTTTGTTCTACTTGCTGCTTTGCAGGCAGAAAAGCCTTGTATATACATGCATGAGCACACAGCCCCAATACCTCAACTTCCCCCTTTTTTTCTTTCGTGTCAATGAAAAAAGCCGTTCTGCACAGAGGTTAGAGGACTAATACCTGAGCAGACCTCCTCCTGGACCCACAATATGTCGTCTCCTGAATATACTTATACTTCAGCTATTGTGTACATCAATATTGCCTTTATATGTGGTGTTTTACTTTGCTCGAGTGTAAAGATCGATACTCTATGAATTTTTAAGCACATCTTAGCTTCAGGGATGGCCTGTAACCTGTAGCGCTGACAATCTCATTTGTGCCCTCAGTCCTCTCTAACGCTCTGAACTAAGTTTGAAGCACCAAACCAATCTTGACAAGACACAGTCAGGTGATCTTTGGTGTGTCCAGAAATATTAGAATTATAATGTGAAAGACGATAGAATTTTTAAAGACATTAGAACTTTTTTTTTTTGGTATTTTAAATGGGCTATTAATCTTTCTTGTGACCTCATTTTTGGTTTACAACAAATTGTTTTCTGTTGATGGAAACATAGATATTCTTACACATGAATCTGGTGCTTTTATTCTTTAAATTCCCTCAGCTCTATGCTGTGTTTAGAGTAATACTTCAGGGCCGGTGATGGATCTATAAAAAAGGCCTGGCTCTCCTGTCAGTAATAGAAAAATGGTGGAGCAGAGGGCCTGATTCAGTTTTACATTGTTCGATTCTAGTTAAATGAGAAGTGAAGGGTGAGCGGCGATAAAATGCAGCTTTAAGCTTTGCAAAGTATCAGAATAGGGTTGGATTTTTAATAAGTGACTGCGAGGTAAACTCTTCTGTTGGATCCTTTGCTGACCACTGCACATGTGCCTTGAAATAAAGTTTATGTGCTTTAACAGTTCACAGACAGCAATTGGCATGACTGTGATGTGTTTTCGACTTAGGCCAACTTACACAGACTGCATAATTGGCTGCTTTGCATTTTCTGGATGTGTTCGACTTTATTCTATTTTGAGCTGACATCCTCAGCTGACTTTTTTTGTCGAGATTTTCTTTTTTTTTTTTTTTAAACTGTGTGGAGATCATTGCTCTCAGCTCGGCACATTGCTGCGGCTGCAGTGGGAGTGCTCGGCTAAGCACTATGACCTTTGATAACTGGGATTCTCTCCTCTGAACTGGCATGTGCCATAATTTTCTGCAGCTGTGACTGAAGTTTTGAAAAAAGGGGACTTTAGATTGCCTAAATCCTTCTGTATATCATTCACTGTATGTATAATCAGATTTTTTTAAGATAGGTTTTATTCTTGACCCATTTCAAAAAGATATGAAATAGTTACAGCATTTTTCATCACTTGAAATTTAAATGAAACAAAAATGTGTTAAATGTGCAGTCTAGATATGGCTTCACGTAATAAATTTTATGTATATTTTAAGTAAGATATGGTAAATTTAATTGATTAAAAAAATGTAATTCAGTTGTGTTTCAATTTTTAATGGAAAAGCCCTCAAGGTATTTCCAGGCATTGGCAGGTGAACCTGTTCATTTTCTTGGAATTAAGGCCAAGAGCTTTTTACCCCTGATTTCAAAAGCTATGGGGCAGGAGCTAGAGATGAGTGATTTAAATATTTCTGATGTTGTGCCCGAATTGGGAGTTAAGCTCCGGCACAGCACAGTTCTGAATACGAATAATTTTGCCTTGATATGGATTTTGGTGACATTTAAAGGAAAACATCAACACAGTTAGTCTGTTTTGTGGTGTTGGGCCACTGAGAGCTGAAGAAGAACAACTTTTATAGCTGCTAAAAGACTGAAGTGGGAAAAGGCTGCACGCTGGGAGTTGTTGGTAAAACTTTTTTTTTTTTTTTACACTAAAGTCTAACAAAGGCTTTGCTTGGCACACACTGAGTATTGTAGTGCTGATAGCTGATGTGAGGTGGGAAATCAATCTGAAATTTTGCAGTGTACTTTTTAAAATGATTGTCAGTTAAGTGGATAAATTAACTTAAGATGATTTGTGTTTTGCAGA
>JAPZDZ010000026.1:13517209-13548431 GCA_029783805.1 Acanthurus tennentii | reverse complement strand
CGAACAATATAGACCAGGTTTGTACCAGGTTGAAAACATGTTTATTTCTGCTGTAGGTGTAGCCTCAAGTGGCCGTTAGAGGAATCGCAGTTTTCAGCACTTCATGTTTGCTTCTTTTTTTCAGCACTGGCTGAGGCCACTTGGTTGCCATACTCATTTTGAATTGAAACTAACTGGCTAATAACAAAACTGTCACATTATACAATTTACACAGAAGACAAGACAAAAGAACCCAGAAAGGTTCAAGGGCTAAAAACAAAGGACATTTGCACATTTTACCAAACTATATATTTCTCCATTATAATGCAAAATTTTTACATACCAGTAATAATTAAACCAGCTTACATTTTTAATATTTACTGTTCAACTGAAATAAAAAATCAAGAAGACAATATGCAAACAAAATTTGCAGGGTACAGCGAAACATTTTTAAAAAATAGAACAACAGAACAGTTATTGTTTTTTTTCTTTTCTTGTTTTTTTTTGGTCTGTGCTGTTTCTTTACCCCAGAGAGGGTTTGTAAATTAGAAAATAGGAAGGGACGGCAGATTTTGTTCTCTTCTCATTTATTAGAAGGAGCCAGAGAAGCCTTGCAGTCAGCTGCCGGGGGGTAAATGGGTTTTGTGTACTAGTTTAAAACCATTAAGAAATAAACTGCATGTATTGCTGCAATATTAATGATGATATGAGATGCAGGCTCGACACATGTCTCAGGTGCTCTTTGATGGTTACCACTTCAAAAAAAAAAAAAAAGAAAAACAGCCCTGAGTGTACTCATCCAATCAAACATAAGCCTTTATTTTCTTAACACTGCGATTTTTTTTAACAATGCTGCTATTTAGTTAATAGCAGCGTCCAAACCTCAGAATTTCCGTCTCAATGGTGTATTCAAGAATCACAGATAAACTACTTGCAATACTTCTGTACCAGCTTGTATGGCTGCGGCATGGCGGCATGTGTGTCGAAGGCGTTGGGCAGATGGGATGTGTCTGATATCTCTCACTCAACATAATGAGACGAGAATGCGCTTCACCAATCTTAGGGCCCGTCTGATGGCAAGAGACACAGTGCCCACGAATACGGGAGGGATCTTTCCCCTCTTCAAAGATAATGAGATGACAATGTATTCAACTATCATTAGATAGACACAGGCTTCGGGGGGGAGGGGGCTGGAGGGCGAAACATTCTACAGCACTTGTCTGCTGCCTTTGATCAGACGAGAAAAGCAACTGTCATTCTTTGTATCAGCGCCGGACTCATGAAAGCTAACTACTTCATCGCCATCAGTGTCACTTAAAGGCCTGTAGTTTGTCGTGCAGTTCCTCGAGCTCTGTAGTTTTCTCGAGTTCACCTGGATTCCTGGAGAACGGGAACACACATCTCTGTGGTTAGAAACCGTCCTGCTACCTACGTGATAAATTAGGTCTCTCTGAAGTCACTTGCTTGACAAAAAATTGTTGCGGTGTAAAATCAATTTGCCATCACCTGGGAAGAGAAGACACAACATTTTGCCTGACATGGCACTCTATTGCAAGATGTCAAAAGTGCCATGTTAACAGGCTTATTTAAGCAGGTTTGACAAGACAGCCTTATTCTAAGTTGACAGTTTGTTGTGGCACTTGTAGAGGGATCCATCTTGTCTTTTGTCCCTGTGGTGAAGATGATCCCTTGCATGCTGTTTCTCTCT
The DNA here is from genome assembly GCA_029783805.1 of Acanthurus tennentii. Classification (NCBI taxonomy): domain Eukaryota; kingdom Metazoa; phylum Chordata; class Actinopteri; order Acanthuriformes; family Acanthuridae; genus Acanthurus; species Acanthurus tennentii. Next base: position 13,546,744 of record JAPZDZ010000026.1, on the reverse strand, counting down.
CTTTTATATTCCCCGTCTTTCTTGGAACACAGTGTTTTGACAAATAAACCATCAAAATCCTTTATTTTTTCAAGCATTCCTCAACGAGCATTAGGCCAGCTGATCTGTACTGAAGTTCTGAGACAGTATTTTGACAGCAAACAATTATGCAGCGTTATCATTTATTTGGCAAAAGAAAACGTGTTTGATGAAATTCAAAATTCTGTGCCTGTAACATGTAATCTCTGTAATGCTAGCAATTCATCGTTTGTGAAAACTTTCAATCCTCCTGAAACCAAAAATATTATATAAGAAAGCAACCTGGCACATGGCTTGTCTCCACAAACAGCAATCAATATAGTTCAATGTTTGAAACTCGTGCTGTGCTGTTGCATCTTTCTCTCATCACTTTCCATGTCTGTTCACTGTCACGAAACAAAAGAATAAAATATGAGGGAGAGTTGCTCTCTCACTCCTAAAAAAAATATTGAGAGAAAGGATTGGAGCAGAGCTCAAAAATAGAACAATCTGTCTGCATTTGTCACACAATTATGAGAGATTGTTCAAACTTTTGCGATGCCAAAATCCCTTTAAAACCTGGCAAATCATCTCTCAAGCCGAGACTCATCTTCCCGACTAGACTTCATGCTTCTCTTAAAACTCAGCAAGATGCTCATTTGAAAGTAAGAAAGGAGAAGCCTTTACATCCAATTTCTCAACATTTCATCATCATGTCCCAATAATTATGCAGGGTTATTAGCTCAAGTATTTGTCCTTGGCATTCCTAATGCTGGTTGACATTTATTATGAACAGTAATGGTATTGGAGATCTTTGATTTGCCATTTGCGGTGGTAAGTACAATTTGGTTTGTGCTCTGCAGTGCAACAGCACCCTCTATTGATTACTTATGATACCAACACTTCACCATGAACACAGTACTGGTGTTTGTGCACAGGAGAACAAAAAAAATGTTAAGATGAGTCAAAACGGACAGGTATTTACATACTGTATTGGTATAGTTTAAGTACCAGAGCTGTAATTGTAGATTCTTTGGATTTCTCTTGGGACTTCTGCACTCAAAGGCCCTTAATCCAGTCTCACTTCCTGTACATTTTGTTCTAAACTGAATGCACAGGCTCCATATCTTGTTTGTCTTAAAGCTTAAATCCATTTTTTCTTAAGTATATGTCTCTTTTTTGTCCCTGCCTTCTCCTTTGTAATGCTTCTTTTAAAAAAAGAATATAAGAGGGGAACATTGTGTAATATTCTGATTTATTTAGCATGGATACATGAAACTTTTAGTGCTGGAGCCATGATGATGAATGTAGGACATACTTTATACTTTATATTCTGTTATTGACTTAATGGCTTGAAATGCCACATACTACACGTAAATATTTTGAGAACAGGTCCATATCTTGGTGTGAATTTAGATATTTAGTAAGGTGTTTTATGATGACATACTCAATTTGTCATTGAAGGTGACCCAGATTTACAGCACAGGGAAGAATTTTTTTGGCCTACATACAAAACTTTAAAAGGAACTAAGGATCCTATTTTAAAGCAATAAAAGGATCAGCTGATGTGGATTATTCGTTAAACACCTAGAGGGGATTAAATAATACAAATCTACGGATAACCATAATAGGATTTCTTTATCAGAGATTTTCAACTTCAGTTGAATCAAGGTAGCTTTGAGTGAAGTCAGGGCTGTTGGACCCTGCTTTAAAATAATCAGTGAATTTAATTACTTATGAATTTCAACCAGATGGTTTGTTTGTTTGTTTCATGTCTGTTCGGTGATATAATAAAGTTGCTTTTGTATTAATGCACATGTTCTTGGACTCCTTAAGGCAGAAACAGACTTGGAAAGCTGATGACTTTCAGGTTGTGTGTTGCATCATGCTCTTATCACGTGGTGCTGGAATTCTCAGTGTTTTGATCACAGTGTGCTTTATACCGCAGTTACATACCTGCGGGTGGTTATTAGACTGAGTGGATGAATCAGTAATGCATAGGAAGTGAACATGAAGACAGAGTAAAGTTCAGTTAACCCTCGGAGAAGAAGAAGGATATAACTGAAACAGAAAACACTGAAATGCTGTATATATGCAATGTTCATTTGCAGTGCAGGAATAAATAGAATACAGCTATTTTCACCATCATGGACTCATGTTTCCTCAGCCATTAAACTAGGCTTTTAAAATAACTGGACAGAGATGTATTGAGATAAGTATTCTTGATGTTTGGGCTTTGGGTAACATTATACTCTGAAGAGGTGAACTTAGGTGAAAGCTATTATCCTTTATTGATTTCCATTATAGGATCTGACACGAGGAGATGCAGATAAACAGAAATAGAAAGTTAGAGAAGGAGCTTTATCTTTACATCAGCTGCGATATGGATTGTGCAAAAAAGGGCTTTTACCTCCAAATCAAAAAAGATAAAGGTGTGTCTAATATTTTGTGTATTCTGTGAAGACAAACGCATCTCTGCCATGTGGACACTTAAGCCAGAATTTTGTATGCAAGAACCATCCAAATCCAATCAAATAAGCGAAAGGAGGGTTGAAACTATTTGCAGGGTAAATAAGTAAACAACAAAATAGACAAGCAATAGCAGTTGGTAGTCAGTTTGTTGTCGAGAGAGTGAAAAAAAGAGTGGTTTTAGCAAACATGTTTGCTTAATTTAAAAAGCAAGTGCTGAGATGAGAAGAAAACTGAGGTTAATGTTGACATCAAAGTACCTTCCAAGTCTGATTAGTCAAATATTAGTTTAGTTTACTTATTGCAGAAAAACAAGAGAAAATCGAATTCTGCCTGCTGAGCGGCCACGTTCAGCTCGAAACATGGATTTGCACATGCAGAGAAGACTGAAGTCATTTTATTTATAGGTTTGCATGCTGTACAAAATTATGATAAAAGCATAAAAAGTAACATTTGGCCCCAAAAACATGATATAATTACAGTTACAAATTGTTCCCATTGTGCGAAAGTTAACAATTCTTTTCTTATTTTTTTTTAACCTTTATGAGCAGAACCCACTACAAATCTAAAAATTCTAATCAAAGTCACATTAGTGAGGTGCTGCCGAAATCAGGTTTCAGAGTGCTGCACATGTGAAACAGTGCTTGAAATTCTCTCATAGACTCAAATAGCTGGTATGTGGATGCACCTGGTGCCACTTCACCATAGTTAGCTGTTTTCTTCTGTGTTTTGAATGATAAGATCATCTTCATGACCCTAAAGGCATCATATCCTTAAAAACCCAGAACAGAAAGCCCATCATTATACATAATATTGCATAAATCAAATTAAACATTCACTCAGCTAGCATGCCCAGAAGTGAAGAAAAAAGAATAATAATAATAATAACTGTTTAGTTACCAGAATGCACTGGTTCAGGCATGACTCTATCAACACAAATGTAGATTTTGAAAGTCCACAAAAATTTATACAGCAATGTGAAATATCAATATGATATATTTTCTGTAATTCACAACTCTGTAAACTTTTATTTAATGCTTAACAAGACTTCGAAGACAAGCAAATGACTTTGGTGTTCTGTAGCTACAGGCTCAATAAAAAAAAACTAAAAACAACAACAAAAAAAAAATCCAAATATATTTTTCAGCAAAACCAGCTTCAAACCAGCCTTGACAAACTCTGGGTTCACAGTGGTCTTTTTCTCTAAAGAGTAAGAATCTGTTCAGACCACCCACTAAGGGAAGACACTGGTATATGGTTATATTAATGTGTTATAATAATTTTTATTTTTAGTGGCTATAAAGTGAATATAAACCCAAAAATAGACTGTATGTGATGGCACTGATAAGAAAAGTCTCTGTATAGATGTAAACTAACCTGCAGGCTTCTTTTTTTAATTATTTTTACTCAAAATGTAACTTTTACATTTAATCTTACAGACATACACTAAACTTTTCATTAACCTAGTTTAACAAACCAGCACAACAAAGGCCTGGCTCTTGCTACGGCTTAGCCAAGTCTTTGAAAATTCTTGATCGGTTGAGAATGTGGAGAATGTGCAGTCCTCCCCAGTGGGCAGAAATGTCCACTAATGATAGAAACAATGGTTTATGGGCAATGCTCTGTCTGCGTTTCCCTCTGAAAAATCTGGAGAGCCGAGTTAAAGGGGGAAAAAAAAAAAACATGACTCTCGAAGGATGTGTCCTTGATCTCTTGTTTTGTTTGTCCACTCTTCTATGCTGCGCTCTCATTTGTTTCCCATGCTGTTGTGAGACAAAACGCTCAAGGCAATTTCACCACCACCACGCAGGCGCCTGCCCGGCCAATGTTGAGAGGGACCTCCTACAGGAAGACAGAGAGGTTAACATGCAGCCTCTCATCCGAGGCCGTCTCCAAAAAAAAAAATCCCATTTTACTTCATGCAGATAAGAGGGTTACACAAGGCGAGATTAGAAAAACATATTGCCAAGAAAGAAATTTCATCTATAAAATGTTGATAGTACTCAGTGACTCCAGCAGATTTATGCTCCTGAAGAGTTTTAACTGGAACACAGATGTTAAGTTTAACAAGTTTTGTCGGAAAACAGCAAGTTTTCAAGTTTCATAAAGCAGATTTTGTACTGTAGTATTTATTCTTTTTTTATCTAAGAATACAATCAGCTGTGATAACTTAGTTTTGTAGGTTACCTCAGTCCACTCATTGTTCTGTGCATCATAGGATTCGACGGTGCTCAGATATGACTGACCATCATATCCACCCACAGCATACAGCCTGTCGCCCAGCAGGCAAACACCCACTGCATCCCGGGGAACACTGAGAGAGGCCACAGTGGTCCATGTGTCTGTCTTTGGGTCATACCTGCAATCCAAATATTTGATCAAATGATTGTTTTTTGCGATGCGGTCGGTATGATGAAACACGAAGAAATCATTCATCCAATCAGCCTAAAACTCAAGAGGGGAACCGCGTCCCATCCCAACTAACTGAGACGTCCTTATGTTTGCCCTCTTTAATCACAGATGTCTGAATGGTCACTGGTGGAAACTCCTTCCAGCACAGACAGAGAACCAAATTAAAATTAACAGCAAAACTGTCTCTTGAACAGCAGTGGGAGCCCAGAGAGAGCTGGACTCATCAGTGAGGGCAGAAGTGAGACTGTTGACCATGAAGATGAACAAAATGAGGACACGTTATGTGATTTATTTTCAGTGATACCTGGGTAATTTAAATTTTAAGAAAAATCAGGCATGCCTCGCTGACATGTGGCACTACAAGGGGTTCAACTGTCTCATGCAGTTTGTATAGGTTTAAGGCAGCGGTAGGAAACATTTTCAGATCCTTTACTGACTTGAAATACTAACACCACACTGTGAAGATACTCCACTATAAATTTCCTGCATTCAAACCTTATTGAAGTAACAGCATATCAGTAGTTTAAAAAAACCTCTGTAAAATAAAATGGTGCCTGTCAGTGTTTTATTTATATTTTTGGAATTCTACTGCATTTAAGTGTATGTTACATTTTACTGCTTTAGATAAACGCATTGTTCACATTTTAACTACTGTATATACTTTTTGGTGGTTTAATCCACAGAAATGCATCATGTTCTATGAAATCATTACATGCATTTATCTTCACTGCCCTGTGAGAACCATGCAAATAGTAAATCAGTGCTGTTTAAGCTGTGTGACAATGCATTTTCCAGATTATCCATGAGAGGTTTTTAATTGTTTATTTGGGGTAAGAACTCATTAAGGAACCATTTAAGCGTCAGTTTAACGGAAACATTAAAACTTCAAATCACTGAACTTGCAAATTTAAAAATACTCAAGGGCCTCTAATTCGTACCTAAATACAGCACTTAAGCAAATTAACATAATTACATTCTATTACTGTTTTTAGCAAAATAGGTCAAATTATGTTACAGATTGCTTTCTGTAATCAGTACAATGTAATTGGTCATTGCAACTTCACTACCAATGACACTGCATGATAATTAGTGAAACAGCTCTAGTTTCACTAGTGTGACTAAGTAGGCACTTATTTACTGTTAATTATTTTATGTGAATCATTATTTAAAGTGAATAAAAGACTACATGCAACGGCTGTATATGAGGCTAATCAAATATCTTTATGGTAGCTTTGCTCTACTTTTATTATTACCACTTACAAAACGATGCATATGACCAGTTTGATAACTGCAGCAGTAATCATGTTCTGTTGTTGCTCTATGCATTCTTTAAAATCAAAAAATATTTTAAAAGGGGGTAAAAAAATTAATCAAGCATTTATAATTTTTCAAAAAAAGGAAAAAGTATTCTTGGCAGTGAGGTTCAAATAAGGGTGCTTTAAAGTGAGTCTTTTCATGTTCAGATTCAGGAGAATTTTGGCCACCAGATGGTGCAAGATACTATAAAATAAAACCATGTGTGGAAAAAATGATCTCTTCAGCCGAGTATCTTGTGTAACACAGACATGTCTCAAAATGCAGGAACAGGGTGGGGAACAAGAGGAGTTCAACTCCCTTTTGTGCTTAGTAAAAAAGTCCCGTCCCCACCCATTGCTGTTTTCCATCAACTGCAGGCTAAAACCATTTGCGCAACGTTTGTGTGTGTTTTCTCCAGAGAAGACAAGTTTACCGACCTCTCCACACAATCAGAGAGTCGAGAACAGTGGTTAGAGGCAGGTGCGTCGTGTCCGCCCACAGCATACAGGAAGTTGTTGTAAGTCGCCACACCCACACCTCCTCGCCTCTTGGCCATGGGGGCACACATGCTCCACTTGTTGGTGTGTGGATCGAAGCACTCCATTGACCTCAGGCATGAGCTGCCGTCTCGTCCACCAACTGCAAACAACCTAAGATATTAAAGAATATGGTTCAGAATGTGAAACATCTGAGTTGTTCATGCAGTGCTGCTGGATCTGGCAGGAGCAGCTTGCATCAGCTGTCAGATATCTGTGAAAAAAAAAAAATGACAGAACAGTGATAATGTGACAGGTTTTATAAGATACAGCAGTGAGCACTCGATAGCATTTTTCAAAGGCTTATTCCTTGTGAATGTTCTCTCCCAGAAAGATCACATCAGTGTTTTCAGTGCTTGTAGCTCCCAGCCCTGACAGTATGAAAGTAGAGGCTAGGGAAACAGTTTTCTTGTCTATTTTTGACCTAGATGCAGAAATAACTCAGCATTGACTTTAACACTGAATGCTGGATGTTGCTGAGCAGCAATCTCTTTCCTCTTCAGCACACAAACATATTTAAATTAGGCTAGGAGCTGGTCTGTTCTTTGCTTAATTGAGTCTTAATTAAAAGATTAAATACGGACAAATTCACAGTGTTTTTTAATAGAGTCTAGATTGAAATGTTCAAATGACCACAGTAATCAGAGCTGTTGACTGCTTAACAGCCACAGTGTTTTATTTCATGCAGACTGATTGCAGAATGATTCTGCATTCAAGAAGTAAAATGTGTCAGACTATGTACTCATGCTATACTTTAGCTTTAGCTTTTCCTGGACAAGTTGAGTGAGATACAGAACCATACTTGTGTCAGGTTGTTGTCCAAGTTACACATTACGTGAATGCTGAACATTTTGCACAACCTAAATACGCTACAGTGTTGCATTTTTTACTTTTGAGTACAGTCTGCAAATCCATTTTTAAAACATATAACGGTGGACATCATCTTTGTTTTGTTTGTGCCTGCTTTTCTTTTTGCATTAAAACAACTGATAACTCATCTTAGGCAAGAAGAAAGGAGACATAATATTCAATGTTAAAGAAAAATGTTCAACGCAAGCTTATACTTAGTGTACTTCAAAATCATGTGCTAACACTGACATTCCCATCGCTGCTGTAAATTGCCTGTACTTGTCTGTCTCCTTGGTGTCTGTTGTGGCTTAACTGATGCCAGTATCATCATCCTCAGGCTCCGTAGTATTTTAAAGTACCAAAATGCAATAACATATTTTGCTTAAAAGCCTAAGGTTGCACATTTTGAGTACCAAGCCAAGGCAGGATGGTTTCTGAGTACGATGAAGCAACTTACTTTCCATTGAGTGCTGTGACTCCCATGGTGCTCCGCGGTGTCGACATGCTGGCCACGTAGTTCCACTGTCTGGCCTGTGGGTCCCAACGTTCCACTGTGTTGAGATAGCTCCAGCCATCATGGCCTCCCACAGCATACATAGGGCCCTCAAGCACAGCTATACCTACAAATAAGAAAACAAGTTACCCAAACAAACCTGCTGAGCTTGCCTTACTCCTTCTGTACGCTTTTGTATTATTATGCCTATTTATATATATGTGTGTGTGTGTGTGTGTGTGTGTGTGTGTGGGTGTGTGTGTGCATGTGTGTGTAGGAAAGCAGAGGCAAAATGCACATGCAATAAATTATTATTATATCAAATAACCCCAAGAACATTTTATATTATATGAGCACATCTAATGTGTGTGGATGACTGTGCACACTGTAGATGCTGCAATATCTGTACGCTATAAATATCGGTCTTGTGCTTAATGGTTTCTCTGTAACATCAAAGCAGAAGCCACAATACATTCAATTCCTCCTTGAGGCTACTGAAACAAAGATTGCTTCCTTTTTCCAGAAATGTGGCTTAATGTCAACCGAGGTAATGCCCATGAACCATCTGTTCATGAATAATAAATGACAAAAAAGTGAGGACCCCTTCCAATTAAAATCAAGTTTCTACCCTTGTTAACATGTCCATGTGGGGGCTGGTAAAATTGATGTATGATGCTACATAATAAGCAAATAAGCAATAAGAAGCCATAGAGTTGTGTTTGGTTGCAAAGACAGAAAATTGGGAGCCTTCATGTATTAGCAGAGGACCTGAAAACTCAGAAGCAAAACTGTAGCCTGCAGGTGCCTTTTTGTTTTGCTACAAAACTCACACTGACGCCCAACAATGTTCATCTTTTATACACAGCAAGTACCAGCTGGCAAGTTTTTTGTTTTTCTCAAGCTCCATCCCTTCGACTATGCCCAAACAAATCTGCAGTGTGCTTGATAATTTTAGCTAATGCTAGCCTGACAACTTACATGATGATTCATGTCAAGTGCTGACAGGACATTGTGGAGGCCTGGGGGGGTTGTTGATGAGGAAAGTTACAGCAAACGTTACTCAAAACCTTTTGTCAGATGTTCAAGCTGCTGATGGGGTTTGTGTGTTTGTTTGATGTGTTTGTTTGATGAGTCAAAGCTGCGGGCAGACAGTGGAGAGGTGGGTGGGGACAGAGGTGGAGACTACTGAGATCAGGACAAACTACATAAGGACAAAGGTGTAGAGTTACATCCAAGCCTATTTTGAAGGTTTTTTAAAACAAACTTCAAAATATGAATTTGTGATGAACAGAGATGAGTTTTGGTGGGTTTAATCGACGTCTGGAAAGTAACTATGAATAACACTTCCAAATTAAACTGCCATTTGACAGTTCTTGGAGCTGAAACAGAGGTTCATTTCTCATTTTACAGCTGAGCAGAGTGAGTCATACAGCTGGTCAAAATCTTTTCAGAAAACAGGAAAACTATAAAACTGCATTGTTGTTCCTCATTCCAAAGTCACAAGGGAGAGCAGTTTTTGCCAGAAACATTGCAGAGGATGTGTTAACACAATGGATTGTTGTATTACCACCCTTACTTCCTTTGGTGAGAGTTCAATTATTTTGGGGGGACATGAGGGCAAGACAGCATTCATGGAACCCTGAATGACAAAAAAACACTGTGAGGAACAATTCTTGCAGTGAAACTCTTTTTATTACGGACTCATGGTTTTGGAATGAAAGGAAATGCAGTTTTCTTTCCCCTTTTTTTCCCTTTCTTGTCTTTATCCATAATGCACACAGCAAGCAACGGCCCAGCAGGGATGTTGGTAGTCACTAGTAAGCACGAATATGTTCAGACTCAAAATATGCACGCCACAAGCAAAGCAGCAAGAGATATTTGCAACAGGAAAGATCAAAGACGACACAGGTAATCTGTACAGTGTGATCTCCTGGGCTCGCTGATACCTCCGACCACACTGGGTGAGTGAGCTGAATGCTTTGACAAGATCTCCCTGCTCTGTTACCCAGACATGTTTCAACTGCAAATCAAAACGCTTCTGATATGAGATTTATTGGGCAGGGAAGGGTAAGGAAGAGCAGGTCCAGGAAAGCCTGCCAAGCTTTGATATGGGAATGGGTAAATATCAAACGTCTATCACAAAGAGAAATGTGTGATTTTTTTTTCACAGCGAGCCAGCTGTGCATCCTGTGAGTTTTGGTGTTTTATAACACCAAGTATCCGAGCTAAAACCTTACACCTTGATGTTTATTGTCAGCATTCTTTGAAAACATAAGCTTAGAAGGAATTTAGCCAAAAATATATAAATATATATATGCATAATATCATATCAGGTCATGGGGAACAGAAATAAATATTTTACTCTGTGGAAAAGAGAGCTGAAGGAGTCCCTAATAAAAAATTGGTGGTCAATCAATTGTTTCATTCATTTATCAAACAAAAATGCTATAGGGCCACTATGGATTTTTTTTTAATATATAAAATATTAAACTTAATATATTGAGGTTTTAAACTGTAGAACAGTGAAAAAAAATGGACAAAATTAAACCTATGATGCTGGGCTCAGGGAAATAATCCTGGGTATTTTCCACTGTTTTGTTAAACTGCAGACAAAAGTATCAATAATTTAAATGAGAAAATAATCATCAGACTCTCTGACAATGATAATGATTTAAGCAGCAGCTCTGTTAACATAGCTGCTTAAGGTGTCCATGATTCTTTGTTAGTTTTTGATTTTTTTTTCTGAATTTTAAAAAGTGACAGAATTTGAAAAGGTAGTCTGATCCTTATGTGACTGTCTGGCCTTAAAGGCATCATTTTCATGTCTTTATCATTAGATTATTTACTAATGTATTGCTTTAAAAAAAAATGAAGCAACATTCACCGTGTGAGACACACTTACCAAGTCCATGTCTGTGTGTCGACATTGGGGGCATGGTGGACCACACTTTATTGATCGGATTGTAGCACTCCACCATGTTGGACGTCTTGAGTCCATCCCTTCCTCCAACCACGTACAGCTTGTTATCTATCACTGCCACGCCAAACTGCAGCCGGCGTCCGTTCATGACTCCAACCTGGACCCAGGTGTTTGTCCGCAGGTCATATTTTTCTATGGTGGTAGAGCCTAAAACCAAAGACACAACAGACACAAGGGTTACAGTGTGAATAAACAGTGTTGCTATGTAATAGTAAATCCTGCATACAGGCCATACCTTTGGTGGCATCCATCCCACCTACAGCATAAAGTGCACCCACAGTGGACTTTCTGGGTTTGGTTCTTGGGCTCTGAAACATGGGGCGTCTCTCAGGCAGAAGATGGTACTTCATGGCCTCCATCAGCAGCTTTTGGCATTCCAGATCATCTGAGAACATCTTGTTGTTTTCAAGATCTGCAAGGAGCTGCATTCAACAGAATCATTGTAACAGGCAACATGGTAATGAAAGATCAATAAAAAATATCAATATTTTAAGAAAAAGTGCAAAATATTTACAGTGAGAGTCCTTAAAGGGATTTTTGTCATGCCTGTGTATGTATAATAAGATTTACCTAGATTATTGTAAAATATGTAAAAGTGTAAAATGAATATAAAAAAATGCTTCATCAACTGTAACACACTTTGAGAAAAAGCCAGTCTTCACTTTAATATAAAAAAAAACAACAACAAAAAAAAAATCTGTAGCCAGTGAAGTCATTTCAAAATATCTCATTAATGTTTAATATTTCTGGAATTTTGGAAAATACCCAATCAGGGCTTTGATCTACCTCATTTCAGAGGAACATTAAGTCCACAGTGAAGGCTGAAGCATTTTCTATTCAAAATGTTACATTTTTTAAATTTATTTAGTTTTTTTAATATTTTGTTATTTTCGAAAATGAATGTGTTTCTTTATCTGTGATTGAATGCAATGACACCATCAGCGAACCAGGAAGAAAAATAGGTAAACACCACTCTGATAATCTTATCAGTTTTTTTACAAATGAAAATAAAAAGCAGCCATTTTGTAAAATACAGTGATTTGTTCCTATTGTTTATATCAGAATATCTCCCCACCCACTGGGTTAGACAAATACAATGCATATGATTTTTTTTCCACATTTTATTCATAAAAACATTTACTTCATTGTTGTTTTCAGACAATGCTGAGGGTTGTTTTCACCTGCATCTATTCATCTAATAATTTAGTTTCACATGTGAATGCTGAGTTTTGGAAAACAGCCTGTCAGAGAAACTAAAGCTGTGCTCATACAAAAAAAAGGAAAATATTTTCATACTTCACATCTGCCAAAAAATGCATATCTGGGTTTGATGTTATGTAAATTAGGATGACACAGTTGTTAAACAATGCTTCCTCTCAGAAATACAGCATTCATAAAACATGAGCCGCGGTGGTAAAAACAATAAAAATTCAAACATAAGCAAGCTATTTATAGCCTGGCATTGCTATAAACTCATGTGTAGCTGTCATAATGTCAGTGTGATTTATCACTGAGAGGAGAGAGTGAACAAAAGTGATTACTGACAGGGCAGTGGTTCATTGCCTTTCAGTGGTCAGTTGGAAGAACAGGGGTGGACTGATGGGTTCTGCTGCATTAAACATTGCTACGAGTAGTCAATTAATTGATTAGTCAGTTGACATGAAACACTTACATTTTTCAAGCAAAAACACTTAACATTCCCTGAAAAGAGTGTCTCAGCTGTGAGAATTTACTGATTTACTTATCTAACATAAAAGAAAACTGAGTATCTTTGGACTTTCAGACTGTTCTTCAAAACAGACAAGACTTCAAAAACCCCAGGTTGGGTCTGAGAAATTATTATGGACATTTTTCACCATTTTCTTGCTTTTAACAAATAAAGAAACTGCAATTCTGTTGAAATATTAAGAAACTATTTGTGCAAAAGTGCGTTATGATTGCACCCTGAACAGATTCATACAAGCAAAGGTAAAGAATGACACTTTCATTTGTTTGTCAGGAGACTGGAGGTGTTTTGACAGCCTAGTTCACAGCTACAAACTCAAACAAAAATCATAATACATGATCATCATCATACCTTTTTCCTCAGACCCCACCTTCACTTTTTTACAGACTACCTTACCTGCGGAGGAAGAAGAGGCAGGCGGATAAAAGCGAGAAGCACCCCGAGGTCCTGCTGCCGATGCTGTACGTCGTATCGCACCCACATCATCAAAGCCTGGAAGATTGTTTCCTCATCGGGGACGTTGATGTCATCGCTGGAGAGCAGCTTAACAATCTCAGCCGTGGGGAGCAGCAGGAACTCCTGGTTCTGGATGACCTCTAGGAAGTGTTCCTGGAACACAGAGGAGACGTGGAGGAGGCAGATAATCATCAGTCATTAGCCGAGGGGTACGCACACTGCAGCATTGTGTGTGTATATGTTTGTGTTTCTATACATATGAGGACCAAACAACACAAGGACAGAGAGGTGAAGAATGGATGTACACAAGTAAACAGAGAACATCATTTTTAAGGATTCAATCAACAGTTTGTTTTGTTTTTTTTTTTACATAACCAACAGTGAAATGACAATATTCTCCATGTCTCGAACATTTTGAATGAACAGATGAGACTGTCATCTGTTTCACTTAGCTAGCTAAATAACATGATCCACACAACAGCAGGCTACAAATCTATCTGGCATAACACAAATCCCAATAATAAAAAAGCCTTTTTTATAACGTTTTCTTAGCTGCTGATCACACATGACAACCCCGAGTCTTTATTAAGCCTTTTAAGGAGGAATAGAAAGGCACTACACACCAACATGATCATCCCCTCAATACAGTGTCCAGCCCTTAAGTTTTGTGGAAGATGTTGTCTATTGCCTTCCTAAAGATTGATCTTCCATTTACTGGCTAGAAGCCTGGGCTATATTACAGCACTGCATGGCTACCTCTTCAAGGACATAGGCTCTGGGCAGTTTCCATTAGTGATGATGGTATATAAAACACCCTCCCTCCATTAGAGTATGTTATATCCAACATCAAAACACATGAAAGACACGCGGAGTAATCCTCTGCCATAATCAAGCCTCGTTTTCTTGTTGAACGAGGCAACTGAGCATTAATTATTAAGCTGCCAGAATAAGTTGTGTTCACTGTAGGGTGCGTGCTCAACAATTACGAAAAACAAGCACGCTATTGATCATCAACTTGCAGCAAATTACAGTGTCTTGGTCCGATCTATTATGAGAGGGGGTTTTAAGAGCTTAACACGGGCAGCCTTAATGAAATGAGGGACATCAATCGATCGGCTGTGGCAACACTGAGGGGGATATTCTGTCCAATTCTTTGACCTTGTTTTCAACCAATTATTTGGTTATACTATTTACAAACAACTAATAACTAAATTGAGAGTTCAGCTGGGTTTAATTTATAACCATTTGAGAGGATGTGTTTTATTCTCTAATTGTCTAATAACAGTGTTTTTTTCTAGGAAGGAGGAAACACTGATGTATACAAATTCTTAACAAAGAAAAAGAGTGAGAGAGATATATAGATACAGATATATGTAAATGTATCATAATGTAGTTGTATTGCTGAAAAGAAATACAGTAATCCCAGATAATACTCAGAAAGGGCACCTCTTTTTAAAAGGAAGAGGATGTCAGAGTTTGGCTCTCAGCCGTTATGCACAACCAGGAAAACAAGCTTATCAAAACAAAACCAACCCGGCTCAGAACCCAGAGGATGGACTTCCAGGAAGCCCACAGCTCTCACTGCTCATGACTGAAATGATTGAACAGGAAGTTGGCCCTCTTGTGCAGTTTGATGATTAGATTAACCTTCTGCTCCTGGATGGGGCCTATGCAAACACACTGAGCAGATGTCCTTTAGGAGATAAGGGCTGCTTCCTGCCGTCACTTCTGCATGGCCAGCAGGACATTATCTGATAAATATTAATCCAAATACACAGACATATTCTAGCATGTTTCTAAGTCATTCAGTAATCAATGTGTGGCAACATGAGATTTCTCACTGACAGCCACACAACCGAATAAGATAAATGGAAAGAATGAAACTATTCAATTTCTATTCAACTGTGCTGGTCATCCATTTCATTGCTGGAATTAGATGCTATGAATATCAAAGACACCATCAGCTCAATTCTTTCCGAGTTATGGCAGGTTATTTAAATAACTAGCCTCAAAACAGAGGATGGTTACAAATATTTCAATGTGTTGTGGACAGTATATCAAGCCTTGATGGTATCCATGCATATTGCACATCAGTGACTGAATTCTCACATAATAACTATAAAGGAGCTGTAATCAAAGCTGATGTGAGGACAACAAAAATCAGATATGCACTGAAAAAAAAGCTCACAGTAAATTTTGTCGGTACCTTTGATAATTTGGAGTTTATCGGATTCACTGCAGCGTGGGCTGCCTTTCATGTGAATGTAGATATGGTGGTAATTACTCTTAATTTGTCTTAATACTCATGATACGGTTATAGCTCTCATAACCACAGCTGCCCCTGTGTATTCATGCAAAAAAGAGTGACTTTTGAGAGTGCAATCCCTTATTACAAAATAAAATAATCTGGCCCATGTAAATGTGGTCCAGCTCCATTCGCCCTCCTACCATGGTGTAGTTATGAGCCACATTGAGAAGGTCCACACAGCCCTGGGCGTCTGCAAAGGAGCGTATTCCCAAGCAATTGGAGGGATGAAGCTGTTTCATCAGGAAGTTACAGCAAACCTGGATGACTTGTGAAAGCTGGAGGAGGCAAGCTGCTGCCAATAAACTCTCAATGGTCTCCTCTTTCAGCTCAAGGACGCCTGCAATGTCAGAACAAGCAAAATATATATAACACAACCGGTTGTGGCTGTAATGTCAAACACAGCATGGGAGAAGTGCTACTCTGAACGTTTCAGTTACAATTCAATTAAAGCAGAAGTATCATAAAGAAGTGGCATTACCCTCTAAGCTCTATAAAGAAAAAATGTGCCAATGCATCATATATAGGTCATTTGCATCTCCTTCCTTCAGCAAAAAAAATAATAACCATCTTTACATTATTTTACCTCATTTTACAATTAAAATGCAGCAAAGGGGGCTACTTTCAATCAGCACTTCCTATCACAGGGGTTTTATCCTGTACAATATGGCAATATAACGTCGAAGTGCTGCCCAGCCTATCAGCAGAGTTATGAATTTCACTGCTGATCCATTTTAATCATGCTGGATTTAATAAGTCTCATAACTACTTACAGGAGCCAGTAAATGACTTCACGAGCACTCACCAGTGTAGGCAAATTGAACCAGGGATCTGAGGGCCTCTGGGTCAACTCCCTCCATCTTGATCTCCTCCTGCTTTGCCTCCCTCACGTCGCTGGTGAACATAGCAGCAAAGTAGTCCGACACAGCACTCAGGACCAGTCTGCCATAAAGATAACCACAGTGAATTAATGCCGTTCTACTGTACATTCTCTTAATGTAATGGGAGATCCTTATGCTGATTATTTTAAGTGATTAATGGATCAATGCTGAGGTTTCATCTCCTCAAATGTAGCTTTGCTTCATAGGAAAGTGCATATCTTCAATGTGCTGTACCACATTGTACTGTCTGTGTAGCAATTTTGTGTTGATCTAACAGTGATTTATACTGCTCATGTGCTTTTACACTATACTGGGTCACTATGACAAATTGAGTAACTTACCGCTCCCCCCACATTCTGTATCATTCCACTTTGTCAGCTTTTGATAAATGAAAATATCCCACATACTTCATGTCACTAATAGCTACACTGGTCAGACTTCTAATTATGTTAACTCATTTGTCTGGCTTGCATAACACACTGGCTGATTCATGAAGGAAAGAAGAGATCGTTTGGTAATACAAGGAAGTGTGATCGAGTGACGCAGTCCGGCAGTCTACACCCATAATTCAATGCTGATGTTTTTCTAATATTTTTGTACATGCATGTATGTCACAAATTGTGTCCATACACCATCCCTGCTTTATGTGACTGTGTCCTATGAGCAAATATAAAGCACACATTGGAACATGCAGTCAGATAGATGATCATTTCACCCAACTAGGTCAGACACTGATATTCTCTCTCTCTCTCTCTCTCTCTCTCTCTCTCTCTCTCTCTGTGGAGCATTCTGGTTTCTGTTTCATGAGTCTGTCTGGATAAACTAACAAAATATGCCAGTGGATAGACGTACACGCACTGAGTAAATGTAGTGCCTCTCAGCATTCAGAGGATGTCATGCGATCTTCTCATTTCAATCTTTCAACCGAGGGCTGGATGCCTAAATATTGACACCTCTGTGTAGTGGATTAGAGTGTTCCTACACGTCTCAGATGTAATGGGAAAATGAGGAAAGGCAGAGGTGTAATTAGATCACACAAGTGTACATTATTTAGATGTGAACCAGTGAACACAGAGTTTGCATGTCTTTCTTGTCAACTGTCACCTAAAAATCTGAAGAATCTTCCTTTGCATTTCAAAGATTATTTAATTTTTACCCAGATGAGGTCCAGACTGAAGCCTGAATGTGCACATCAACAACTTAATGAAGCGAATCCAGCAGAGCTTCTGTATCTACTAACTAACTAAATTCGATGCAGGTGTAATGTAATTAAGGTAATCAAAGTGGACAGAAGCACAAACACCAACCTGTGAGCCGGTATCTTGTGATCCCCAGCTATCAAGAGGACGTCACACAGCTGCTTGTGCTGGAGGTAGGTCTCCATCTTGCGGAAGGTCTGTTCTGCGTGATTTGTGGCCTGGAAAAACTCGTCAGAGGAGTTGGTGTTCATTCTGGAGAAGGTGCTTAGAGCCAACCTGTGTGCAAGGGGAAAAGGAAAGAGAGAGAGAGAGAGAAGTGTTATGACTGAAAATAAATGAAAAGTAATAGAGTATATCTGTAGAAATGTAGCCTCTTTGCATTCTGTGCTTTTTTTTACATTTGATTAAAATCGTAACACTTTTTCCTGAAAATTTGGGCATTTAAGAGCCGTTTGAGCTTTAAACAGGACATGTAGTTTCTTCAAAATAAAAAACAAGGATACTTAAGGTTTTGTTGCATTAAGCTTTCCCCTCACAATTTATTTTTGACATGGACATATATAAGAAACCACAAAAAACAACTAAACATTTAACATTTCCTTTTGAAATAACTGAGGTAAACAAGGGAGTTTTAATTTAGGAAGACAAATTATTTAAACATTTTTTTTTTAATTCTCTGACCCTTACTGAACATGAAATTTAAAAAAAACATCGAAGGACTGAATGCAGCAAGTTAAGCAACAGCATATAGAGGACATAAAAGGGCTTATTTTTGGACACATTGCACTCCTGAATCCCTCGATCCCTGCGGTGCATCTGCATCTTTCTTGCCACTCGAAGCTGAAATTAAAACTGTTATGCACTAAACTCCAAACATAAGTGGATAGCTAAGCGCCGCAGTCAAATGGGACAAGCAAGCAACACAATCTATGCAACAGCTTTCCAGGCTTCAATTTCTCCTGTGTCTGAATGCGTGCATGCCTTTGTGTCTGTTTCTGTGTGTGTCTGCATATCTGTGTGCACACGTGTGTTTTCCAAAGACAAGGACTTAACAAGTGAACAAGCCTGTTCCACGCAGCATTGTGCTGAGGCTGAGTCCCTGTCCCCACAGGCTGCTAGATTACATGCTGTTTTACAGGAATCCAAGTAATCCCTCAGACTTGTGTCAAATAATGCAGCACAGTCGCTTGGTGTCCTTCACAGACCAAGTCCTCTCATTGACATTTAGGGTTGTTTGTTACGCTACATAAACAGACCCAAGCTGCCTCTCAGAGGGAATTTAATGTCATCACATGGTCTTTTTGCTAATCTCGAGAAAAAATGTCACTGCTATTTAAAGCAACATTTTATTTACTCACTTATTATCCCTAATATGCTGATATGAGAGTCACATCAACTAGTAAAATTACAGATTTGTCAATACAGATAAATGGAAAACCCTGTAAAGCTTGGCAGCACACCATATTGGCACAAACTAAGATTGATAACTGGAGAAATGGTGGTGGGTCTTATTGATGTCCCGATTAACACACTATTACAAAGTTTTTAGCCGTGTGTGTGACTTTCTCCCCTTTGATTACCAAAAACAACAACATTTTCCCTCAGGGAATTGTTTATATCGCTCAGAGGTCACTGCAGTATCCTATTGTCTAATCTTTATTGGTAGACTTTCTCCTAAATGCGAGAGTAATTTATTGCCCTGTCACAATAATTCCCCACTGACTCTGGAGTCCTGGAGAGGAACACTAAGCAAGACTGAATAAGCAATGGGGCCGTAAAACTGAGATGCATTGCCTTTGTATTGGCTCCAAGGCATGCTGTAAGGATTTTTCATGCCTACCAATCTCTCCGACACTAATTGCTTTGGTATCACATTCTAGGGAGCAGTAAATTTCTCTGAGGTATATATTTCGCTTTCACTTGTGGGTTGGATCATCAGAGGTATTGCCCAATTTTACTGAGGCACTAAAACACAGAACACCTTATTCCTGAGAAATCGCTGTAGGGACGTTGCTATATATTGCATATAACTAAGCAATTTAAAGACACTCACAGACTCACACAGCCTATAGATTTCTTCTGTTGTCTACAAACTTTTTCAATGTGCCAACTTGCATCTCTTGGGTAATGAGAGGGTAAATTAGCTCATATAAATGAAAAGACTATCCGGCCTCTGCATCCTTTTCACCTTATCCATCAGTTTACATACATCTCCTTCAGTTGAAGGCTTGTCATATGCTCCTCACACCTTCCAAAACACATCAAATCACATTGTGTCCAACTGTATCTAAGAAAAGAACCTGCAGATTTAAAAAACTCTACTTTTCAGGTGAAATAGAGAATATGTTGTTATTGCCTGTATTGTCAAGACTAGGACCCTGTTTTGAGCCAGTATAATTGAAACTGCAAGTGCCTTTTTGGTGAACAAAACAAACTGACAGACACAGGTCTTAATACAAAAAAATCATTAATAATAACACAGAGAAGTTATTTAAAATATTATGTCCCTTCCGCTGTTGTGCCTGTTGTAATCAGTCTTGAGACTTTTCACTGAGCCGAAACTGCCCTCCTAGATGAATGTTTGGACGACTGAAGACATGCTTTCGTCAGCTCAGATTAGCCCCTAGCTGTAAAGGTTGTGAGTCAGATGTGTTGTAGAGAATCTACGTCTCATTCTAACTAGATTCAACTCCATCCCTCTGCAAGAGGAAAAGTCGTGCCTGCCTGGGCCAAATGGGAAATGTCTCTTTCAAAATGGATTATAACAGCCATTTGCCCCTGAAGGCTGCTGAGAAGCTTGGGTTGAGTTGAAAATCCAACAACTCACACAAAGCCTCATGCAGTGTGTGCCAAGTCTATATATTCCATGAGATCTTTATGCTTCTGCACTTTGACAGTCGGTGTACTGCCATTCAGCTTTGTGTGGAGATAAATACTGCATATACACTAACTGTAATAACTTGATCCTGGCAGGCTGAGATGATGACTGTGTGCTGAAATAGATTTTTCTCTCTTGTGCACTTTTTATATCTCACTAAGTCTCACATCAGGAACAACAAACAATGGCATTTTCCTCTGATGCAATTGTTATATGGACATATCTGCTTAATATTGATAATGATGGAGGAGATGTAACAGCATAAGGAAAGTGTGTCTTTTGAAATCTGCCCCAAATGTGGCCGCAGGCCCTTTATGTTAGAGAGTGCTGTGGAAAATTGCAACAGCTATTAAAAGAAATGAAATATTGCCCTCTTATAGCTTTCTCCCCCTCAGCTTTTACCAAAATGGAAAATGCTGTAAAGTCGAAGTATGATGAAGAAGGCTTGTCAGCGCAGTGTCTGTGAACAGATCATTAACATCTCAGGTGGGACACGGATTTCTGTTTAGAATATTAAGAAATTATGTCAGGAAGAGTTAAATCCTGCAGTGTAAATGAAAAATCCTCAAATATCTGTTGGTTTAATAATGAAATTCTGCAAACTGACTTGCTCACATTAATGAAATATTTGTTTGAAGCCACTGAGGAATAATATGCTAGGGGATGAATATATTTCAAAATAGAGAATTTTTTATGTTAGTGAATACAGCATATTAATGCTGGCACGTTTCAGGTATGATAAATGTTATTGGTATAGTAATTTTACATTTTCATTTAGAGGTTTCAGTCCTTGTTTGTAGATTAACTATAAATACAATGCTGAGCTCTGTATTCTCCTACTCAAGAATTTGTTGTAAACTGTGTGTGTGCATGTATGCATGTGTGTGTGTGTGTGTGTGTGCGTGTGTGTGTGTGTATGTGTGTGTGGGTGGGTGTGTGTGGGTGTGTGTGTGTGTGTGTGTGTGTACTGGGGGTTGGGGGCGCTGTGTAAGTGAAAAATGTGCAGATCATAGCAGAAAGCTCCCCACTGCTTGGCTGATGGCAAGTTAACTCGCATAGACTATGAGACTGTCATTATTGTTGGATTGTCCATAATTTATTTACATCTGATATTTAATACACGTTATTAAAGCCGTGGGTTCTCAGTCGCATGTGGTCTACTGAAAACTACAAATCTATATATAGTTATTTTGATGTATATCTATGTTGATTTGCAACCAATCTTGGATTGTGGGCTACAAACCTGGAACCTTTAAATCTATATCGAAATTTTCCAAAAATGCTAGCACAGATTGAAAAAAAACAAAAAAAACCCCACTGTTTGCTCTAAAACACTGTTGCAGCGTATTATAAGATTTTTTACTTGATCACAGACATCCAAGTGGCTATAATTCTTTTTTACGGAAAACTACTAGATCTCAGGACACTGTTGAACTGAGTCATGACTCCTACCAGTAGCCATGTAAAATTCATAGAAAGGTGTGTTAGTGAGTATTTTCTTTGAATTAAGTCAATTTGACAGGGAAAAATGACTGATCCATATTTAAACAGAAACACATGTGTCTAGAATGTTATCTGTTCTCATCACCATCCGAAACCCTCTGCAAAAGCAAAAAGATGTGTGATCACGAAATCTCCAAACCTCTGTAATCTTAATAATTGCCAAATATACAGTATTTTAAAATTTACAGCATCTTAAGATCGCCTCCAGTGGATGTGTTACACACAAACTGAGACCCCATAAGCCTTGTGGTGTTATGAGGCATCAAAAACATATCTGAATTACTACGTTGACAGAAGGAGAGGTGGTGGTATTTCTTTTTCCAAGGCGTTGGAGAAGGAATTGAGATATCATTCAAACTAAAAGCCTGCTGACTTGAGCCTCTGTAAGTGTTTATGTGGCAGAGGTCAGGGTTTCCATTCCATTCAGGTTAACTTCTGTCATATATTCTCTCCCAGCGATTCAGAGAGGCTATTTGGATGAGAGTCATGACGACAGAACAAATATACACTATATAGATATGTAGGGGCATTAGGAGCAAGGGTGGGAAACAACAAGGTATTACATCGTGCTAACACCACTACACTTGATTTAGTGACTCTGTGAAGATAGGTTGATTAATTTCAGGAGGAAGATTATCGAATGAGGATAATCAAACCAGCATAGCCGCTGACTCTTAAAGATATCTTCAGTACTCATGGCACCTATGCAGATTTTTAAGAATGTGCTGCAAAAACATAGTTAACTACCTTATATATAAAGTCAAAATTTCATTTTATTAGCTCAGCGTTTCCAATAACTTTCTTACCACACCTGTGAACATGTGTTAACATTTGAATGTATGGATTTTCCTTATTTAGTATATTCACATAAAACATACATTTCTTTGTTTCAAGAAAAATACTGAATTTATATTTTTTTACCACATTGCATATTATACTACTTTCACCCATGATTTATGATGAGCTGTTTTCATTGACTTTATCAGCTGGTTCCATTTTGAAATTTATCCTTAATATTAACAACAAAATTGTGGAACCATCAAAATCAATCTAAAAATGGAAGAAATTTTCCCTGAAGAAATTGTGTGAGGGGCATGTACCAAAAAATGACTGACATGTATTTTCCGACTACAGAGGAATGGCTCAAACTTTTGTATTTTTCACAGCTAGCAGATCTCATTTCTACATTCAGCCTGAGGGATTGTGACAAATTATGTGTCAAGGATTTATGATGTGAGACGTAATAGGGCCACCCAGCTGGTGGAGTAAATGAATGTGCATATCTCAATGACATCCACACATCTGCTTTGCCGCCGATGAACATGCAAGCCATGGCGTGTCACACAGTCACTGGCCTAATTCACTGTGCGTCCTTGTACATCTATGGATGCAGTGCTCATCCAAACAACATTTACAACTACTAGTCTTCACAGTCATCATGTAACTGCAGCTCCGTTACACTTAGCTTTGATTAAAAAGCAGTATCATATATCAAGCATGTGTTTTCCCAATAACTGTTTACGTTTAAATTCTTTCTTTCCTTCTTTTAAGTCACTGAATCATTAGAAAGCTAAGATTTCTTGGTTTAATAATTGTGTTAAACAGCTGCTGACAGGCTGGTTAATTAATTAATATGAAAAGAGAAGGTGATGGAAGTGCCTGTCAATATTCTTAATGATACGCTGCTATTTTTAAATGGAAGATTTAATTTCTGTGTAGACTGTTAACAGTTGGAGTGAGTAGTGAAAAAGACTAAAGCCTATTAAAGAGATTTTCAAAGTCAGACTTCACTGCTGATCATCAAATTCATAAATAGATCTCACTGTAATCGAGACTAGCCAAGCCAAGGTTATATTTTATGGTTCACAAGAGCAGAGCTGTTTAAATATTTCAGTATCATTGTCAAAATATGGTAGCTGTTCTGTATTTTACATGGCCAGCATGAACTCAAGGTCCCCCTGAGAACCAGAGTAACACATTCTTACCGTGAGGCGCATCTTTTATGCATGCACTTTTCACACACAGGGACCCCAAAACAAGAACATCTGCCGATGTATGGCAACAAGAGAAGGGGATCATGAACACTGTTTCTTAATTCAGAATAATTCATGTTCATATTCAGGGTTTTAGACCATCCGCTGGCCATGGTAGTGCTCAATCATGGTGAGCTCTGTAAAAACTAAAGGATCGGTCCACTTTCATTGTTCATGCCCTCACCAGGTGCCTGAAACAAAAAGCTAGGCAGGAATCAACAAAGCTTAAGGACCAATCACCTTAAAATGTCACAGACAAGATAAAAGGAGACTTGGTCTTTTCATCCTTGATGTAAGGTGCTTTTAGTGTTCTGCCAGACATTGAGACACACACACACACACACACACACACACATCTCTAACCTGTTTACTTCCTGGAAGAAGATGTAGGATCACACAGAAGACAGAAAGTAAAAAAACACTATCTGATAAAGAAGGGAGTGGGATTTACAACTAAAATAAAGATATTTACAAAGCTGAGAGTTTGGCATTAGTGTATGTAAAAATATTTTGGTAAAAAAATAAATAAAATAAGCTACGATAGCTTTTGGCTTATAAAATGATTGTAGTAGCAGTCTAGTTCGTGTGATTGCACTGCCTTCTTTTATTGGTCTGGTACATGTTACATGATATCATGGCTCTTTCCCCTTATCCACCTTTAATGCTATGGAAAAACACATTAGAGTAATATGTAAAGGGTGAATACACTGAGGAATCAGGCAAAGTCAAATAGTGTATGTGATCCAGACCACAACACAGACAAGGGAGCGGAAAAAGCCTCAGCTTTCGGTCCACTGAATAATTAAAACCATGCTTTATTGGTTTATCCTGCCTAACATGCTGTGGACAATGAGAGTGAGCTGTCCCCAGGTGAGACATGGTGGCAGCTGCAGAGCTTCGGCAAATTGGAAAATGATAGCCGCACAGATAATTTAATCCTAGCTTAATTACAGGATCTACATACAGTGCAAACACTGAGTGATATTACAAAGCTGCTGACATACTCCACATTTATGTGGAAATGTATGTGTGTACTTGCATGTATTTTGTCTCAGAAATACTGAAAGTGATTTTTTTAAGCATGACTGTTATGTGTTAAGGAAGCAACATTCACTGGCTGAAACAGTGCTCATGTTTCTAGATTGGGACAAAACAATCTTACTTTTAAATCCTGAGATGCTACTTTAGACTTTCTCAATCAGATGCAGATTTTATTTAGCAACAATACTTTCACTATGAAACCTCAGGAAAGCATTTGATCCCAAAATAGAATCCCATAATCTGGCTTCTGCTTAGTAAGTAATGTTATCCCACATGACAAATCTGCATCTCCTAAGTATCCAACACCTCATAATGGTCATACCTCTCTCTGGCCTCCACCTCTGCGGGTTCCTCTGTGCTGTTCTTCACATCTTGATGTCCAGTGTTGGCATCCTCTTTCCTTGTGGTGCTGGGCGAGGAGCTGCTTTTTGAAGATTCCTCGTTGACCTGAAGACCCTGGATGGTGTTCTGCTGATGGGGCCATGATTGATGACCTGCTCTGACATAGACAGGTGTGGGCCCTGGCGATGGTGCCAGGATGCTGTGAACAGGGCTGTTAGTCTTCCTCAGTCCTCCCACGCCTCTTTCCCGTGAGTGGCTCTTCAGCCGGCCCTGGACAGGCGTCACTCTGTGGTCGAGGCCGTCCTGCTGGATGTAGCCTCCCACCCCTCCAACACCACCGCCTCCACTGCCGGCTGAACCTTGGGATGAATGGCTGAACCAGCGCCAGCGAAGCCTGAGGATCTGCTTTACATCAAATTCCTTCTTTCCCGACACAGACATCCTCCTCTGGGTTTGGAGACGAGGGCGATGATACGTTGAGTCCCCAAAAACATGGAGAGCAGAGGAGAGAAGAGCCTTGGTTTCAGTCCTCACTGACTACAATATGTCTCTTTTCTTTCGTTATTGTCTCTCCACTATCATGACCAACCCCCTCCTCCTTGTATCATTCCTCCGTTGTTCTTTCAGTGGAGATGGAAAACAGTCCTCTGCAGCTTTTGTTCCTGTGCCTGAGACTACTACCCTCCCTCCAACTCTCCCTCTCTGCCTTTCTCTCTCGCTCTCCCTCCTGAGCTGCTGCTGTTTCTGTTTGCTGCTGCTGCTGCTGCCGCTGGAGCTGAGTTAATGCACATGCATGATCCACACTCCCTCCCCTTCACCTCCCCTGTTTCGCTTTCTCTCTCCCTCTCTGCTTGCCTTTTCTGCACACACACACATACACGCACACACACGCATGCTCGCACACACTGGGAGATAGACATGAATACTCTGAAAATAAAATGAGAAAATCTCCCAAGCCCTGCCCAGTCCCCTCTGCTTTTGCTCTATGTGTTCCTGTGTGAGTATGTTTGTGAGTGTGTGATAACAGAGATGCCTGCTCTTACTGTGAGGGGGAGGTGGGGTACCATGAAGCCAGGATGATGAGGTCACACCTTAACAAAGTAAACCACTGATTGCTCGAGGAAGGAAAGAGAAAACCCACTGATTAAACAGTACTATTAAGATTATTATTAGTAGGTTATTAGTAGATTATTAGAGCTTCTAATACATTATTTGTGTGGATACTCAAGCATGCTCATTCATCAACAAAGAAAACAGCTTAATATTAATAACTCACAAATAACCACATCAACAGACACTAAACACCAAGTGAAATGTACCTCACACAAATACACATCCGTGCAGTCTGCTATTCTCACATCAAACAGAGTCCCATGGGGGAATGTTTCAGCATATGTAGCCATGCAGAAAAAATATTCTCCTTCAGTCACTGTCTTGAAAGCCCCCTGCGATTACAAGTGAAAAACTACATACTGATGAATGTTCAAGGTCAGTGAGCTGCTCCTTTGCCAGTCCAGGCTTCATAAAGCAGTCTTTTACATTTCAAAAATAGATCCTGCTTCTGCATAAGCTTTGCACCGCACCATTGCAGGTAATTGAGATACAACAACTTAACTCTGACTTCAAAGACAAAGAGACTGTGGAGCACTGCACAAGGTAATTTGGGGACATTTGATCAATATGACAGCATCCAAAGTATATTGAGTGAAGATGGTATGTAGTGGAGCACTGATCATCCCTTATTCACTATACAGAATAGTTAAAGGCTGTGTGCATTGGGTCTTAACAATCAACTCTTGAAGCCTCAAATCGTCTTAACAAAAACGATAATCTCTGCAATTTACACAAGTGAAATCTAAAACCTGATGCCTCAAGTGCATAAACACTTAAAATGGACCTTTCAGGACGTCAAAGGTGTTTCGTGTCCAACATTTCTCAGAGTCATAGATTCTGGATTTTTGAATGTCAACAAAGACTGTTTGTTGCAAGCTTCTTGGTTCCCATATCCATCCATGTTTAAGGAAACTGTATTTGCCCATAGGGCAAGAGGTATTTGAGTTTTAAAATAAACTGTAAACCATGAAATATTGTAAAGCATAGCTAGCCTTACCTTTCCTACTTGACACTATGTAGAACCTGGTAATGATTTATGGATTTTTACATTGGAATAACTCAATCAATGTTGATTTTCTGCACTTAAGCTAGCAGTGCCTACATGTACCAGGGGGCACTGCTTCTGACGTCACATTAACTACGCAGAGCAAAAGCAAAGAGAGCAAGTTTTTGTTTATAAGATGTAGAAGGCCCTCTAGCTACCCAGAGGCAAAGTCTAAATCCCAATCTAAAATAGCCTTTAGTTCCTTCTTTAATATGATGATATCACTAGTGTCAGAAAAACAGATTTTGCAGCAAGAGAGCTTTCTCTCCTCCAACCTTTCTCTCTCCATTAATCACAAACTGAGGAATTATGTCATCAGTATACTAGATTTACTATCAACACTGATTGAGCATCCACCAAAAACCTGGGGGATTTTTCTTTTATCTTTTATTTTTGTGAAAGAGATAAAAATTAAAATTTGCCTCTGTTTTCCTTCACTTCCATGACAAACGGTGAGAGGTGAATTTAAACTGCTGGATTTCAGTATCATAAAATCTCTCATCCACCTCCACTGCCACCCACTGCAGGTTTGGAGGAGTGGAACCTGCTATTGTATCCACCAGTATCTATTCATTTAAAACCACAACTGTCCATGTTATTAAATGAGGACAGGCATTAATTTGACTTTTAAAGTATTTTGAATTATCATCCACTTACATACTGCACATCACTATTATTCTCTGATTATAATTAACATATTCAAAACTGAGCATGACACTTTTTTATCACAAATATCAGTGCTTCACTTAAAGAAACCACTTGTGAGTGAGATACTGCTTAAGGGTCTCCTTGATTCAATGACAATATTGCTTTAAATTTATATCTCTTTGTTGTTTACACATACCAAACAATAACACAGCAGAGAAAAATGTTATGATTACCAAGAAAACAAGAATGTTTTTGCAACTACTGTAAAATCACAAAATTTACATTACAAAATGTTAAGTTCAATGAATTATACAAAATAAACTTCACGGTAGAAATTACAGGAGGTTAAAAACTGCATAAAGTTTGCAGATCTTTCTTTGTTCATATCCATGTGTGATACAGTAAGAATGGATGAGTTCCAACCTTATTTTCACAGTCAAGAGGCAAACACTGAATTATTAATATGAGCTTTCTCTGCATAGAAAAATATTTTCTTGTTTTTTGTTATTTTGGAGCCCTAAAGAACCAGCACAGAGTGGCTGTATATGACTGGCCACTCTGTGCTGGAATTCATATACATTCTCAGAGATTGTGCACTGACGACAGGATCTGTTCAGTTGCTTTGGGGTTTTGGGGCTTTTTCTTTTGACATATAAATTTCACAATAGGGATAGTGATCATCCTTGAGACCTAACTAAAGCAATGCTGAATATACAGAACAGTTCACTGATCACTAGTTCCATTGCGTTTAATACATTTTTATTGTTAATTATTGTGTTATATCATAATTAGTCTTGTTAAGCACCACATAACATGCAATACATGTGTTTACATGTACATGAAATTGTGGTGTAAGAGACCCCAATCTAGCTGTAAAGTTTCTTGTTTTTAATAATCCCTCTAACACTTTTTCTGGCAAAATTTTAAACACTCAGTTTCATTAACTTCACAGGTAGCATTAGCTGCATGTGTAAACTGATGAAATGTCTCCTCACAAATTTTGTTTAGCTTCACTGCATCATCTTCTGTGATATGAAAATGAATTCAAAATAACCGAACCATTATCATATAGAATAAAATAGGCTCTTTTAAGAACACTATCGATTGGTCTACGAAGTCTAGGTTTATCATAATAATAAAAAAAATCAAAGATATGTGCTAATGTATATCCTAATTTCCAGACAATAAGCCACTACTTTTTTTCCCACACTTTGAACCCTGTGGCTCAAACAGTGATGCAGCCAATTTATGGACGAAAATAAACAAGAAAGTGTGTGTCGAAGTTAGGCCTGCACGATTAATCGTTTTAGAACCTTGATGTAGATTCACCCCT
>JAPZDZ010000026.1:13473738-13492877 GCA_029783805.1 Acanthurus tennentii | reverse complement strand
AGCTGATGAAGAAAGATTAGTAAATCAGTTTGGAGGAAGAATTAGTGTTTGGAATGCAATTGTAAAGCCAAATGTATTTGGATTTGGAAATATATATCGGATATTCATTTGTTTGTTTGTTTGTTTTTTTGTTTGTTTCATTTGTTTGTTTTCTTTTAGATGATGAAATCTGAGAAATTACAGTGTAATTGTACCACTGTAAATAATAAATTCTACCAGTAAGCCTCAGATCCCTTCCCCAAACTGTAGCAGTCACACTGCACAGCAAGATAAAAAGCTGTTGGAACCTGATGCAAAGATAAAGAAACAGCGCTTTCAAGGAGGACTTTAACACGCATAACTCCATCAATGGCCATCTGCTGCTCTTGCAAAAATGCCAATATACAGTACTTAAAACAAATAAGAAAGTTAGAAGAAAACACTGATATTTGGCTGGTTCCCTAAAATGTAAATCTAGGTGATACATTTAGTTCTTAAATGTTTGTGTGAGCGAGAAGGGGTCATTGTCTCCTGCTGTAATTGTGTCTTAGTCTTCAGCAGAACAGACTTTTTTTTCTAAAGTAAGGGTCTCTGAGAAAGCATTATTTTAAAAAAAAAACAGTTTGGAATGCAAAATGATTTTTAACTGGTCTCCCCAGTTTGCTGGACCATGCCCAAGGGCACACAACAGGCAATACACAAATAAACAGAAGTTAGTAAATAGACTGGTCAAGCATGATTGGGAATATTGAAAAATGTTTGCAATGCTTTGAGGTAATACTAAGCCCTCTCTCTAAAATAGCCTTTTGGAGACTCTTAGAAGTTAATAACAAGGGCAAGTGCCACTAAGAGTGATAATACAAGAGAAAGGGGTGGTGTTAATGCCAAAGACAACGTCAACAGCTCACAGGCATCTACAAACTGCTCCTCCTTCCTCTGTCCATCTCATTGTGTCTGTCAGTGTGACTTAATCAAAGCTTGTAACATGAGCCTATTGAGACCTCAAGCTTTGCACTATCTGCAACATTATATGCATAAAATACATCTAAAATTACATGCTCACAGCTTTCAGAGGACAAACCGCAGCTTTTCTTTAAACTCCTGTGGATAACAAACAGCTCAGGTCACAGGTCATACTGCCAGTTACAGCCCATAGAGTAGACCATTTCAATACCAGCTCAAGAGTACTTGGAATGAACCAAAGAAAATGTGATTTTTTTTGTGTGCTACAGGATACAAGGTTCATTTTACACCTTCAAATCTTCTCTTCATTCAGTCAAAGAAAACAGCCAAAATAACTGACAAACTTTTCACACATGATCTTGGTACCCTCCCTTTTTTCATTTTGTGTGCTTAAACATCACCTGAAACAGTTCTGCAATTAAGAGAGGAGCAGGGAATACAAGGCGTTTTAACTCTCAAAGAAGAGACAAATTATTGTTGTCTGTATTCCTCTTTTTTGGGGGGAAAACTATAACATGCTCACAGAGGGAAGGGAGAAGGCAACATCGATGTTCACAAAAGAATTCCCCCGGAGCAAAGAAGAGGAAACAATTTTTCTCATTCATTTCTTCATCCCGATAACCTTCCACATGTTACTCCTGCTCTGAGGCTCTCCATAATCAAGAGTTAACTGTTTGAGCTGTCCTTGTTCTCACAGCTAATCACACACACCTTCAAATGTGTAGAAACAGCATATTTTGAAAAAAGAGTACAGAGAAATTAATTTGATTAAAATCATATGACTGGATATGGATTCTGTTGTAAACAGTTGCTACTATAAGAAGGCCTCTGTTCACGGGATCATAAGACAGCAACAAGACAATCAATGACTTCCCTACTCTTTCCCTTTCACTTCCCAGACAGGCCTAAAAGTGACAGTCTTTATGTCACTTTAAATTTGATGAATGATGCCAGCAAAGGCAAATATGAAATTAGGAAAATTGAGAGATGAAGCATTGAAGAGAAAAATGGAGACAACAAAGATAAATGAAAACTGATGAACTTGTTTATCCACATGTTTTACTATGGCCTGGTATGCATGTTGAAAAGGGGACGTGAGGACAGCCAGGCAGACAAAAGCCCCTGTTAACTAGAGGCCAACCAAAGAGCGTTTCAGAATACGTCTCTTTACAGACTAGCGCTGGCCTGCATAAAGTTTAGGTCAGTGTTGCTTCTTTTGCTTGCTTTCCCTCCAACTTCTAAGTAGAAAAAAAAAAAAAAAACTATCCACTGCTCCTGACTACAAACAGTTAAAACAGTGTGAGCTTGGCAGGCTTTTGACAGGGTTGTTTCATAAGAAAGGGAAAGGGGTTCGAGCTAAACAGGTGGTGTCTGGGGGGAGGAAGGAGGGGTGCAAAGAGGACACACTGGGAGCAGAAGCAGCCAAGTGTCAGGTTTCCACAAGGCAGGCCTTTCACAGCTGAATGGCAGTGGTATGACCTTCCAGGTTCAAAGGAGGCTTTGCAACAAACATTCCAGCAGAGGTTTTGCGACTGGCTGCATAGTAGAACACTGTTCTAAGGTGACACTGACTAAGATGTCCTTGGAGTGGAGTGATAGGTAAAAAGGAATTTATTTTTCTTTCCTTTACATAACCAGCAACAGATGTGTTGTGTGGATCTCTGGCATTATGTCTTAGCACACTCACCTCGGATTGCTCAAGCAAGGCCAAGGACTTCACTCTGATACTGTGGGCCTTGTATTCTCGACTTCTGTTGATTAAAAAGAAAACAATGATAATATGATTAAAGTAAATATGACTTAAGTGTGTATTTTAAGGATCAAGAAAAACTCCTGTTATCAGGGGTTGTTCAAAGAAACCTAACTTGAATTTATTACTCTGCTCTCTTATGCAATATCATGCAAAGTTTGACAGGTAACTTTCTTTTCATGTGAGTCACTGTTGCATTAAGAGGTGTGTCTCAACAAGACACACAAAGTCACGTTATATTCTGTGGATACAGTCAGTATTTACACATGGCAATTTAGGTGTAAATGCTAAATGGACTCCCATAACCAATGAGAGCCTTCAGAGTCTTTAATAATTAACTAACCGATGGTGGCAGTGTTGACCCAGGCATGTAATGATGCAAAAGACTCCCTTAAAGTAAACAAATCCGGCTACTTGTTTGGTATGGCCATCACTTCTTTATTGAGAAGATAAGATGAACACACTGACATATTATCTATTCAGAATGGAGTTTCAAAAGCTTGAATCTATGAGGAAACAAATCAAGGTTAGTTCTGAAAAGGTCTGTAAATTTCTCTGCTCTGCTTTCATTGCTCCAGTGATATCTGTGAGACAAGTCTGCACTGCCAAGGTTTAGAGTATAAAACCACTGTAGTATAAAAGCAGCCACATAAGCCAATAAAGCAATAAAATAGTGCTGTTGAAACTGTATTCTTCACTGGAGTGTCTTTCTGCACTCCAAGTCAATCTTACCTTTACCAGCTGTGACTAGCTCAAATGTTACAGCACCTACTAGGATTATTGCTTAGACCCAGCGGCATATTGTGAAACAAAGTCTTCTCTTTGTCAATCCCAGCTCAAACAGAACCATAGTGGATGTGCGCACAGACACGTATCAACCAGTGGAAACATGTTCTTCAGAAGAATTCTTCCAAGACAGGCTCTCCAACCCCATCATTAACCTCTCCCCTCCCCAGTCCCCAATTTTCAATAAACTGAATTGCTTATTACTTTGTTGAAAAGTATGTCATATTAT
Source organism: Acanthurus tennentii (assembly GCA_029783805.1). NCBI lineage: Eukaryota > Metazoa > Chordata > Actinopteri > Acanthuriformes > Acanthuridae > Acanthurus > Acanthurus tennentii. The sequence continues at coordinate 13,489,170 of JAPZDZ010000026.1, read as the reverse complement.
TGTGTCTGTGAGACTCTGTTTTGGAACACTGCGACTTTTATACCTACGCAAATCCTTGTGCATTACAGTAAAAAAGTCAGCATCACTGGTATAAAGCCTGAGAAAGGCTTTAATTTTTGCCTAAGAATACATGGATGTTGAGTGCTTTTTTAAATGAGTCCTGTTCTGAAATAGAATAGATGAGACATAGCTGAGATAAATGCCAGCCAGTACATTGTTGTCTTTCTGTCTGTGCAAGGATACGTGCACAGACGGCAGCTGAGTACACTTTGTAGCCCTTATTCTACATACAAAAATGTATTAACTGACCAAATGACAATGATACATTTTTCAAAGTATCAGTTTCAAGGGAATGTGAGATACAATTTCCTGGATGACTGACATTAAAAAACAAAAGTAGATAAAGGGTATGTGAGGCATGTGGCAGTAAAAGGAATGGGGGGATTTTGTAAAAAAAAAAAAAAAAAATTATCTGATGCAAAAAATGTTTCTACAATGGCCTTATCTGAGCTCACAAACTCAAAAAGATTAGATAGAGGTCGTTCCATTTAGTTCTCAATACCTTGGTTAGACCGCACCCATAAAGACACACAGAGACATGCACAGGTGAAGTGTGGTCACCAGCAGTGCGGAAGAAAAATAAAAACACACGCGGGTGCTGGGATAGAAATACTACGCCCAAGTCCACGAGGCGGATAACACCACTTTGCCTCTGAGCTGTGCTCTCAGAGGGAGTAGCTCAGTTCACAGCCCCACCCAGGCCTCCAGTCACACACATTCCTTGATAGAGCCATCAGGCCAGCTGGAAGGGAGCCCGGCCTCTCCCTGCAGTGACTAACTCCAAAGAAATGTCCTCTTTCTCTCAGACTTCAGCTTCATTCTGTGCTGCCCACCCTGTACCCTGCCCACCCCCCCATAGTCAGTCCACCACCACATACCCCACCCTCCAGGTTCTGCTCAAATAAACAAGAATGCCACATTTAGTCAGATATGCACAGTAAATGTGCACTCTGAGACACAACTCTCTCAGATAAATGCTGAGAGGCAGCAAAGGATCAGCAGAACAGACCTTATTTTCATCATCCATATCACTGTATATTGTTTGTCATCTTTTCTGTTGGCTCCACCTGTGCCTGTGGTAAGTGCAACAAAGAACTCTACACCACACAGCAATCCACCTACAACCTACCCCAGGAATCTCCAACCTGTCTCGAAGGCACATGCCTGAACTGTTTGACTGGCCCATTTTTGCTCAAGTGACAGCCCACTGGAAACTAAATGTCTTTGATTGATCCGGCAAGTTAATTGCCAAACCTAATCACCATGTTGAACAAAAAACAGGAGCAGTGTGACAATGATTACAGCTCAACCATAAGTGAATCAGGCTGAAAAGTGATAAGATTTGATTATGAATCAATAGGAAGACCTTAGTACATTTCGGGAAAGAGGCAGAGAGGAGCAGTTACAAAATCAGTCATGTTTTAAAAACAGAATATACTCACTGTTCCTCTATCTCCATTGTAGTTTGATGTAGCAAGTACAATAAACACAAAAAGAGACACAGCAGGCCCTGGCGTAGGTTCACTCTCCCCTCAAAAAAGCAGATAGGACATGTACGTGTGACGCATATAAAAGGAATGCACGTCAAAATAAATGGTTCTTTTCTGCACTCCATAGTCCACATAGTCCTAAACCAAACCACAAGGCCTGCATAAGACCAAAGCCTGCCCACTGACGCCAACTTGGCCTGCTGTTGATTAAACCATTGTGACTTTTGGCAGGAGTCATGCTCAAAATGGAAAAAGTGAAGAAAACTCTTTACGAGATCACAAATAAGACCAATGGTAGCACAGAGAAAGTATGTCAACTTTTCTTCATTTTCATGTAAATTATACTAAAGCTTCATGTAAGGACAGTGAAAGAGAGGGGCTATCCTGTATGAGGCAGTAAGTACCAGATAACCACTGACTCAAGCCATTACTCATTGTTCTCTATTACAACCCTAGACATCCTAGAAGGGAGGATCTCACTTTGAATTTCCTCTCTCGGGATCTCTTCAATTTTTTCTGTATGTATTGAGGTTTAAAGGGGTGAGTTTCCTTGTCTTAGGAACTTAGACTGCATCATAAACTATTACTGTTGCAAGCTGTGAAAACCTACTCGGTAATAGTTTATTGAGCTATGCAAAACAAAGATACTGAGGACGACTTCAACATTCTTGCAAAAATGAGACAAAACATTTTGGATATAGTTGAAGTTTTGAAATCTAAAGTGATCCTGGGGTGTTGCCTGCACCACTCTCAGAGCCAAGAACTTTGAGCTAATAACAAAGTGAAAACTTAGATAAAAGGAGGCAGAGCTGCAGAAGGCAGCTGTGGATGGATATTTTGAACTGGAATAACTAGTTACACAAGAGAGAGAGAGAGAGAGAGACAAAGAAGAGAGAGAGAAGTTTGCACTGCTGTGCCTCATAAATTTGAGATTACAAGAGGTTTGCAGACACACAGAGCAACTTTATACAGGCCATGGCGTTGCAACTGCTGAACTTCAATTCAATTTAGTTTGACTCGGTTAATATGTACTTCAGCCTCCTATGGTTGCTGTTTGAACTGGGAAAAATGCATGTCCATTCATGGAGTGGCAGACAAGAAGTTTAAGAGAAGGGCTATACAGCAACTATAGAGCAAGAATGATTATTTAAACATAAGACTTGTGCAGCTCAAAAGTATAACCAAAGCATTAAGATATTCATTCTTTGCATTGGAGACCACACCAGAGTTGTGAAGAGTTGTTTAGAATAAGAGATGGAGCTGGACTGCGATGAGTGCCATCCATGAGTATCTTGTGCCAGATAATGAAAGCCTAAACAAAGCTAAATCTATTTCTAAATTTACATTCCAAGACCTGCTGCCCTGACATCTTGGCTGCCTCATTCCAAATAGAGTGTAACAGATGCTGCGTGTCATTCCTTACATAGGCCAACATAACAGCTATTGTGGGGGCTGGGGTGTAGGTCAGACAGTTAATGGGGGGGCAAGTTAGCTGTGCAGTATAGTAAGATTTTATTGTTTTGGACGGTTTCATATTGCAGATAAAGCAGTAGTGAAAAAAAAATTAGCTCATCAGAAAAATAATTAACACTCTTGTTAAGTTCCATGCTTTGAAAGAACTCTACCAAACTTAATGCTGTAATAAACGAGCTTGAATTGGATGCATATGCTCGGGTGTGACTTAAGGGGATTACGTGTGACTTCATATGACTCATCATACTTGTCAAATCACTATTTCTCAACAACAAGGGAAGCAATGCTAAAGATAAATGCTCCCCATTCACATACTGAAAAATTTCAGACCAGGATTGGATGGATGAGAAGGGAGTGGCTGCTGGGTCGATCGCCTCGAAAGACTCTCTAAAATGGCACACTACAGTTAGATGTTTATTTGTAGCCAGCGGACTGGAATGGTTGTGTATCTACAAGTTCGGTATTGTTTTATGTAACCATCTCTGGCTGGTGATTTAGTGAGCCTGCTGAAGCTTCATAATGTCTGCGAGCGCTGCTTTGCTTAAAAACAACACCAAGTGTGAAAAAAAATAAGCTACAGTTTGATAGGAATCACCCGCCCTCCTTTATCTTATTTTCTACATACAACTCCCTAGTCTCTCCTCTCTATGTTGTCCCTTTTTTTCAACCACCCACTCAACGAGCCCATGAGGAAATGGTAGAGGAAGTGTGCTACAGACCAGTTTCTTTCCGTTTCACAGTGGCACGGCTGAGTAACACCACTCCTTCGTCTATGCTGCCAGTCAACAGGGCAATAATGTATACTGGTTCTAGAAGGGAGCTGTGATGAATATCTTAACATGGTCAAGCTAAGACTTCAAACAGTCATGAGGCATGTCCTGTTCTTCAGGCTGGTAAAGATGCTGTTTGTCACATGGCTGCCGAGTGCAACAAAATCCGCGTGAGTGGCAGTGTGGACTGCCAACGTCGGCTATCATTACTGAGCAAGAGTTGATCAAAAAGGCCTCTATGAAATTCCACAGCATGGTTTTTGGAATTCTATATGCCTTACATTGCTTAAGGTTACAACATAATGTAGCCTCTGTACTGCTGCATAGGTGGAAAGTGTAAGTAGACAAACAGAATGTACCTCAGGCCAAGATGAGGCCTTGTTAATCAACGAACGTTTCAGCTGCAGGCGGTCAGGAACCAGTTCTGTCTCTGTGCTTGAAATACATGTTCCATATTCGTAACGTTAATGCTGGCAGCAAAACTCTTCACCTACAGTTTCGTATATCATTAAAAGTTTCGTACAGTACTATCACCAAGTAAAATGACTCTTTTTATATATTTACACCAAACTTATGGGTTTCTAAATGACCGCCTACAACCCAAAGACCTTCTACCCCTTTTCCAGCAGCCAGTGTCACAATCAATCACGTTGACAAGAGCAATTTGAGAAATGCCAGACTTTTACAGCTGTGGGACCCTCAGAATGAGTTTAAGTGTGCATCGTAGAAAAGATTGTGCAGAATGGAGCAAAAAGCAGCTCTCTCTTACACTCTGTTGAAATAATTTTTGGGTGTGGCAGGAGAGCGTTGCGGAGGACTGGCAACTACACACGGAGAAATTTGACTTTCAACCAAGATTCAACAAAGGATTATGTCTGGAGTTTAAATCAGCTTTTTACAAACCTTTAACAAACGTAAAATATTAAACGCAGACCAGACTGAAGGTCTATGTGATGATTCTTGTTTGAACCACACCTGGAGTGATGCCGTTTATGCTCTTTCATGAGTTAGGCAGAAAAATAAATATCTCTTAACTTCATGGGCAAATTAAATATGTTTCTCCCTTCTCCAAATGTGCTAAGTCTGAGCTCTCTACTCTATGCCTCAAACCTGGTTTCAATTAGCTTGTCTTTCCAAACCACTGCATTCCATTACTCCCCTCCTCGCCCCCGCCCCGCCCATCCCCCCTTCGGTAACTCACTCCCTGCCTCTCTTTCCCTGTCTCCCTCCCTCTTATCCCCTGTGCAACCTGGCTGGAAGCCCAGGTTAAAAAACCCAAGGTAAAAGAGAGAGAGAGGGAGAGAGAAATCTCTATCTGCTCAAAAGTCAGTCATAAAAATCGTACATGCCTCAGTACAGAGCAGCAGTGATAGTTTCCAACTTTCTAGCTGGAAAATGAGGTAGACTTTGTGCAAAAACAAACATCACCAAAAACCATCAGACAAGTCCAGCATATTCCACATGGGCAGACTGCATAAAAAATGGTATATGAGATTTTTAACTGTTTTAAATGTCTGAAAACTATGCAGCAAACTAAAGCACATTGACTAGTTCAAAAATGGTTCTAATCAAAACTATCTCAGTACTATTTATTTAGCTTGAAACCACTAGATATTCCTAAAAGAAGCTATAAACGTGCTGGGAGGGAAACTGCGACAACCCTTTGCAGCATGTAAGGACTTTTTTTTCTTTTGGGTTTTTGGGGATTTTTTTTTTCTTTTTTTGGAGGTGGGGGATAAAGGGTGTGCCACTGCGAGGAGACAGCGTAGCAAGAAGAGAGGAAGGAAAAAAAAGGACGAGGTGGAGGGACGTGAGTGAGAGGAATCCACACCCAAGCCTGTTGCTGCAGGCTCTTATAGGGAAGTACCTTTACTTTTTAAAACTACCAAGTCTGAGCTCAGGGCGTTGGACAGATAAGAGAAACACCTGAATGTCGGCATCAACATAAACAACACTTTAATCTTTTCGCCACACCTTCCACTCAACTTCCAACTAGTGTACCTGCTATTCCAGTGCTGCAAAAAAAAGGTTGCTATCCAAAAACAGGGGGTTATGTGTATGCAAAAGAAATCCATATTTCAGAATAGTCAAATCACTACCCAAATAGAGTCATTGCAGATGTTTGCTTCTAAAAGGACTAAAATCAGGTGATATAGCCTATATTCTTATTATATCAGTGAGTTAAGCACTCCTTTGCACCTTGGATAACAGCCTTTGTGTGCAGTGAAAGGAAAAGTAAAGTGCGCAACTCCTGTAAAGTCCTCTGCATTTATGTGGTGGCTGTGAGTACACACCCACTCCTCATAGTCTGAGCTACAATAAATCTGAATTTTAAACTCAAAATGATAATCACTCAAAATCATTGCCAATTGACACCATTATAAAACCATTTAAACCTTGTCCTCATAGGTTAATTTACATGTTATTCCTGATGCAAAGCCTCAGTATGACAAAAACTTTCCTCAGAGAGAAAAAATAGGATACAACAGCATATAAGCACATGTAATGAAGTAGCACAAAGTCTTTCTGATATTTTCACAGATACACATACAGACTACTGGTGTTAATTGGAATATCACAGGAATATTAAACAGACAACTTTGCCACTTTTTCCACCTACTAATGTAAACTTTGGCAAGTTTGAAGTAAAGCATGGTTGGCAATAAAGTTTAGAAAAGCAGTTAAAAACAATATTGAATTCAGTCTGAGAAAAGAAAGAAGCGCATCTTTACCTGCGCGCAGGCTTGGCGCCCAAGAAGTCTCACACCAGCTTGAGCATCCTTGAAAACTTGTCTGCTCCCCTTCTCCCCAGCCCAAGAAAAGCACTTTTCACAGTCACAACTTCACTGTCTGTTAGGATTCTGTCACTCTTTTCCTTTTTCTCGATCAACCAAGTTTCCAGGGCGTTTTCTCCCCTCTGTCTCCCTCCCTCCTCTCCACTGAGTTGATTTAAACTTTTTTTCTGTGTGGCTGCTCCTCTGGGCTGAGCAGAGTGGTTGGATAGGGAGCTGGGTAGGGCTCCTGGTTTGCAAGAGGGAGGGGAAAGCCGGGGAGGGGACCATTGCGAGGGAGTGGTTCTCAGCAGCCCTGGGACCACCCACTACTTCAGATACAGGGCTCTTATGGCATGCAACAGGAAAAGTAACTTCTGTTTCTAAAATGACAAGGAATACTTACTCATATATATATATATGTATATATATATATACATATATATGCATGTAGTGCTTTGACACTTCTTTCTTCAAAGCACCACTGCCAAAGTGGATTAGAAGCAGTGACTGAGAGGATAATTTTGATATACATAATTCTATTCCGACTCTTAATATACCTTCTGACATGACTTTGGGGATTTAAGCTTCGTATTTGTCCTTATAACAATTTAAAAGCTGAATGATAACATCTTGGTTGTTTGAAGTGAAGTCGGAGTGGCACGCCTCACTATCCCGAATGACACACATGCACAAAAAGCCACCTTTGACTGCCTTTCATAAATGCTTACACAATGATCAGCACAGAAGTCAGAATCTGTTGTATTTTTTAATTCCTACCATTCTATTTGAACAAAATCAAACTCGTCTAAACTCTTTTTATCTATTGTTGTTTCACATTTTACATTAAGAACATTTTATAACATACCGCAAAATTGGCATCATATGATGGACAATGACATAAACATGTTATTACAGGATTTAAATTACTGCACACAAACTGACAAAGTTATCATTACCAAAGTGACTCAGGAGTGAGTCTTTAACTTACATACAAAAAGCAAAGTGTGCATTTACTGGAGTTTTCTGTAGTTTGTTTGTCTTGACAATGCCCACCCTGAACTGTGTCCCACAGAGTTGTGAAAGCAGCATGTTTTATATTAGCTAATTTGTTTTCTGTTTTGGATAGTAAATTGATTCAAGATTTCAGAGCGTGCTTTGCATAGTTTGTTATTTCCGTTCATTTCATAAGCAGAAAATAGCAATTGTTATACTGATCTCAGGAATTATCAGTGGGAAGACCTTATTCTCTTTCCTGCATAATTTTGTAATTGAAAGTGTCACATATTTCTGTGAAACTTTTATTTTTGTCATGGGTACTGTTCCTCATATAGCCCACTGTTATTTAGAGTGTAAAAGAGATCATTTTAGCCTTGATTTACTGAATGATGTTTCGTTTGTTTCTTCCAGCACTGTTCCTAAGTGTTTTGGTCCAGACGGAGACACAGGCTTTGTATCTACAAGCTCTAATGCTGCATCGACCAAATCAAACAGGGCTCTGTCTAACTTACCTCCAATATTTAAAAAAAAAAATCTTTTACCTTGACTTAAAGCAGTGAAAACAATCATCAAGATATACAATAGCAAAGCTGAATGTATGTATTTGGTTCAGTATGATGGAAAAATGAAAAGAAGAAAAGGCACAGGCTGTGGACACGGAGCCCTAATGGGTGGTGCAAAGAGACCTTACAGGCGTATGAAAAGTATCCGATAAAGCATGAGTAACTGCAAACAATATTTTAGACTGTTGATTCTGAATCTTTTTCAGCCCTGACATCTCAGTCAAATTAACCCAAGTTCCCCATAATCGTCATTGCACATTAGGTTTCAAATGTGTAAACTGATTTTAAGTTTTAATTCACTGTTAATTTATATGTAGATACTGGTTCCATATTTCTTCACAACAGGGGTTAATGGTGTTTAAGTTGGTTTGCACTTGAAGGGGAATTACTCTGAGCTATGTGTTTCAAACATGCATCCATTTTAGCTATTTAAATCTTCAATCAACTACTTCTGACAAGTAATTAAGCCAATCATGAATGCCTTTTAGCTACGCATTTATCCATTACTTTGGCTAATGTTACAATCAGCTATTCCTACTGTTTACAAAGTACCTCTAGCCACATTTCAACAAGTTCATTATAGCTATTACCTATAACTATATGAACTCTTAATGCATTAACCTACATTAAATTATGATTTAAAGATTCAGTGACTGAGGAATAAATTGGCAGAGTAGGCACAAATTGAGTATAATATTCAAAACTATGTTTTCTCAGCCCTTTATACTTTATATCAAATGAGACTGAGTCCGCTTCTGTGCAGTCTGCCATACTGCACAGCAATGTATCTAGTAGCCCAGATTTGAATGGACAAAGTTAGGACCTTTTGCAATTTTTGAGACTTTCATGGCCACTGTGGGTTCTCCTACATGCTCGGAAGAGGAGGGTGGATAGAGGAGGATATTCTGTTGCTTGCAATTGAGAGTCTCACAGCTACACTAAATCCTAAACAATGGATTTTTAACTCATTTATCTTTTACCTTAGCCGTTAAGTACTCTCGGCTCTATTGCTAACTAGTTTTTATACAATTGTGACTTTCTTTTTCACTCTATTGCGATGCATAATGTCATCTGTTGTTAGCCAGTTTTGCAAATGAGATATCTGATGTGGATGCACATGTAAGCGCATTTATGTGTCATCATATGTGTGTTTTTCATATCTTTCACAGCAATCTACATTGTCCTTGGAACACCTCTCAACTAACATGCCACACCCATAGACAGTGAGGTGAAATTGAAAACAACATGCACGAAGCAGAGCAAACACAGAGGAAGTTACTGTGTGGCTTTGTAGGGAGTGAAAAGGGTGTGGCACATAGATGTCTATGTGCGTGCACACATTACTACTTTAATATTACCACACTACACCACCATGAGTCAAGAGAGATCTGATTTTGTTTTCTCCAAGAATGAAGGTGCAGCACACCCACTCAGAAGACCCACTTTATGTGCTTGTGTCTTTGTTTGTGTCTCTGTTTGTGCATGAATTTACCTGTAACTGTGTGCGTGCTGAGATAAAAGTAAAAGAGTAATCCCAACCATGTGCAAGATAAGCAGAAACCCTAAAGAACTCTGCATGAAGTGTGGTATTGCTTTACCGGTTAAACTGTGATAGTATTTAAACAAACACTGCTGAAGGACAGCGACATATTTCCTGATATAAACAAACTATTATAATGCTAAGGTGTTTTTCTTCAGAATTAGAAGTTTCAGTTGGAGAACACTGATAATTAATAAATAATTAGTTAATTATCCACTTCACATGAAGTGTCTTGCAACTTCACCTGTTAGCTCAGCTCCATGCATGTTTGTCCTTTTTTGTTTCTTAGGCGTGGCTGTTGTTTCCTTTGAAGAACAGATTCGGCTTAGAGCAATTGCTGCCTCCGGATAGACAGACAGACACACAACTCCTAGATGTGAGTGCATGCACCAAGAATAGCTGGATGCCTGAACTTTGCGCTGCTCAACAACTTTTCTGCAGGTTTTAAATGTTTATGGTCACAGAACCACCCAAACACTCACATTGCTGCGCTCGCACTCCTGCGTGTACTTTACAACAATGTTTATGTAATTTCATTGTTACTTACAACAAGAGCTTATTGTTATATTGATGAGGTGGATTCAGATAAAAGCATTTAACCTGTGTTAAATCCATATCATTTGGCAGTAAGAATTTGAGATAAGGCTGTTAAAAACAAAGATAAGTATAAAAGATAAAGATAAGTAGAAGAGTTGCAGATTTAGACAACTAATTAGGATCAAACTAAACATTAGGGAGATGGTCCGTGAATTTTGTATATCCAGTACATGTTTTTACAAATTGAATCCCCTCTGACTGTCAACACTTTGTATCAGGTCACTTAGTTGAATACAAGGATGTGGGAATGGGTGTGTTTCCTTGTGCTAGGTGTGTCAGCCAGTGTGAACCAGCACAAATAGCTTGGCTCAGACGTGCGATGACTCATGGCCCATGACTACAATGAAAACAGGGAAGCTCAGACTGTAGAGGAGAGGAAAATCAGAGGATTAGATGGGGTTGCATTGTTGAATGAGTGTGTGAGTGTGCGCTCGCATATGCTTGTGTGTGTATATGTGTGAGCATGTGTGTGTGTGTGATTAATGCTTCCTGCGTGATAAAAGAAGTCATACGGCACTTAATTTGAGCAAAACTTAAACTTGTGATGCATCCAAGGAAGTGTGACATCGAACCTGGATCTAATGATTATCTAAATTTCATAAGATTTTCTTGTGCAATTGCACATTATGGGCATCACAGCCAGATGGGTGGGAGTTGAACATTTGATTGTGTAATGCAGGTTTTATTAGACACAAAGGGCTATCTGAACACATTTCAATAGAGTTTTTTTGGAAACTTACAATAGTTTTAAAAGCCGCTGGTAAAGCTTACGATCTGGTCAGAAAGGGAGAAATTTCCAGCGTAATACTCACAAAATGTCACAATTATCATCTGAAATTCTTTCCTAAACTCAGAGAATGCAGGCAGTGTTCTTGGCAAATGGCCTGTTTTTATGAGTCATCAAGATAATTTGTGAGAACATGAGATACAATAGAAGAGTTTGTTCCAAAACACATTTGATTAACTAACTGAGTGTTTACTTCTCCTTATTCTTTTCTTATCACATCATTTTTTTGTATGTTTACTATGGATAACTATTACTGTATTAATTTTGTAAGAACTATAAATTAACCATTAACACTGCTAATTCTGTGTTTGCATGTGTCACATTTATAGAAGGCTGGTGTTTGTGGAATTGATTTATCTTTTCTGCTATGAAAAGACAGCAATTTGAAGACTACTTAACAAAAGTGTAGAATTTTCTTTTTCCATAAGCTAAAAATAACATCAAAATAAGGATTTTAAATGAGCAAAAAATCTATTTAAAACATCTTGTTTTACTAAAACCAATATTGTTTGCTGCATTTTTTTTTTTGCTGCATCGGGAATGTCAATACACTTGAAAGTCTTTTGCAGTTTACTGAATCTAGAGAGATCATTGTGAAAAGCAGACACTCACTAGACAAACCAAATTGTGTGCAAATAGAAGACTTCTTTGTATACCAACGGCATTAGATTTTGTACATAATGCATCATTGTCAATATTGTGGCAAAGTGTTTTACAAGCTGATGCCAAAGACACAGTTAGATCAACTTGGTCAAAGAGGCATTGTCAATGATGAAGAATGTCAAAGGAAATGTACTACAGATTCAGCTTGTGTTTCTCATTAATAAATGAATGCACTATTGTTGACGATGTAGCTAAAACATTAAAGAATTAAACAGTGCAAAGAGGGTATTATCATATTTCCTACTGCTGTTTCTAGTTTTTGATACAAAATACAGTCAACTCATTTTTTTCTTTAATATTACTCTTGGTTCTGTTTATTTTCCAATACAATTGGACCTTTTTAATTTATTTAAATAGGTATCCACATTAAGAATAGGATCTATTTTTCTCATGTAGGAAAACATGAATAAAGAAAAAGAGCAGTTTTGCAGTAGAGAGTTTCTAAACAAAGAATGAAAAAAACAGTAATCACACTTTGTCCAGCATAAAGATGTTGACAAATGCAAGTTGTGTGTGATCACCTGCAGCATCTCTCAGCTCCCACTCCTTAATCAGGACGATGACAGCTGGCTCAGCAAGACAAACAGTTGCTGTGTTACTGCTATCGTTTATTTCTCGTTTGTGCATAAACACAAAGACTTACACACATCAGATGAACTTTTAAACAATTGCTTCTTGTCTGCATTGTGGAGATAAAAATGTTAATCAACTCAAATTAGTGACCCCACATGTTGTCGTCAAGTCTTCTCAAATTTACATAGTATTTACTGCATTCAGTACTTTGAGCAGAGTTGTCATGTAACTAAATGCACTAATATATACAAATATATATTAATAATTCAGCATATGAAGTCCTTAACATTTTCTGCATTTCAGTATTGATACAGAAATATGACACATACAGTGATATTTTGGAATTATCCAAAAACATTATATAAAAACAAAAACAGTTATAGCATAATAATGTTATTGTGCTATAACTTTAACAGGGATTACTTTTCTAAACAAGAAGTACTTTTTCAAAACACGAGTGACCTCTTTCTGTAATTCAGAAAGAGGTCACTAACTTTTATTCACTTTGAGTTTATTTTGCTGGTCTAAGTCAAATTGTTAACCTAACAGCTTCTTTGTTTAAGAGTGTTAGTCAACTAAGTAAACTTAATGACTTTTCTCTCTGTTCTTCATTTGCTCAAACTGAGACCAATGAAGTGTTGAACATAATTAAAAAATTCCCAACTTGTAACACTGCTGTACAAGTTATGGGACTTGCTTCATCTTGTATGTGAATCCAGTTTAGTTTAACCTAATTAAATCAGCACTGATAATTAGATTTTATTCATCATCTTGGTAAATGAGTTAAACAATGAAACCGAGAGGAACTGGAGAGATAATGTTCCTGTCCACCACGTCATCAAAAATGTATCCTTAATTGAATTACCACATGCATCATTTGTCATATTGTATGCACGTGTTAGCATGCATGTGATTGTGTCCTCTCCTGCCCCCAGAGCCCTGTGAGTAAACAGACCACAAGCTGGGACTCCTCAAAACAAAGTGGACCTTAAGTAACCGCTGAGAGCAGAGTCTATCCATGCAGAGATTACAGCTACAGAGAAATCACAGTCAGCTAATGACAGTGTGCAGTGCTCAAGATACACTATCTTACAGCATACAGGTCACTCCGCCTGATATTTGCCATCACCATAGTAACTCATCATTGGTAATCTGTTTGGAATTCCCCCGTGCGCGTGCTCGCTCACACACACATGCACAAACACAGCGATGATTCAGAAAGGCGAACTGTTCCTTTGGTAAAGAGAAGAATGTAAAGGGAAAAAGGGGAATGAGAGACAGACTGAATTGTGGTTTCCATTGCACGTTGTGACTCATAAACACGAGGGAGGGACGGAGGGATGACTATTCTGGGATGGCTGCTATGGCAACATAATAAGCAAGGGGATAGGTACTTGCAGAGATGTTTCCATAGCAATGCCCCTGTGTGTGTATGGATAAATATCACATGGCACAAAGCAGTTTGTAATGTAGTAAGGATCTCTGCTCCACTTTGTTACACAAAGTTTGCAATTGTTTTTAAGATGATCCTCCCCTACTTTTCCTGTTTTTTAAATGTGGCCCTGCGGTCTTTTTATGTTGGCACATTAGAATATGAACAGTCCGCTGCTGGCAACACCTGTCACAGGTTTAGACTTGTCATTGCTGTTACATTCCACGGTGGGTAATTAGGTTATTGAGAAACACCCATTAGGCGTATAACCATAACCCAATTGTTACAACATATCCGCTCCCAGACAGTAGGCAAATCCATAGATCTAACGCATCAATGGGCACAAAGGTACCTTTATGTTTGCATCTGAGTGGGTTACTGTGTTATCAATTTCTCTGGTGTCCAGCAGTCACTCACTGAGAGGCGTTTTAAACTATTGATCTTAGGGAATGATAAGGGGTTTTGCAAGAGTTTCTCCTCCCTGTGTCAAGCCAGCCATCTGTTGTTGCTTCAACACAAGCCGATACCTTCCTGAGCTGCACATTCCAGTCATAGCTGTAAATGTTCCAACACTCCAACTCTTTCTTTGGGTGGGATGTAAATGGTAAACTGCCAGCAAGTCAATACATGAACCGCAATCAATCCTTTGACAATCAGGTTTGGGGTACCTGGTTGTTCCAGCTTAGTCAGGTCTAAACGGTCTCCCTCTAAAGTGAACAATGCAAGGAAAGGTCTCGAAAAGAACAGAAACGATGCAAGTTCCTCTAAAATGTGCTGATTTCAGTACTTATACCCGCAGAGTACCTATTTACAATGACCTACAGCTGCACTTATGTTTTACAAGACAGGTAATAGATACCTTGGGCTAATTAGAAAATAAATGGTTTAGCACACACAAAACCAGGTCAATGGTTGCAAAGCTATTATTATTTTCTTTTAAAAAGTAACTATTCCAATACTCATTGATTAATAACGTCGCACTAAATAAACTAAAAGGATAAAAAAAATGAATTTATTGATGTTACTATCATACCTTTTTTTTATTATTAACTTAAGTTTGTTTTTCCAAAACAACAATAAATATTTCTACACTTGGTTGTCATGGAAGTGCGCAGTGTAGTTTAGTATTGCTTTAGTTTTACAACATCACTCCTCATGCCCCACCTCCAGATTCTAGTAATATGAGCCAGAAACAACTCTGGGGTTTCATGTCCAAAAGTGCAGGGGCTGTCTGTTTTCCCTCCACAGTACCTCTCCTCTCTTCCTTCATGTCACGCACTTTCCTCTCCTCTCTCACACTGCCAATGTCTATTGCAGAGCAACACAGACTCACTAAGAAATAACTGTTTAAGAATTACTTCCCCAAACAATGCCTGACCCATTTTAACCTATAATGGATGTTACTTGCAGGCATAATTATGTGACCATGCCTGTTTGGTGACTATATCCTATCATCTTGTCTCTCCCTGCCTCCGTCAGCTATTTCCCCTCAGCAGTCTCACCTTTGACCTCCCTCATTCCATTCCAGTACTAAATTACTATGCTGCATTTTACTGCCATGGAGAAATGCACAGCTCACACCCCTTTTAAGTGCACGAATGGGAATGAACGCCCCTCACTCTGGAAGCAAGGTTAACATCTGAAGGTCACTTTTTCATGCTTAATAACAGATACATCAGGATGTATGCAGATACGCATTAGTACCACTATTAGA
>JAPZDZ010000026.1:13460316-13473638 GCA_029783805.1 Acanthurus tennentii | reverse complement strand
ACCCCAGATCCCAAGGAAAACTCCATAAAACTCTAAGGGTGGGACTGTATACGTGTGGTGTCTGAGTGTTGTTTCTGTCCACCAAGACACAGCCCCATAACTGACTGACAATAGTAACACATGCCTGTATTAACCCTGTAAGCCCAGTAACTGCTGCACAGCTGTAAACATTAGGGGGAAAAAAAATTCTATTTAAGGACTTTGCAGCTCCAACGACATCCTTAAAAAAAAATGTGCGCACGCTGTCTAATTATAACTGTCTTACTGTAGTCATCATGCTAAACCCACAGACGTGAAGTAGAACTTCCTTTGCAGTAGCATATGTGATGTATTGAGGTTCTTCAGAGAAAACTGTGCCGGATTTCTGCCTCCCCAGCATTAGCTCTTCACCTCGCTCTTACAAGCTCTTAACCGACCGCTTCACTGTTTTCCAGATGTGTGTCGTGCACCACCAGATGCTCAACACATGCATACCATGCCTTGAGCTAGCCCTTACGTGGGGGGCTGACAGCCACACAGGGACCTTGTGTGGTCAAACAATACCGCCTCTCTCTGTGTTCCTTCATCGACAGCACTCCTCACTGCTACAACTTCTTTTAGGAACAGCACTCCCCACCCCACCCCTCATGCAGGAACATAGAAAAATGTCCAGAGAGCAAGGACAGGGTAAGAGGAAGGAAAAAGAAGTAGTGAGTGTGTTGCCAAGAGAGAAATAAAGACCAGGGGGAGAAAGGTTGGCAGGGATGGAGGAGAAATTGTTGCTGTTGGCATAAGTCTGCGTATTGTTCTTGTGGCTTGCTTTAGTTTAGCTTTTTAACTCTGAAGTTACTAAACACAAATAAGAACCAGGACATCGTACTGACTAAATATTGCAGCCTGCACTGCATAAGGAGGTTGGCTCAAGAACCTTAAGACTGTTTTCTCACTGAATGCAGTTCTTATTCAATTCCATGATTAAAAGGGCTTTTATGACGCCATTCCTTCAGCAGCCTAAGGGTTAGCCACCAGCAGCAATTAAACTGCTGGGATGTTGTGGATAAACTCTGAGTTATTAGCCCAAGTTATAGCCCTCGTCCACCACGATTCACAGGATGGGTGAGTCATGCGTTCAAGGACTTGTGCGCCTCACTGTTGTGGGAGCATTTCCATTTTCCAATTTCCATGAGACCACAGAACAAACTAAAATGGCCTCCCTGATTCGACACTACAGTGGAAGATGGTTGTGCCAAAATGATCTTGAATCACCCTTAGTAAGTTGGAAAAAATTACACGTGACTCAGTCACAGGCGAGATTCCTTCCTTGTGCATCTCTCATGAGTGTGTGTCAGAGAGAAGAAGAAGAGATCTACACAAGAACTAACTTTAGACCTGAACACATTCAGTGAATTAACCAAAGTTGATTGTGCAAAATTGGCTACATTGCTGAACATCTCATGACTGACTTTGAGAGATGAGGTAACTTCATAATTTAATACTGTTAAGCCAGATAAATTATATGGGCGGGGTCAGGTGTCCTATTATACCTGCAGCTACTGTATATAGAACACACAATGAAGCACTAAACAAAGAAGTCAGTTAGAACAGAACGGAAAAGATAGGCTAGCACGCAGCTGTGGGAGTGTCAACAACAAATTATCAAACTGGTTGCGTGTGTCTGCTTCAAGCAAATGCTTTGTCATAACATTCACTTTACTAGATGCAACAAAAAAAGCAGAACAAACAAATTAAAAAAAACATACTAAAACATGCTACAAACATACTTTATAAACGTTTTCCCGAATCATCAGAAAAGAGAGAAAACTAAAGACAGGAAAGAACTTAGCTTTAATTTAAGACATTCCATCTAATTTGAAAGGAGTAACTGAGTAAATATGTGTACGAAAATTGTGTAACATCGCTCTCATTTTTTTTTTTTTTTTTTGTGAAGCAGAATGCAAAATTTGTTATTTCTGCATTTGAATAGGGTGTGGTCAAACCATAAAACAGATTTTGAAATCAGCCTGTCAAGTAATAATTTCTACTCAAGTGCATTACGCAGCATAACACACTGTTTGGACATAAAGGCCTTCTGTATAAAATTTCCATTAATAACTCTCCTTAAATAATTTGCAGTTTGGAGCCAGTCAGGTTTTCTATTCTAATCATTGCTGATTTCTAGTGTATTTTTAAATGTGTAAATGGAATTAACCTCAAGGTTTTGGTAAAATATATGACAAAAACATTCTTTGTCTTAACTCAGTGAAACTAAGACGGGAGAAAGCCTTTTATAGAAATGATACTTGGCTTTGTAGATGACACTTTTAATCCGAGTGGATGTTCCCTATAAGGATTTGTCACAGGCTACCTCTACTTAAGAGAGCACAAGTGAGATCAAAAGAACCCTTAAAAGCAGACATAATTGTTGTCTTTAGTTTGAGAAAACCACAGAGTGCAGCCCAGTCATTTTCTTTTTGTGTTGGATAACAGCCTCATAGTGACAGGTCTTCGCCTGCCCTCTGCAGGAATAACAGAGTACTGCAGCATTAGCTGAACCAAGAGGACTGTTCGAAAGTATTAACAGCTTCTCCTCTAGGGATGTTTATTAATCTTTACAGCATTTCCCAGTGGTGATGCATGTTAGAGCTATTAATCCATAAAAAACTTTAACAATCTAAGTGGAAAAGCTCTGTCTAGCATCCTGTGTAGTGTCACTTATATATGTGACAGTAACTTGATACCAGGCTGAGAAGTAGTTTCACTGACCTCTTCTGGTAAAATAAGTTAATTCTGTGAAAGATCAACAACCACACCCAACATCACCATTATCTTAACAGTGACGCACCCGACTATGTCAAGAGCATTAAGTTGACCTCTGCATAACTGTGTAGCAAGTTTTAAATTTGACAGGAGCTTTAAAAAAAAAAAAAAAAAAAAAAAAGATATGTGTTTATGTTACTCTGCAAGTCTGCTTACTAATCATGGAGTGCACCAAAAGAAGTGTTCACTCTTTTCTGAGTTATACTCTGGAAAAAGAAGCTGAAAATTACATGCACTTGTAAATAAGCTACCACTTGAAACACAAAACTTTAAAACAAACTGAAGTCAGACCAGAGAAATCAAATCCCGTAGATGGCATTGTGGAAAATGCTTTATTTCGCAGGTCAAAACAAAAAACCAGTTTGGGGCCACTGGGACAAATGGTCTTCAAACACTGTCATTTCCAAGTCATTCTTTCATTAAAGCAAGCACGTGGTGGCTGAATGTCCATAGGTTTGAGTGCTGTAAAGTAGAAGCGCAGGGTGCTCTCGTTCTCCATCCCAGTGTCCTCTCACTTGAAGATCTTGCCCTGGTTGAAAGCTTTACCCATGTGCTTGAATTCTCCCTCCCAGGCAAAGTATTCCTTTACCATGGTCTTGCACTCTTCGCTGTCAGGATCCAGCTTGCGCCAGCCATAGGATTCATAGTCGACCTGCCAGTCTGGAGACAGCTGGAGGGAGAATAGAAACAATGTTTGAATGCCTCGTTCAATGACCGTATACCACCACAACTGATTGTCAGATTAAAGAACACTTGGACCATCAATGTCCACAGAAATGCACATCATGAAAGTTGCTGCATTTTTGCTTTTTGAGGAAAATCATTGTAAATCCATTTTATTGCTAATACTCACTCAAACATGGTAATATACAACTAGAGCAGAACAGAAACCCATTGACCTATAACATCTAATACTTAAGTAAATCTGAGATCTTTAGCTTTAAAGTAGCTTGTTCCCATAGCATGAACCAGCCTTTTACTCACTAAGACAGAGGTGACTGGGATGAATATGGCCTCAGATTTCTCTTCCCCTGTCAGATTAAGACATGGTGCCATGAGTGGACACTGCCTTGCCCAAAGACAGGGGGCCATCCACTAACTAATACCCCAATCCTTACATTTTTTCCTGTCAGGAAACTTTTGTCTAATGGCGGCACATAAACAATTTTTTACGTTTTCATATACTTACAGTGAAGGCCAGGTCCTGGCCTCTGAAGATCCAGATACCAGAGATGGCGCTGTCATTGTTGGTTCCAAACAAAAGGACACTGCCAAAGGCATTCTTTCTGAGTTTGTCCAGGCGCTGGAACATACCTGTGAAGAACAGAGGTGGTTGAAACAATTCTCGTTTAACCATCTAAAGAAACAAATTTTACAGTTTATAGCACAGCAAAACTAGAAAATCTTGTTGAGTGTTATGTCTATTAGAATAACATTTCAGCAGCTTAACAGTTTTTTACTGTGCCCATAGCATGAACCAGCCTTTTTCTCACTGACTTGGAGATGACTGGGATGAATATGGCCTCAGATTTCTCTTCCCCTGTCAGATTAAGACTTGGTGCCATGATCTGACACTGCCTTGCCCAATGACAGGGGACCATCTGTTTTCTCAATAAGAGGCGGCACCTGATGACAGGCTGATTTCTGCTTAACCAACTGCTTTGCTTTGAAACAAAAATATTCACAAGAAGACAACAGTTTGAGCTGCAACTTAACATTTACTTATCCCAAGCTATGTATTCTCAGAGCACAAATTTAATCAAATGCCCCACAAAGCTATGCTACACTGAAATACATGCAAAGGCTGCTCCAACTGACTTTTAGAGAAACAGGTACTAAAAATTACTAAAAATTTTACAAGCCTAACATGTAATAGTTATTTAAAACCAGGCACATGATGCACTGCACTAATAAAAAAAACAGGTCTCTCTTGTTTACTTACACTCCATCAATATTTGTCTCCTCTAATCATCTTTCAAGGCCATGTGAAAAGTTTGTCTAAGAGGCCTCATGAACTCGTGATCACATCCACATAAGGAGAAACTTTTAACATCTGAGTCATGTAGGCAAAACTTAACAACGAGGAAACTTGTACCAACATGGACCAGCAGACCCTCAACATAAAAAATGACTATGGCCAAAATCCAAATCACAATCAACAACCAAGCCCTCATTCTATTCCAGTTAACATAACTAAAAAAAATGTAAATATAAATAAATAACCCTTAAAAAAATGACGTCAATATAGAACAAAACCTTTGAGTCATTATTTCATGGACCAAGGTGTTAGGAAGAGTGGCAGCTGTCTCACCTGTGATAAGGTTGCAACTCTTGAAGGTAAGTGTGAGCTCTTCAGGGTATTTGTACTCCCCATACCAGATGGAGTACCCCTCCCGGTCAAAGTGTTCCCAGAAGTGAGGAAGAGCTACTGTCAGGGTGTCCTCATTGGAATACTTTCTCTTGAACTCGTCCATGACAAATGTGCTAAACAGAACATTGAAACAAGAAAGATCAGGTTGTATCTACTGATTGTACATGAAGTAGGGAGAAAGGTAACAAATCAGAGTGACATTAAGACCTGCATGTGTGGTTTACCTCTAGTTTCTTTATTATCTGTATAATTACCAGATAGGAACTGTTGCCTGCTTTCTAGCTTCATTACAGGAACTGGAAAGTCAAACTAAATAGTCTATCTACACAACCTGACACACCTTACTGTGCAGTCTATACCATAAGATTAATTAAAGATAAAGGTTCAATCTGAATTGTGCCCATAGCATGAACCAGCCTTGTGCTCACTGAAACAGAGATGACTGGGATGAATATGGCCTCAGATTTCTCTTCCCCTGTCAGATTAAGACTTGGTGCCATGATCTGACACTGCCTTGCCCAATGACAGGGGACCGCTTGTTTTCTCTAAGACAAGGTGCAGATTTGTTATTGATGTATTGGCTTGTTACTGCCCTACAAGGTCCACACTGTGCAATCTAATATTTGAAAATCATCAACTGGACCTTTCAGAACTGCCCGTTAATTAGAGAAGTAGAGAAGATATACTCAGTGAAATGATCTGCCGAGCTGCTCATGCAGACTATTGTCTCTACATGGCTTATGTTGACTACTGCTGGTTGAAAATTGTACAAATTGTGAGCTGAATGCATAGAAAGACAAACATTTTAGAAACAAAAGCATGAAGATCTTTTTACCTCTTTGGCAGGTGTGCAAAGGGGTCCTTGGTTTTGGGCTCAGATGCCAAAGCAGCATCACAGTCATCCATCTCCTCTTCAGGGTCCGGCTTCTTCTCTTCCTTTTTCTTTTCTTTCTTCTCCTGGGGCTTGGCCGCCTCTTTTCCTCCCTTCTCTTTCTTAGCAGGCGTCTCTTTCTTAGGCTGCATCTCAGCAAACTTCTTGGCTGGAGGAACATCACAAAATGAAAAACGTTCTTTTTAAGATGTTTCATGGTCTAACTGGCTTTGCACTCTCTGGGACCACTCTCGCTAGGATGCTGGCGATAAACGGTGAAATGCTGCAAGCAATTTGACTTCACCACATTTAAGAATACGTCTCTTAAAAATTCAACCTTACTTTTATGGAAATAACAATTTAACAGAATACAGCTATTCCTAATGTGAATGAAAACAAGAAACTCTTGCTTCACCTATCCAGGATTGCATGCTAATCCAAGTGTGAAAATAATTAAGTAAAATTACACAGCTTTATTACATATTGTTTTAGAAATGTTAGCAAAGTATTTCAGAATTCTGTGTCAAAAGAAATTACATGTCTGAATTCATCCTTTAAATTACATGTTTTGGCAACCAGCCGCATGCCCAATTTATGTGCTTTTGGTTTCATGTCTGGTGACTCACCATCAAACTGAGCCATCTTTTCACACAGCTTAACCTCTCCAAGGACAGCCTTGAACTGGGGCTGGTTGACACATGTGACAAACCAGCGTGTCACGTTAGAGTAAGGCTGACGGAAGGAAGGCTCAAGGACCTACAAGGGACAAAGAGGCGTAAGGGCCTTCTGAAGGACATGGTGACTCAAATTTAATTACAGTGCTGAAGTGTTTTTTCAAGAGGTGTCAAAATTAAGAGTGTATAGCCTTGTGTAATTGTGTGTGACAAACCTGTTTGTAGAGCCAGAGCATGGAGCAGGCCACAGTGATATCAGCAAGGCTGACCCTCTCTCCCACCAGGAAAGTACGGGTATTCAGGTGTTGGTTCAGTACTGCAAGGACCCTCTTCACATCCTCCTTGGCCTGCTCTGTGGCCTGAGCACACCCGGACAGAAGAATGACTATGCAGAATTACATAATACGTATACACTCTGAAACAGGTGCCAAGTTTCACTTACAGGGTGATGCATCAACCTTCCACCACAGCTACCAAATAATAATTTAAGTCTTAAGCTTGACCAGAAAATGCTGAACTGCAAACCTGTTTGTTGAACTGCATGATTCCCAGAGTGGGGAAGACCCATGCGCTGGCTGGAGGGATGATCTCTGAGTCAGCGAAGCTCACCCACTGCAGCACCTGGGCTGCTGCTTCGGGAGTGGCACCACGCAGGGCATCATTGCTCACTGTAATAAGGGTGGAAAATAATTCTTTTATACAATTATGAAAATAACTTCATACAATTCAACATTTGGTATGCTCAACAAACAAAAATGTGTTTTTGGCATTTACTGTTGTACTCTAGAATAAATGTATTCCCATAGCGTAAGAGTCACTGCCATCAGCACAACTGACATTACAAACTTGTCTGTCAAGTATAGGCATGAACAGTAATGCCATAAAGGGTGTTGTTGTCGTCCCACAGGCACACCTCATTTACACAGAACCAAATTCTCTCCATTCAGCAATAAGGCAACACAAAATGCTTAACATCAAGCAGAGACAAAGACTTATCAAAATACTGACCAATGAAATTAAAGATAGAGATTCGATCTGAATTGTGCCCATAGCATGAACCAGCCTTTTACTCACTAAAAACAGAGATGACTGGGATGAATATGGTTGCACATTTCTCTTCCCCCATCAGATTAAGACTAAATGCCATGTCTGACACTGCCTTGCCCAAAGACAGGGGAGTCATTTGCTTCCCCAAACGAGGGATGACTCCTGATGTACAAGTATCAACAGAGGAACTGTCCATTGAATCTACCAGCATTTACTCTACCTACCACGTTGAAATTAATAGAGCATAAGACAATCAATTAATGATTTAATTAGTAAATTTGAGACTTACAGTAGTGAGCAATGGCATTACTCTCAAACAGACAGAAGCCGTCATCTCCCTGGTAGGCTGGTACCTACAAACAATGGCAGTTTTAAGAACAACATGTAGCATGTTTTATTTCACAGAGACATGCAGTGCATTTTGGCATGGTCAATCAGTGTCAGTCCTTAATAACAGAGAATAATTAATTCACGGACTTCATCAGTGCAGCAACCAAGATGACAGTCTTTCACTACACTGAACAATAGCTACTATGGAAAAAACATGCGTCTAGGCAAAACACAGCTGCACAAGAGAAGCATCCCCACTAAACCAATAGCACAAACCTTGCCCAGAGGGAAGTTGCTGAGGAAGGCTGGAGTACGGTTTGTCTGCCCGAAGGTGAAGGCAGGGGGGTTACTGGCGAGTTTGAGGCGAGCACCACTGTACTGGGCTGCAATCTGGGCCTTAAACGCCCGCCAGTTCTCTGGATACGTGTACAAAGTCTGGAAAGAGGGGGGACAACACTGAAATTATTTAACAATCAAAACAAAAAAAATTATTGAGGCATTCTATTAACACTTTATTGATAGGCAAGTTAATCAAAAGGATCTGCCAACCTAAGACTGATCTCTTGAAAGCAACTCAAAATAAACAAAGCTTGCAACTGCCTCTGCAATGCAGTTGTGTTTAAGCATCATACAATGTCTATAAAAATACATTATAGGTCAACGGTGCCAGAAATCCAATTCAAGTGAGGTAAATTGTGTCTATTAACGCTAATGTCTTTACGTAAGTGAATTTTGCGGTCTTGATCAGGATGCTCGAACAGTTTACCGGGTCTGAATAGGAATGGTAGAGCAGCTAAGATGGACAATTTTCAGATTGAGCTGGCACCAACCAAGACAACCCGTGTCCTATTTAAAAGCACCACGCAAGAATTTGGTTGCCTTCACGTGGCTTTCAACTTGCCTTAAAAGCTAGCTAACGTTAGCTGTCATTACCGGGCAATAAAACCGATAGGATAGTCTTGGTCAACACTGTTTTACACAAGTCAAACGCGAACTAGCCTTTGGGCAACGCAGAGTAGTTACAACGACCAAGTAAAATTGTCAATCACTGCGACAAAAATTTTCATTGCACAGAACTAGCTAAGGTAACGTGGCACAAACCTGGCCCAGGACAGGGGCGTCATTCAGTAAATGCTACGTCAGGATAGCAAAAGCTAACCTAAGTTAGAATGAACACTGAATGGAATTCTTTAAATATAGCCAGGAACGGCTACCTAGTAGACCGACTTAGTTGTCTATGAGTAAAGGTACTCAGTAGGAATGCAGATGTACCTGATTTTTAATGGATGGTCTTAGTAAAGTTAAGAGAAAGCGCCATGAACAGGCTATCTCTCCATCTTACTCACCCCTGCCGCCATCTTCAGGACGAGAGAAAGAAAGAACGGGGGCGCGCTGACGTATTTACGGCCACAGGTCGTGCGCGCCCTATAAAATTCCGCGTTCACGTGTTGCCTCATCTGTTGTATCAACAGAATGATGCTTTGTTGCATTTGTTGATAATATACAATGTAATAATGAAATTACCGGCATATAAAATGTCATTGGAAAATAGAGAAAAATATTTTGTTACACACTGAGAGAGTTAAAATAGAGAAAGACACAAAGATGTAAGAACATATAAAATACTTTATTACAATCCATGTACAAAACAAAATAAAAAGGTAAGTGGCTAAAATGAAAATGATGAATTCTGCATAAAATGAACTGTAAATTAATAATATGGACTACTTCTGTATTGTAAAGCACCTTACTGTCAATTTACTATGCACACCTCTGACTACATTTTATGTAAATCATGTAGTAGCAACAAAAACAACCTAGAAATGTAGGCAGTACAGCATAAATGTCACAACTGTAGATTGTTTACTTAATCAGTGTAAAAAAAATACTCATTTTTGACAAAGGAGTAACTATGCTTTGACCAATAATGTCCCATGTGAAAAGTGCTCTCTCTGAGGTGAATCAGCTTACAAGGCCTGTAAATAAAGTACAGAAATCAAGTTCAGTGACTAACTATAACAGCCGAATATGTTCCATTGCAACCACAGTAACCAAACTAAGGCAATAAAAAAACCCTGTTAGTCAATGCATGAAATACCTTTTTTTACCATGCAAAATAATGCATGTATCATATCATATAACAGATATATCTGTTTGTAAGATTACGTATACTTATATTACATATATATATACATATATGCATATTACAAATATACATATTTGTATCTATATGATACAAATAACACTCACCTAGATAATCATCCATGAGAGACCCAATGGCAAACTGAAAAAGCAAGAAAAAAGCTAATTTTTACATTGTGTTATTTTCCATACAGTATATCACTACTATAAATAATGGTGTAACATCTGAGATGTGATGACACACCTTCTGTTGTTATGTTAAACTATGGCAATGAAACTCATTTATTCAAGAAGGGAGAAAGAAAAAACTTACAATATCATTTTTATCCACTCTTGTTCCAACAATCTTCAGTCGGATTTCATCATCTTGCTGGATTACAATGTCCTTTAAAAGGACAGAGAAAAATCATCCTTTAATGCAAGACACAACAGTAAAAGGCAACAAACTACTTCACTACTTCACATACTTTGTAAAAAGTACCTTCTTTGACCCCACGCACTATAATTAACAAATTTTTACATGTTCTCATTTAATTTTGAAAGTTGTCAAAGGCAAATCAAGAAAATCATTTGTTGAAAATGTATTTCATTGAACACATGTGCACTACTGGGATTTTTTTTTTTTTTTACCTTTGGTAATAGATTATAATAATGAAGATTCTTACCTCATCAACTGTCTTATAACATGGGGGATTAGAGTTTGGGTCAAACTCCATTTCTGATGGGATGGACTGTAAAAACAAAGTTTTTGATCAGATAACATCTATTGAGAAGTATACTAAAGCCAAACAGTTCAATAAACAACTACTGATGTAAAGCTGACTCACATGGCGGGAGATGAAGCAAGACATGGGACCAATTTCTGTGAACAATCCAACCTGTAAAGAAATAGAGAAATGTTAAGATTAGATAAGGCACAAAGAAAATCCATTATCAATCACTATTTCATCAGCTCCACCAGAGGCATAAACACTTCACTGGAAGCAAAGTTACTGATAAAGTTAGACCTGTTCGCTTCAACAACAAAGACTTTCTTGGGCATGAACCTCTATTATAACGAAAGGATTTACATAAGTAAAACTGAAATTTGTATGTTCAAATCAGTTAAATAACGGTAATCCTAAAAAAAAAGGATGTTTTTCTAGAGCAAGTAAATTTACATGATAGATAAACGACACAATAGTAGGAGTGCAATGTCAAGAGTATTACATCCAGAGGACCACGAGGAAGGATGGTGGTGGCAAGCTTTAGAGACAGACTAGAGGGATTTCATATACCATCACAGAACAATCACCTTGTTAACCTGAGTGACCACGGCATCCACCACTTCCCCTTTAAATGGGCGGAACACAATGGCCTTGTACTTGACTGGGTAGAGCACAAATCCTCTCCCTGGCTGGATTACACCTGCACCGATGTTGTCAATGGTGGTGACTGCAATGACGAAGCCATACCTGACAGGATGACACAAATAAATGTTACGCCACTTCATGCAGGAATATAACTGCTAAATTAATAACTCTGTTCAGCATATGAACGGTGTCATGTTGGTTTATAGTGCAAACCTGTATCAATCCTAGTCTGTCGCCACTGGTTCTTGAGTGTTACATGTAGCAAAGGTCCAAAAGTCTTATACAAAAGAGGTCCTTTTGTTTATTACTACCTCCTCCTCCAAACGTGTGCACACATTTGTTACATATGAGGTTTACTGCACTTTAGCAACATGTAAATGACAGATTAACTTGACGAGCAAGTCAGATCGCAACATCTGTAGAGCCTACCCTTATTTGTTTAACTTTACAAAGTTTTTAGGTGGAATTTCAAAAAGTCGAGTGATGCAGTCACTCACTTGCCAGTGCAGGTACCCTCCACTTCTGTGAAGAGCTTCTGCTTCACGGTGTTGAGGAGGTTTGGACCAAAATACCTCGGATGTAGTAAGATTTCATGCTCCAAAGAAATCTGTGGATGTAAAAATAGGTGCATTTTGAGACACAGTAGCCTTGGTCAAATAGGTAAGTTATTTTACTTCACGTTTTTATTAATTCGATCCAGTAAATGCTGCCTTGAGATATCTGATAAAGACGAGTAAACTGGCCGTATTTCCGCAAGGGTAACTGTTAGAAAACAGCTCAACTCAAACAATTATCTGTGCTAACCCAACTGGGCTCGTGCTTAGCACAATTTGATAGTAAAAAAAACATTCATTATCATTAGCCGAACATGTTGACAGAACACCGATTCGGGTACGGAGAATAATATACATACTTACATGGTAAAACATTTCTGTCGAAATATTCAATCCTGTTCAATCTTTTGATTAACTATCCAAAACGTTTTTCACTAAATGAATGAAAACCAGACGATGGTTCGCAACAAAAGTCCTTTCCGGGCTCAGGGTTCAAAAGGACTTTTGTTGCCCTGGGTTCTGTCTCACAGGGTGCGCATGGTTCGCACAATTATACTCAAGAGGATATTACAAAGCTTTTAGACTATATGATAGATATAACACCAGGGGTGACTCCGATCATATATCTAAGCTTATTAACTTAAATCTTTAATAAGTCGTACATCTGTGTCCTGCCAGTTGGCTTTAAACTTCATAAAATACAGGCACAAACGGCGGTGACAGCCATGGAAACACAGTCAGTCCCCTCCACAAAATAGCCTGACCCCTGTCGGTGAGGAGGAATTATGCGTGTGGGCGGGCAAAGACAGCAGGCGTGACATGGTTCTGCTCTATGATTGGTCTTTCGAATCTACTGTTAACATCTGACATAACAACGAGGATTTGAACAACACGAAAAAATATAAATGAACCCTGTCATGAATGTGGCAATATAAAGCGATAGCCTCCGTAGCATTCAATTATAACCCATCACATATGGGCTAATAGTAATTACAAAATAATGACAGATGACTAAGAGTTGGAAAAGACTGATAACATTTTTAATTTTACAACATCAGCAGTAGTAGTCTCGTAGTTGCTGCCCTGTTTTGCCTGACTGGAAATTCTCCGAGCTGACTTGTGGTTTTGACATTAGGCTCCAGTTTTTTGCAGCTTATTTTTCAGGTGACGAACATGGCAAGTAAG
>JAPZDZ010000026.1:13396985-13407840 GCA_029783805.1 Acanthurus tennentii | reverse complement strand
TGTTGCTGTGATGTATTCAGTATATTCAAACTATGAACTATGAAATTGGTAGTTCCGATGTTTATCAGCTTCCTACAGATGAAAGGACTCAGTGCAGCAGGCAGACAGCATGTGCGTCATCCTGCCTAAAAATATTGAATAGTGACCAAAAAAACCCACTGCCTGACAATTGCTTTGATGCAAAATTAGTGAATTAGTCTTCATTGTTAAGCTTATGTTCGCTTATCTATTCTAAAGCATCTCTGTTAACACATGGAGGTTTTTTTTTTAGTCAGATCACGATTACAATCTTGTCATTTTGTACATTTAGGTCTTTGTGCTCTTTTGAAAGGTGCTTCTAAGTCTTGATTACAGTTCGACTCTTTCACATTTAACACAATTTGTGCATGCACTAAAATCTTCAAAAGTGAAAGTGTAGAGTTTTTGTGTAACTTTTCTTTGCCCCTTTGATTACCTACTTTTCTTCAACACATTGTATGATTTTAGTGTGGTAAGGTTCATCAACCTCAGTATTATCACTTAATCTTATTATTAATTATTAGCATCATTATTTGTGGATAAGGAATGTTAAAGCATTTGAGTAAATTAAGTTAGACTTATCAATGAATAAATCCAACTTGTCTGAAATGCTGCTCACATGTTGTACCAAGAGCCAGGAGAGCTGTATCTTACCAGACAAAGTCAAAAATGCATCAGATCAATCAAGGCGATGAATGTCCCACTTTTGATTCCAGCAATGACAAAATACTAAGGATACCGCATACTGAAACAGCCACTAAATTACAGAGTGCATTGAAAAAGTCAAAAAGTGTGGTTTTCAGAAAAGAGAAGGGACGGATTAGAATCGGGGTCAGGCAAACAAAGAAAAAAAGGTGAGCATAAATTCTTTGTAGAGACTGAAGATGACTCCATATCACCACAGGGTGGAGTTACACAGTGTGAAATAAAAACTTGAGAGCAGTTGTGAAGCTAAATACAGAGATGCAAAGGTGAAAAGAAACATGTTTGTGCTGAAGTATGTTACACACATATAATCATTTTCTGTATTTTTACTGTTCTGCTTTTCAATTATTAAAAACAAAACAGGATTCATTTGTAAGGTGAGACCCAAAAGCATAGGACCACATCCTACCACAGCCACTCGGGAGCAACAAAATGCCTAAATGATTCACTGCAATACTGTATGTATGCTTTTTTTCAAATTTTTTTTTTTCTTACTTCTTTTTATAGTTAAATGTAATATGATGGAAAAAAAGGGAGCACCCGGTGGAAACCATAAAGTTTGGAAGGTATTTTTGCATTTCTATTTCTGTTATGTTTCTTAAAGTCCAATTTAGTATGTCAAAGAAAATGTGTAGGTAAAGGTTTAGTTTCAGTTTTTTTGGTTGAGAGAAGAGCTGCAACAAGACAACCACATTTTTGACTGTTTTAAACCAGCCAAAATAATTGTCGAAAATGTGTATGGGCCTCATAAAAGCAGCAGAAAGTCTTGCTATGGATCCTTGAAAATCAATCTCTAGGTCCAAGCATTCTTCTGATTGTTAAAAAAAATGACATCTTCTTTTTCAAACCACAAGACTGTTCTTGATCTTGGAATTAACAGCTGTAATTCTTGCTTTGGTCTTTTTGGTCACTTCCTGCCAATCTTCTGCGAGCAGACTAAGATGTCTCTTGGATAACTCTTTTGATATTTTCCTTGGCAGGGTTGCTCACTGTGCCAGAGATATTGGAGCACAAACATAGAGACACGACAAGAATCAAAGAAGGAGGCTTAAGCTTCTCTCTGCCAGGATGAATTCTGTGAATCACATGGTTAATTGATGCAGAGGTGTCATCCTGCTCTCCTGTTTTTTGCAGTCTCATTCCTCAGCTGATTCAACCCTTTAGGATGGATATCATGCAGAGTCCTGAGTTTAGAGAAAACTCTGTCTTTGGAATCCGTCCGGCCTGGTGTTTTAGCGTTACAGTGAGAGGGGGGACAAACCTTAGGTAGAGAAAGGCTCCTGTGAGTCACAGAGTTAAGGGACACAGAGGTGCCATCCTGCCCTGGTTTCATTAGCTGAGTTTCATTATTCAGCCAATTCATGCCATAAAGCACCCAGCGCTTACTGGAATATTTGTTTTTGAAGTACGTGGTACTTTGGTACTGTGGTACGTTTACAGATGATTTTTGGCGCACCAGTGGGTGAACCCTGGGTGAAATGGCTTGATTTGATGACACTCTAGATCTGATGAGGTAACTGACCACAATAAGAGTAAAAGATAGAGTGTCACGTAGGACTGGGCAAGTGGTAACTGAATATAGATATGTAGTATGAGTAATTCTACTAATATCCAAGTACAAGTATCTGAGTATGAAGTTTAAAAAGACTTCACAAAATGGGAAGGGGGTTAAGATAATCGTCACCTAACAAACCTTCCAGTAACTCTGATTTACGACAAGCTGAAGGCTTCTGATGTCATAGCAAAAAACTGATTTGTTCATTTGTTCCGTTTACGCAAGCACGCGCGCGTGGCAAGTTGATGAACATGGCTGGCTTTATTTATTCCCTCTTTTTGCTTTTTTTTTTTTTTACATTTTAACTCGTTTGCAGATCTCTTGTTATTCTAGTCAAAAAAGTAGTATTTTATTTTATCCAGACAGCTTGAGTTATTGTTTATCTTTGCGTGTCATAGCTTCAGCCTTTATATTACAAAATATTTTAATTCGGATATTGTATAAGGCTATTATCAGCACTGCTGACCGTTGAATTTAACACCCGAGCTGCACCGAAGCTTAAATTCATATCGTGACAACATAGAAATAGAGCACCATGTGGGCTGTCGAATAATATGTTCATATAGGGTACATTTAAAAATTAACCACTGGTAGTAATTAGTATAATAGAAGACCACTCATCCCTTCTTATTTTTTTCACGTCAGGATTTGTAGCTCACTGAGTTAAAGTCGAGGGAGTAGTAGTACCGTTTTCTTGTATAAAACATAATAGAGTTAATTGTTCTGCTTATCCTCTAAAACAGCATTCCTTATGGCCACTAGAGGATTTGTTTTTTAAAGATAAAGATAGGCATTTTTTCTTATGTGTATTTTAAATTATGGGGTGACCTGTCCTTTTAAAGCTGAACATTTACATTATTGTGTTTTTAATCAGAAATATCAATAACATGAGCTGTAATGGTGCAATGTATAAGTTTTGCCTTTAAAGACTGCATGTGTATTAAGTGAGCGCTAGAGTGAATTTAACATAGTTACAGTTAAAATGATGAACCATTTTAACCAAGAATTTGCAAATAATCTACCTATGACAAAGTTTCCATGGTCTGTTTTAATAGATTGCATTAACAAAAATGTCGAGTGAGTACAGCAAATTTCACAAACAATGTGTTTATTTTGTTAGTCTGTATGTTAAAAAAAACACAAAAATGTTGTTTTGGCTTTAATGAATAATGCATGTTAAGTTTACAGATTGTACAGCGCTTTTTTATATACAGTATTTCCTAATGATTTTTTACGAAAAAAAAACCCACAAGATTTTGTATTTGTATTTTCTGTTGTTTTATAATTTACCAGTGGGTGGTGCTGTCACTCCATGTATTATTTTTGTATATTTTTAGTACTTTCTTTTGTGCTTCTGTCACACAGTTGCAACAAATCAACTTAATCGACAGAAGTAAATTTGGTATTAAACATGACAAATGATCATGTACTTAAAACATCATGTGATAAATGCATCTGAAGAAAAGTACTGTACTGTTAAGGATTTTGTAGTTTAAAGAAGATAAAGTCTAAATTATTCATTTATTTAAAATAACCTTGCTTGAAATAGTTTTACAGTGACCTGCAGTGACCATTGCTAAACAGTGCAATCTGTTCAGACACAACACCACAAATAAGAGCTCTGATCAGTCATTTAATGACTTTACTCCCCTAACATCTTCTTACATCTGCAAAGATTTTACAAGCATGTTAAAGGCTGATACATCTCTGATGAATGTGTAAGGTAGTTCAAATGTTGTTGGTACATTGAGAGATTAAAATAATTTCTTTTTACAATGAACTACTAAAAAGTAGTTTTGTTGTATTGTACTAATTTTGTGCTTAAGGTGTTTGCAAAAAAACAAACAAACAAACCTTTTTTCACTCTAATCTGTGACAGAATAGTAACATATTTTTGATATAAAGCTTCTCAATGTGAATTTTAAAATGCTTTCACTAACCATTTTCTTGCAGCTGGGTAAGTAAACTAAAACAAGTCCACCACATACATCAAATCAAAGGCAAAGTCAATGAGAAACATAAACAATGATGATAAAAGGGGGTTTGTGTGTAATTTCAATACCAGTAGCTGTATGCTATTTGACACCACTATGTGTAATTCATATTTAATGACTTTGGCATTTAACAGGCTGAAAAGCAACACAGGTTGCACCGAGATTGTCTTATTTATCTAAAAAACAAAACATAAGGCCATTACAAGAACTTAAAACATGCTATATGTGCAAAAAAAGATAACACATACTGAGCTCAGAAAAGAAACCCAACCAACTAATATTTAAAAGAATCGAGGTTTTTCCTTTAAAGCAGTGGTGGCTTTGTCTTCAATGGTTTGTAGCTCCTTGAAGGTGGGTCAACAGTATCCTGTGAATTGGTTGTGTTATTACAACTAGTTTGAAGGTGGATCCTCGCTCGCAGTTGAAGGAGGGATTTTCATGAACTTTTGCAGAGCTGGAGTGAAGATGAGAATAGTGCCCAGTACTGAAACGGTTAGGAAAGCCCACAGAAAGATCCTGTCCAGCACTTGGGCCACAAACTTCCAGTCTTGCACCACCTGTGATATAGAAGGAATGGACAAATATGGGAAAACAGTGAACTATCTTTTACAATAACTTAAATCTGTCATGAGAAATATAATCCTGTCAATCCCACCTCGCGAATGAAGTGTTCCTTGCGGATATGTCTGCTGATGTAGCGCACTGAGTAGATGGCCTTGTCCAACATGGTTGCCCAGGCTTCGTCATCCTTTCCCTCAGAGGTTGTCTGTCCGTGGGCTCCACTGTTTGCCCTCTGGCCCCCTCTCCGTCCTCCGGAGCGAGGTTTCAGCTCAGGGCTTTCAGGAGCCAGCTCGGGGTAGTGGTAGCGGTCGGTGTGTCCACGCATGCAGAGCAACCTTGGCAGTTTCTGAAGGAAGAGATTACGAACCCACGGGGACATTGGGTGGTAGGTGGCTGAGGAGCGGTGGTGCACGTTGATGACAAAGACAGTGACGATGATGGAGAGCGTGACGAAGATCATGATGAACAGCAAGTACTCTCCGATGAGAGGGATCACCTTGGAGGAGGAGGGGATGATTTCCTCTATGACCAGCAGGAACACAGTGAGCGACACTAGGACAGAGGTAGAGAGTGACAGCTTCTCTCCTTCATCTGAGGGAAGGTAAAACACCAGGACAGTCAGAAAGGACAAACCCAAGCAAGGGATGATGAGGAAGAGGGTGTAGAACAATGGCAACCTCTTCAGAATGAAGGAATACGTGATGAAGGGGTACGAATACATGCCGTCCTTCCTGTTCCCTTTGGCCCCAGTGGCACTGAGAATCTCCCACTCCCCATTATCAAAGAAGTCCTTCCGATCTACCTGGTTGTCTATCAGAATCAAGTCCACCATGTTGCCATCATATGTCCAGGAGCCAAACTTCATGGTGCAATTCTGGCGGTCAAAGGGGAAGAAGGTGACGTCCATGGTGCAGGCAGATTTGTAACTAGCGGGTGGCGTCCAGGTGATGGCACCGTTGTACCGGACAATGGCTTTGGTCATCAAGGAGCCCTCAAATCGCCCGTCAGCACTGAAGAAACATGGTAAAGGAACAGTAAAAAAAAAAAAGAAAAAATTACTTTTTGTTGCTGTATTTTTAATACTGACAGAGAGTCTTAGTTATTAAATCTCACACAAAGCTCTGTCAGCAGTTTTCAGGCACATCAAGGCTGTCTTACTTCTCATAGAGGACGATGTCTGGGAGCCAGATGTTTTCAGAGGGAACTCTGATAGAGGTGATTCCTCCATATTTTTCTGGATTCCATCTCAGCTTGTAATCGATCCACTCCTGTTCAACATAAACACAGGACACAGGATGCAGTACCATTAAAACCTCCATAAAACACAACATCATACCCATCAAACTGTCTTGTGTCTCACTGACTTGTCTTCACAAACAGAAAAGAGACGTGCTCATAAAGAACTGGAGCTGAACTTAAATTGCTGGATTTAGATTGTTATCTGTATCTTTCATAATGGACTTTCTCTAATCCTAATATTAGTACGTCATGTTCCTTCTCAATAGACTGCAGACTGTAAAACTATAAGCTTGTGTCTTCTAATTGACCTGTGGATTAGCATGATAAGATTAAATTTAACTATAAAATCCAGTTTGGATTTGTGTTTTGCTCACCTGACACAGCCAGACGTTAGTTGTCATAAGCTGGTTCTTCTCATCCTGAAGCAAACAGAGACAACAGACAAAAGTGGAATGTTTTTAGTTATGTTTACACAAACACATTATCTCTGTTAACAAGAAGCAAGAGAATCCGTTACATTTCAGGGTTGTATGTGATGTTACTTGTTTACAGCACAAATCACAAATTGTTTCTGATCTGTTTGCCTCCATCATGATGTTGGATTTGATTAGTGGACCAGACGAGAAGCTTGGTTGGAAGCAAACTAAATCATCTTTTCCTTTTCCATGAAATCAGACAGACTTATATTACCTGTCTCTGCCATTTCCTTAGCAAACAGGACAAAGAAAAAAAGCAAAAGAAACAAAGGTGGGTGCAGTGAACCAAGCTGAAGTAATATAAATGCAGCAAGAGGTAAATAAAGGAAGACAGGAATAAGGAGATGGCGAGCGGTAAACAGAGGAGCCAGGTGAAAGAATAAGGGCAAGACTGAGAGCAAAAAGACAAAGACGTAGCTGTTCAGTGTGTTCAGACCAGGCCTCAGCTGTCAAGCTGAGTTGGATGTTGTGGTGATTACATCAAGCAGAGATGAACCATAATCTAATACAGGGACATGCAGCAGCCCAGAGAAACTCAGGGGACACTCATAGTGTAGCCAAGCTGCTGTGTCTTTTCCAAAATCCAACAGATATTCCATTAAATCTCTCCTCTTCTGCAGAGCCATGAAAATGAGCTGTGCTTAATTCATCACTGACTTCCTTTGCTGGGCACATGTTTTAGGTAGAAGGGTGAAGAGTTAAATCTAAATGGCTAAGATGAATATTTCAAGCAGAGAGGAGTTGCTCCTCCATTAGCATCCTCTGTGTTCTCCTCTTGAACACCTCAACCTATCACAGTCAGTCTCTGAAATATTAAAGGAACACTCCAGAGAGAGACTGTGTGTTTGCAGATAGGAGGAGTGTGTTCAGCATCTATTTTAGGACCACAAAAAGCTCCAAGCTGTGACGCTGCCAGTGGCCTGTTTGGTTTCAGTACCATGGACAGCAACACTGTATCTTGTTTGTGCAATGTTTGAAGCCTTGAAGGTTGCTTCAGAAGTTAAAGTATAAAGTTTGCAGTTTTCTAAGAACCTTGACACAATTTTTTTAATTGAAAAAACTCAAGGTGTACTTAAAGTAATGGTTTCACAATGGGACCTGTGGTCTGGGAGGCTTTCTTAGGTTTTTGCATGGATTAGATTAAAAGTAAAGCCTCAGTTGCGCAAGCACAATTTGAGTAAATGGATGTGAATGAAAAAAGACCATAAATCTCCTGATGAAGACCAAAGGGCCTATGTGTCTGTGATTCAGGTGTGTTCTCACCACATCCACCAGCTGGGAGATCTTCAGTCCGAAGCGTACTTTGATCGTGCCGTTGGCGTGCTGGATGGGCCTGACCCAGCGCTGGTAGCCTTGGAAAAGGTTCTTCAGCAGAGCGTCCTCCATCTCTGCCAAGGACACAAACTCATTTGGAGCTGGAATGAAAGAAAAGGAATGTGGATTAACAATTGGTTCAATGCTTGATAATAATTGCTGAAGAAAACTGAATAGAGTGGAGAAAATCTTTAAGTCCCAATCAATACTAATACAGTCAAGGTTACAGTGCAGAAACAAAAGCAAAATGCAAAAATGCCTACTTCCAGCATTTCAGTGGACAGGGTGAGTGATTCTGATGTCATGTTTAAGTAGGTTTTTGGATAAATTATCAACGACTATCAACTACTTAATCTGAGACATGTAGGAAAAGTTAGCTTTGAGTTTCCTCTTCTTCAGGTGACCTTTAAGAGAGCCCTCACACAAAGAAAAGATGGCAACAACTTTGAAAACAAGCGCCATGGATAGTAACCCTGCTTAAATACAGTGAAATTGTTTCCCAGGAAGACACATTTCCTCAGAAAACAAGAGAAGAAAACAAAAGTGTATAAAATTTGTTGTTTTTCCCCAAATCCAGCCAGTTTTTTTTTCCATATGAAGCCGTTCACTTCCCCTGGAGAATCACAGCAGTCCGCCAGCTTTGCACAGAGGCAGACATTGAACATACACATGGGAATACAAAAGAGGCTGATGAGTGATTGATGCAGGTTTGCAATGAGTAACAAATGGAGGGACAGAGGACAGAGATAATATGACCTAACGGTGTCCTGAAGATGGACAGACAGCACATCAGTCAGTCTGAGGCGATATGATGTCTCTGGAGGAGCAGAGACAGAAATATTGACAAGACAGGGCTCTAATGTCAGACACAGGGGACGTCATGTGCAAGAGGTAATGTGAGTGGTGAGGGAGAGCGTGGACCTTTCACCTGCTGCTGCTTATCCTCGGGCTTTATGTGTGTCTGCACTCATGAGTGAATTAAACATAAAAGCAACTACTGTCATCAGCTACAAGGCATTTTAATCTCATTGGATCAGCTCTGTCTGTGCTTTCAAGGACTCTCATTGAGAGGTGCTGAGAGCCCGACACTGAAATCTAACACCTGTGTTCCTGTTTGTGTCCCTGGCCCACGAGACTTCGGGACAAACGCAGCTGATTGGTGCAAAACAGTGAAGCATGGTGGCATAACTTAAATTATTTCTGTTTAGAATATTTCTATTACATTTTTGCCATTAACACTACAGGTTAAGAGAAATGTGTCTTTTTTGAGAGAACTATTACTTAATATTGGACTTAAGTTGAGCAGCACACTGAACCCTTTAAATCTTCGTCCACAGATTTAATTTCTTGTTTTTTTCCCCACAGAATAACAAACATTAAATGATGAGGGAAGCAATAAACTTGAAAGTAACAAAAATACTGTAAAGTAACGACGATAAACCTGTATTAGACAAGCCGCGAATAAGCAGGTTACACTTTCCGAGGTCATTTGAGATGCAGAGATGATTTTCACCTTAATCAGACCTTAATGTTGCAGCACGTGGTCTGTCCGAAATGCTTGTTCTCCAATTAGAAAATATATTTTAGCGGATAAAACACTGAAAAATGCTGAGATACGTCGGAGTTTTCTTACCTGGGATGTCGGCGAGGGACACCGGGCCGAACACCGACGAGAGGAAGAAGAGGAGGAAGACCGTCAACTTCATGGTGTTGTGCTGCTGGTTTGACTGCGCGCTCCCGCAGGCTGCTCTGCTCCGCTGGAGAGGACCACAGCACGCACACCGGGACGGCAAAGGGACCGAGGTTCCCGTCAGTGGTATTAAAAATAAACAAACAAACAAAAAAAACGAGTTTCTTTGAGACAGCTTCACCAACAACAAGGACCCGGTGTGAGTCGGCCGGTTTCCGTATGCTGAGACTGCGTTACGGGGAGCGGAGCGGATGTCTGGGGGAGGAAGGAGGGGGGAGGGATAAAGGATGAGGGATGCCCGGGTGGGGCTGAGGCGTTGAGTTTAAAAGGAAACTTTCATTTTTATCCGTGTAGTGTTGTCGGTCTGCTCAAAATGAGTCTTATTAGAGATTTGTCCGTTTGATAGATCTAATGGATTCTAATGGATCTGGAAATATGAAAGGATCGTTTGAATTGTGAAACTGAACTTACCTTGAACTTTGTAGACTTCCTGAATGTTGCAGGAGTTTAAACATATTAAGAGATATTGGTATTTCTAAAAAAGTCGCATTACATTTTACAAAAAAAACAGATTCGCGTTTTATTGTAATTTAAAATGGCATGAGACAAAAGCTTGGTGTTATGTGACATGTTGCCTTTAGTACCGTATTCCCTGTAGAGGCCTTTGTGCCCCACAGTAATAATGTAATAGGCCGCTGTGGCAGATGGCAGATGTCGTGAGATCAGCTGTAGCTCAATCAGAGCGGCTGATGTGCATGTCAGTGTCTGCTTGCCCACTGGGGAGCGCTAATAGGACCGAAAACCCAGGAAAAATTGCTCTCAAAATGTCAAATTACAGTGTCAAAACGCTTTTTCCGTGACACAAATCATCATTTGCGTATGAAGGAAAGCGAGGGGTTGAGGATGGCTGACTGACAGAACTGATTACTGTGACCAAAAGTTTGGACTCCTCACTTCATCATAGCAGGGTTTTATTAATGGACTTCTCGGTTTTATTGCAATGAACACACTCACTTTACTAAACAGCCTCTCTGAAAATTAGGGTCAACAAAAATATTTTTTGAAGCACCAGGGTCAAACAAGGCCCCACCTCATATCTCTTTCTAAGTTTCCACAAATTGAAAACCTGCCCATATCACCAGTATGTGGACTGTCCAATCACACTCTCTGATCAAGCAGAACATCCCAGCCTTGGGATGAGACTAACATCTGGTGTCATTGCTCTTTCACTGGTTAAACTTCTTGAATTAAAAGGGCAGGTGGTGGAGCAGGTGGGGGGCTTCAGATACCTGGACACTGACAG
>JAPZDZ010000026.1:13331224-13346983 GCA_029783805.1 Acanthurus tennentii | reverse complement strand
CACACACACACACACACACACACATACACTCCTGTCCGGCTCACTGCACTCTCCACACCTCAATAATTCATTGCCGCTAAAATAAAAATGCCATCATCTCACAAGCAGAAACTCAGCCACAATCAAAGATTGTTCTCCAAGTCTTTCACGAGCAGATCAGATTCAACACACACAGTCTCTCTATCCCAACACACAGACCATGTCAAGG
This sequence comes from Acanthurus tennentii, assembly GCA_029783805.1. Classification (NCBI taxonomy): domain Eukaryota; kingdom Metazoa; phylum Chordata; class Actinopteri; order Acanthuriformes; family Acanthuridae; genus Acanthurus; species Acanthurus tennentii. The sequence goes on along the minus strand of JAPZDZ010000026.1, from coordinate 13,346,775 downwards.
CGTAACACTCAAACACACTGCTGTGTTCGGGTGGTGCAGACGGATGGATGGACAGGCTGTGTCATCAGTACAGTGCACAGGCAGAAAAAGCATCCAAATTCTGCATCCACTAGGTTCTTTTTTAAGGACAGTGAATTATTCAATGTGTTACCATCTGGGGTGGCCTTTCTGAGGCCAAAACAGTTTAGGCTTCAGCTGTCTTTGGCTCCGCTCAGTACGCTGCCCGTATCAGTCATGTTATAAAAGATACCCTTGAGCCATTCAAATGCATCCGCAGCCACTTGGTCAAGTTCCAGAGAGTCATTTCAAATCGCCCACAGTGTATCTACAGGAGATACTTCTGTGGTTTTTTTTTTTACTATCATAAGGGATTTCAGTTGGTTGCTTGCCCTTAAATGTTTGTCTATTAGGATAAAACAAACTATTCTTTTGGTACATTGATTTTGTTTATCCCTCACAACCTCTCCACGGTGTCTTCCTGTCCTGCTTTGCTCTTTTCTTCTCAGCAGTGACGGAAACAGGTGCAGGAAAAGTGACTTTCTCCTGTTCTCAGCTCCCTCAGTGTCACCCTCGCATGTAACCACTGCTTATGTTTCTTTTAAATACATCTGCTGCATCTCTCATAGGCATAAAAAAACCACATCGATCCCTCTCTTCATCTGCTTCCTCCTCTTATTCAAAGAGCAACATCCGAACAAGTGTGCCAATGCAATGACTAATAGTTTACTATGAAGTGTTGACTCACTGATGCAGGGCCCTCTTGACCGTACACATCTGCAGTTGTGAGAAAGCATTTTTCAAGCTCATGAGAATCAACAGCCTCAGAATAACCCCAGGACAGGAGCTAAAGCTGCATTTTTCTACCCACCCACATATAAAGTTTCTCCCAGGGGCTGCGGGGAAGCAGAGTCAGGGTTGTGTGAGGGGAAATCACACGCTATCTTCTCGCACTCCGAGGCAGAGCGCAAGCTTTTAATGAGCAAAACATCTAATCAGGGGTAGCTGTAGCACATATTAGCATATTTACTACAGCATGCAGTTGATAGTGACAGAGACAGAGAGAAGAGGAAACGGAGGGTGTGTGACGAGGAACCCAATATGTCAGATAAGTCAGCGTAAAGAAGGGGTGAAAAATATTGAATGAAATAGAGAAGAAAATGTGGTGTGCAGGAAGAGGCAGGAGGAGACAGAGAGCAAATGCAGCCTAACACAATGGCTGCCTGGATTTAGTCATTTTACCACAGTAGCCAAAGTAAAGTTTGATAGAAGTGACAGAACCACAGTCATACAATGCATCAGCTGCAGACAAAGCACAGGCAATGTCGAATGAAAGAGTCATAGGGGGATGAAGAGGTCAAGAAAAGGAGAGTTGCCTCCAGATTAAAGACAAACTGACTCAGATTACATAAACTGAAGTTTTAGAGAGTTTAAAGAGAGCTTAAAGCACAGAGTGCAGATGCAAGATTTAATTGTATACTATGTAAAGTACTATAAATTTGAGGAGGGGAATAAAAAAGTAGAGTAAAAAGGTCATAAGAGTAAGCATGTAAACAAGTAAAAAGACACAAAAGTAACAAGTAAAAACTGATGTTCATGTGCATTATGAACTTCATGATAAGGAGCTTATGGCAGGGTTAATGAGTCTATCTCCCAAAACTAAATGCATTTTAAGAAGGAGACAGAATTGGTGCTGGTGTTTGCAGTGTCAGAATCTTGTTTCAGCACCATGGACAGCTCTTGACCGGGATTCCCCTCCTGTGCCTGTTCACACTAACAGCTCCGCATTAGTTTCTTCAATCGAAGGGGGGAAAAAAGACTCTTTCTGTATCAACAAACATTCACTTATTAAAGGTTCTCCTTGAAGAGACACTTAATTTAGATTTGCTACGCTCATCAGAGGACCTTAGAGGACACTGAAGGCCATTAGACACAGTGGGGGCCTCGGAACCCCATTGCAAGATTTGATTAACTAGATTTTAACGCCGGCGCGTTTCTGCAATTGGAGCCACATCATTGCGCTGGATAAGGAGTCATTAGATGACCATGTTGTCAAGTGGTTCAAAACTGTTATTAGATCCATTGCCTAAAATGTGACTGCAGGGTATTTTGTGCAAAAACAGTGCACCTTTCTCACACATCACACTCATGCGCCTATAAAACCTTTTTTATTAGGAATCCGTTGCAAAACAAAAAAGGAGCAAGTTAGTTAATTGAGGCGTGCTGAAAAATCACGTGCTAATCTGTCTGACGCGAGAAAATGCCACGATCTTTCCCCATCGGCCTGCTTTCCGGTATCACGTGTTGTCTGCAAAGTCTGGTTTTAACATTTCAACGAAATTTACATACTCATGAGCGAAGTTATAGTGTTTTTAGCACTAAAGCATTCATTATATTTAATTAGATTTCTAGCATCAATTAAGATAACATCTCCGATCTATTACATCAACTGGCATGCACACAGACTGGAGTGTAATATTTTACAATGAAGAGCCTGTGACTGAGTAATTAAAGCCCCATACGCAAAGTAGAAGCCCCCCTGTCCCGTCCCGTCCAGTTTCGGAAGGATTTGAAAGGATTACTCACTTGCCACGGTGAGAACCAGGAGAGCCAACGCTGCTTTCACCGGGGCTGCCATCGCTTCCTCCCCTCCAGTGCGACAGACACAAACTTACTGAGTGTTTCTCGCCCGGGTTTTCCTCTTTTTTCTCTCTTTTACCCTCGATGTGAAGTAAATAAAGAGTGAAACAAACAAACAAAAAAATGCAGACTGATTATAGCGGTTTCATCGCAGGGGATCTGGCAAATGACGGCCAGTGTGTGGGGTTTGGAGGCATTGAGAGGAGCTCTGTAGATGAGGAGGCTGGATGCTTTCTGCCAGAGCGCACCGACTCCACCGCTGGTCCTGGAGCTGTGATTGCGCGCAGCGGAAACGGGCTGTAGAGAACAGAGTCCCCCTCAGTTCTTCATGAAACGATACAAACAGCCTATTTTCCTCGGGAATATGGGTCAGGAGCTAGTTAGGATACGCCAGTCCTGTTATCGTCGAAGCGGCCGTTCTTCAGATGAAAGATTTAAGTGCCCCGGTCCTCACACCGCCCTGCCCGCCCAGCGCGCTCCCCCGTCGGGCGTCAGTTTCGCTCTCTAACGTCTTGATCGAAACAGCTTGACATGACAACAAACAGGAAGCGATAACGCTTAGAAATTCCCTCGGGAAAGATACTTCATACCCAGCAGCCAATGAAACTAACTTAATCTGTACCAAACAAAAGAGAGTCCCCACATTGGAAATTTACTTTAAGTTAATTAAAACACACTTTTATGAAGCTCATAAGGGAGAGGCCACAGGAAGCCAACGCTTTTTTCACTAAAACTACAAAAAGAAAAAGGTTATCTTCTTGAATTTTGCTGTCTAGTTAACTGGAGGGAAAATAAAACCATTAACCCAGAGACTTAAGTTGTGTGGGAGCGTTTCTTTGATAGCGAGTCAGTGAAGGCCTTGTTATCTGCATTAAACACGTTGTTGTTCAGTTATTTGTTTCCTCACTGAGGCTTGGGAGGATGAGGGTGTGGGAGGTCATGACGTCTCCAACAGGAAGCATGACATCTTCACAATCCAGTGAATGTGATATTTTATTTATCCCTCTGGGCCAATTGTCTACTCTGTTTCGTCACCATCATGACCACAGGAAGGTCAAAGGTTAGGGTCAGCTACTGGACAACGACAAAGCTGAGAATATAAAAGGTCTCTTGCTCCTGGACACTTCAGCAGGTTACAGAGAGTAAAACTGTAACATTAATCAACAAGAGAAGCCATGATGTGCAATACTTTCTATTGCCCACCACTCAAAATGTAGTGAATTTGCCTCAGCTGGTGGGTCATGGGTCTGATCAGGCGTTACAAAGGGATACAAGGGTGTGTGTCTGTGTGTGTGTGTGTGTATGAGTGGAAAAGGCTGCAGGCTTCCTCACTCTGCACACGTCAATGCAGTATAACTACCCCAGAGGTCCCTTTGGTGATGTGAGCAGAGGAGAGGGCAGGAGGAAGACGTAGCCTTAAATGTGTTTTACAAAATGACTCCAGCTAATTATTTCACTGCATGAACAGAGGAGGAGGTGAAGAAAGAAGAGGAAGATGCAAAAAGGGAAAAAATTAAAAACACAAAGAAGGTAATAAAATGCCTATCAAAAACTGCAAAAAAAAGGGGAAGGAAGAGGGTGACTTTGTACTATGAGGACTGTGAAATAATTTGTAACGAGTTTAATATATTCAATACAGACAGAAAAAGTGGGAAGACTGCAATATTTTGACATTTTAAGAGAAAGTATGACAAGAAAGTTGACATAACTCTCATATCTGAAGCAAGAGCAAGCTGCTGGTTAGCTTAGCTTAGCATTAACACTTTAAACAGGGGAAACAGCTGGTCTGTCTCAGTTCAAAGGTTAAAAAAATTTGCCCTCCACCATCTCTTAAGGCCATGTTACAACTCTTCTGTGAAAGAAAAACAAATAAAAGCATTAAATAACATATTTTGGTTTTGCTGGAAGTTAACATGCTCTTCTATTCAGTGAGTCCAGTAGAGACACTACAAAGTCACAAAACCTTTAAATGACAAAATATGACAACTTTATATTCAGTGCAAGCAACTTTAACTTGTTCTCTGTGATCAGATAATGGGCAGCCACTATGCAGCACCCTTCTTGTCTCAGACAAGGGCACTGATCAGTGAATTAACCTAATATACATATTTTTAAAAGGTGAGGTAAGCTAGATCATTATGATAAAAACAAACATGCAGGCACAGAAAAAGATACATTCTTCATACAGAAAGGTGTGACACCAATCAGAAATCAAACTCAGGACCTCCAAGCTAACCAATTAGCCACTGTGCTGCCACCATACTGCCTGATCTGTACTATCCCACTCTTCCTGAAAACCAGTTTTATGCTCTGACAATACAATAATTCAAGTTTGGTTGAGCACTTGTTAAGGCTCAGAGAAAGATCGTGGTTTGTGTAAAAATCACTTCTTTAAGGTTATGGGAGCTCAACTGTTGTGTTGATTACAGTTAGGGAATGATTGTGGTCATGCTCTAAAAAATCTGACAAAACTTGATTGACACTGTGCAAAAAGTTCAAGGTTCAGTTGACCTCACCATTTTACCCACCCAGTAAAGTAAAACTTTATCACCTGATCTCCTCCTCTGCTCTCATTAAAAGAACAACCAGTCGCTTGAAAGTACAGATGGGTTTTTTTGTTGCTCTTCCTAAAACAACTTGTTGTTAGTACTTCTCTTTTGGTATTTGTGCAGACCTGTTAGCATTAAGTTTCCAGTCTTAATGCTAACTGTCTAGTGGCTGCGGTTTTTATATCAGCACACAGATGTGAGATTGGTATCAGTCTTTTAATTTAACTTTCTGCAGCAAAGCAAATAAGCATATTTTCAGAAATGTCAAAATATTCCTCACAGAAGAATGAGCAAAACGACCAACTTCTAAGCCAATGCTTTCCAGTATGTGATTCCTAAAACATGTGCTGTTGAAAAAAATATTCATGGGCACAGCCTCTAACTGTCAAATGAACTTTGACCCGACTCCCTACCCATATGACAAAAATGAGGCATTTTATGGTTCCTCCTTTTACATACACACACACACACACACACACACACACACTATAATATTAGCCCCTACTAATTTTTCTCTAAATGCAACCAAATTGTATTACCCTCCCATCATTCCCTTTTACAGTCACACTTTAGGAACATGCAAGGATCCACCTCCCAAAGTCCCCGCCCATCATACCTAATGAACATTATCTCTGCATCCTAAAAGCAATGGAGAGGAGCAGAGGGAGGACAAATTTAATCAGAGCTACTTAGTGCTCACTGTGGGGTCTGTTAGGGCACACACAATCACAAACACACACACACACACAAACTAACACACTTAAAGGATAAAATCTATGAACACTTTGGTCCTATATTTTGAAGAAACTGGAACTGATAGCTACAAGATAATCACGCTAACAAACACACACTTGTCCCAACATAAACCTGTTCGGAGTGTTTTTCAAAGCCTACAGAGATATTTTAGTTTTTTTCAACCTGTCGAATACAAACTGTGTATATTTACTCCAGTGCTGACTGTTTTGCAAAGCACAAGATTTTAGATTTATTTTCTATCTTCTAGACATTCCCGTCATAGGCTATGAATTTATTTTTCTGTAACAGAAACACAAAGAAAGTTGCTTGAGACGGGTCTATTAATGGTTAGTGGCTGGAGGCTACATTAGTTGCTGCTAGCTTAACACACCTGAATCTCTGAAAGAACTGATGATAGTCAGGTTGAATTGTGGGTAATGTAAGTTCAGCTGTTGACAAGGAAGAATATGCTACGGAACAAAAAGATTATTTCTATGGTTTTGCCGCATTGAGTTTGGTCATTTAAAAAATGTAGTTACTGAGAGACAATGGGGTGTAATTCTGCATTGAAGGAGGTACTCTTTTAGTGAACTGGAAAAAAAGCTACTTTACATGCCTCATTTCAGTCAAAGACATTTGTTTCGGGTAATTAAACCCAAATTTTATTGGCCACAGTTCTATATTGTTGATGCAGAGTATTTTAAACCCTCACCCTTACCAACCCAGTGTGACACAGAATGACATGAATGCAGCTTCCATGGGGAGAGTATTACAGACATTACGTACTTCCAGCATAGCCTTGCTTTACATCAACCTGAGGTTCAAAAAGCCATAAAGAAAGATGGTGAAAACATCTGTGTGAGTGCACATGGCCGTAAAGTGATCCTCTACCTTTAGACCCAAGTTTCAATATACGGATCCCATATAGATACTACTAAATAAGAAAACTGTAGCTTCCTAATGATTGATATTAAAACTCTTTGAGAATCAAATGTGTTCCTCATAAAATAAAACTGCTACATACTTTCGATTCAGGCTGCTGGTCAAAGTGCTGCAATATGTCACATTTGCATGATCTTTCATCAGTTCACTTCCTACAGCAATGATAATCTGATATCTACCAGATCCAAGGCATGCTGTCATCATAATCAGATTAAGTATACATTACATACAGCTCCATATGCAATGTATCCTCTCTATGCTAACACAAAAACACACTCTGCCCTACACTCCTTGGGGTTACAGCAAATACACAACATCTGCATCCATTTCCCAGCAGCTGCATCATCATATTGTACATCATTTTAGTGGATTTCTCTCCAAAGAGCCTCCAAACCAGCCTCCCTCTCATCTGACAGTATGTATGTATGTGTGTGTGTGTGTGTTTGTTTGCCTTCAGGCAGCACAGTCAGAGACAGTGTGCCCCGGTGAAGTGGCCGATTCCCTGGCTGCATAAATGTTATCATAAATTCATATCACTAGAGGACATTTGTGTTTGGACTGACAGTATGAGTTGGGGCTTTCTGAATTCCAGACTGGTAGCCTGTCACATCTGGTCATTTTCCTGCTCCGGTGGGGCAGAATCAGTATGATGGGACCTCCCGGATGTGCGGTGATGAACACATCTCATCATCTATCTTTATCTCTTTCTAATCTTCCTGTTGCTGCTCTGCACTCATCTTCATTGCCACTTGCCTTCAGTCTTCTTCACCTTTATTTGCACTCTTACTTCTAGTCCTTCTGTTTCATCTATGTTCCTATTCCCCATTTTCACATTCTCTTTTCTCCTCTCATTGCTCCTCTTTTAACTATTACTCTTTCTTCTCAAATCCTCTGCATACCCTGTTACTACCTTCTCATCTTCTCAGCATTAAAAACCCTGCTGTGTTCCCAGTGAGTGGGAGAAAATTGTTGGGAAAAAATGCAGAAATCTTATCATGGCTGAACTCAATTAAATGTTCTGACGGAGCCTGCAGCTTCAGTGCATGTCTCCATGCTGCTACTGAGATTCCCTGCTGCTCTGCTGCATCCTGGCTCATTTGGTTTTCAGTAACATTACGAAGGAAGGTGTTTTTTTTTTTTTGTGAGAGCCCCAGGTTTGCCCCTAAAACATTTGGAAGTCTGGGAAGGGGGGAATATCAAATGATTTACTATGCTCTAGTTTCAGGACTTTGTACTCAGTATCTACTCTGGCCTTATCTGAAAACTATTGGGTGTTCAATTAGAAACTGTTTGATGCTGCATAAGTTTTGTTGATGTGGAAAATCCACCTCAGAGAAAATGATTTCAGACATTCAAATGCAAGTATGCAGGTTGATCAAATTTTAAAATGGCCTTATAGGGCTCAGGGTGTGCAGGGTGGTGAGTACATGCATGGATGAGCTGTCTCTATATGCAGCCCTCCTACACATGAAGTCTTTCATGCTGTCTTCACTGCGGGGCCAAAAAGCTTCAGCACTGCACACAATGCAGAGGCAACAACAATATGACACACTTGGCCTCCACTCACATGTACCGTTCAAGAAATATGACGGTGTTTCACATTGCAGTATGTCCCTGTGACACAGTTGCATTCCCAGCTCAGACACGAGTGGGGAAGATGCAGAGAAGAAGAGTAGTTTATGATTAACACTGAAAGAAGAAAAGAAAATTTAATTTATAAATACATGATTGTACATTTTTTATAAAAACATAACACACTAAGTTGCACAATATGGTTTCAGCCACTAGATGTCTCTTAATTAAAACAATGAAAACAAAGGACGTAGGCTAATTAGTCGACACTGTGAAGTGGCGTAAGATCATGGGATTTGTTGTCATCATTGTTCAACAATCACTGTTGATAAAAATCTATCTGTATGAAGCAGAAGTGTTCAGAAATGTTATGATGTAAGTTTCATTCACATTACATTTAGACATGAGCGTTGACTTCCTTCCTCACTTCTGACGTATCATCTGGTGTTTCCAGTGTTTTCCTGTTATCAACTACAGAGGGTAAATGAGATACAATAACAATAACAGGCAACCAAATAAAACATAACGTTACCTTGAACAAATTTGCATATTCATCTGGGTTTGAACATTGTTGTCAAAGTTCCCATCATACATAGCTCCTCCGCATCTCTGAAAATGCATTGCAAGGTCAACAGACATCTTGCACACAACTTTTAAGTTTCAACTTCAAACAGTCAACAATAACAAGTCACGAAATAAGAGCAGAAAAACCTCCCATAAAATATTTGACATAAACAAACAGGGGCTGGTTAAAATTCTCTTCACACATAAAAAACTATAAATGTCCCTGCAACAAATTTAATTACCATGTTTTTAACTGACCTTTAAACTATAACTCCTCCACCAGCAGGTCAGTGCCAAGTGTTCAGGGTTTAATGATCAGTCCAAGAGTTACAACACAAAATGATAAATTATCAAGGTCAAAGTCTTCCAGTATTTCACTTGACAAATAACTGGTATAAGCAGATGATCACTGATTCTTTCATTAGATTAATAGAGTTTCAACAGCTGGAAAACTCTACACATGTGTTTGAAAGCACATATTTTTGACTGTGTGTGTGTTTGAATCTATCTGTATGTCCATGGCTGGTTTGAGATGCAGGTGTGGCTTTACATCTCACATTTCCAGGTGCACTCACATACACATGAACACTCATGAAAAATAAAGTGTTCCATACTGAAGCTCTTCTCCTGAAACGACTCTTGTACTTGTCAGCACTCAACTGTTCAATAGCAGCAACCAAAGTGTGCTATAGGTGAATGTGTTTCCATTTCTGGATTGGTTACTCACTCATTACTAATAGAAATAAATAGAACATGAGGATCTAAATAGGTAAAGCAAATTTTATGCCTTCCATTTCAATGCCTGAATTTTAAAAGGAGCAACAGCTGATCTACAACTGCAAAGCTACAGGAAAGAAGAGAAATCTCTCTGATAAGAATAAAAGATTTGTGACGGCACTGATTTCCGCACAGCATTGTAACACAATGGGAAATTCTCCCACTTATTCCTTAAAAACATCTGGAGTCACTAGCCAAAACAGGAAAAAAAAATCTCCCAACTTTGCCTTAAAAACATTCAGAAACTTGTTCACCAGAATCAAAGTTTGATGTTCTCCAAGTCCTCTCCTTAAAAAAAAACACCAGGTTTTGGTTGCCACAAAATTAGCTGAAAAATTAATTTCTCCTTGAACCTTGAAAATATTAAGTATGAAATTTTTTGTGGCAATAATGCTGATAGGCTAAATGCTGACTGAACTGTTTGCAAACCTCAGCATATGGATTAAGGTTATGTTTGCAATTTGAATCATTAGTAATTAATTCTCATACTGATTGAACAGATGGTGTCACATGACTAGAAGACACAAGTCCAGAAGCTCAGAACTTGCTTATAGTTAAAACCTCCAGCCTCCTTACTGAAGTCACAGATCAGTACAGATCCTATAGGTTGAACCTAACTTGCATCACAGCGTAAAGAACAAGATGTGAAGTAATTATCTGGGGCAGAACATACAATGTGTGTGGTTGAACACATAAGCCCCATGGAATAGGTCAGAGCTGGAGCATGAAAAGGTTGCTGCTGCAGTCCAAACGCAGCACGGCAGACTTCTGGTGCTTTGCTTTGGGGGGTTTCATGATACCAGAAATGCTGATGATCCATAAAGAGGTTATCCCTTAGCATGATCTCTTATTTACAGTATCAGCCTGCTGTTGCCCCTCTTGCACTGTCTGGACGTTGAGCTTTGAGTAAAATACAACGTAATAACACAGTTAACCTTTCAGATCAAATATGGAGACCTTTAAAGCAAAATTTTTCAGCAAAATCAATTTACTCCAATGAAATCAGTGAATACAACAAGGTCAGAGTCACTCTGTTTACATATTAATGAGTTCAACTTCAGTGAACTTTGACCCACAAGTTCATAGTTTAATGACAAAGATTTTACAGAAAATTTTGAGACAGAAGTTGTTAATATTGACACATTTGAACTTATTTTCACATTAGCAACCATGCAAACAAGCGTGCTAACAGAAAGTTTGCAAGCAGTCATACTCATGCCAAAGGCTTCATTACACCAACCTACAGACTTTGCTATTCAAATGTTCTAAGTGATGTTTCTCCCCCTAATAAAGCCTCTGCCTGTACGTCTCATTAATCTCTCCTGGGATCAACAGATTAACTCTTATCTGATAAAACTTGTCCATATTAATCACGAAATATAGTAAAAAATACAACAAAACTGTTGAAACACTATTTGAATCTGAATGTATCTTTACTGCTTTCATTTTAAGAAAATAGTCCCTTGTTCCAGTTTGCACTCAGAGAAAACTTTAACAAACATTATACAGTTTTGAACAGCAGAAAACAGCTTCAGACGAAGATGGAGCTTTAACTCTCGCTGGAAACACCCACTGAGGGCAAATTAGGTCTCTTTAAGCCAACAAATTAAACACAAGTCAGTGAGCAGACAGCAAGGAGACAATTACTCGCAAAAAGTCTTGATGTGTGTGTGCTTGTGTGTGCGTTTGCATGAGTAAATGCTCAGGCTGAGGGGTTTGCACCCTGTACAGTGTTATATCACCATGACGCAGACTGTGACTGACCTCAGCACACCTGACTCAGGCTGCTGCGTTGCCTGCAGTCAACACCTCGTCCTGAAACGACATGTACACAAACATATTAAAACAAACATGCAGACAAACACACAAACACAAGACACATGCGCACATAAGAGATGCACATAGGATGAGGATGAACACATACATATATACACGAAAAGGTACACAAAAAGGAAAAAAGAAACAAGACTTTTTACATTTTAGATGTATGCAACTCATGTTGTAAATAAAAATGCAATACGTACTCTGCAATGGTTTGATTTGAATCAATATGACAGATTTCTTTCTCATCTATTGTATTGTTATAATAATTTACTGTAAGGCATTTTGGTAGCCTCAGGGGATAATACACATACTGTTTACTGCAATGGCCCTGGTTTCATTCCAGCTGGAGAAGCACATTAATAATCATCCTTTGTCTTATTGGCATATAGAATTTCCAGAAGACATCAGAGGCAGCCGGGAACAGTGACATGCTAAAACACACCCAAAAACCACATGCACAATTACCAAAGGAGAGCACTAACTTAATGCAGACTCAATTAATGCAAAAAAGTTTACTTAATAATTAAAGTTTCACCTCTGACCCACCACTGATGCTGGGTGTGGTCAGGTGTGTGCAAAATGTGCTCTACTGAACCACACCCAACACTGATAGCCAGGGGTCCTGCAGCACATCTGGAGTGAATCTGACTGGACTGGTAATTTGTTAGAAGTACACCTTGGACTTTTGCTAGTTTGCCTAAAAACAATTAATATTGTTCTCTTTGTTATGTTATTTTGTTTAAATAACCAAAGGTAGTCTAAGGTCAGCTCATTTTTAATACCTAAGTGTTGGTACTCAGTTGCTTTGAGTAAAATGTGGATTTGACAGTTCATTTTAGTGTATTAAGAATATTAAGTCATATAAAGTCAACTAATCGTTCTCCAGATTTTTGTTAATTTTCACTTTTCTCTGAATGATTGACAAAATTTTGTTCTGTACATAAGGGTAAACTGTTTTGTTTTTTATTGTGGTTGCTCTAATTTGGGGGTTTTTGTCTCTGTAAAAAAAAGGCACAAGTAAGCAAAAGAAAAAAATTAACCATCATCAAATCTGCGTCACATTTAACATGAACAGGTCTACATTAGAAGTTGATTGAAAATCTGAATTTCCAAAAACAGGAATTTTGATTTACTCACATTTTAGACCATATGTGGTAGACAGCTCTAATATGTCAATGCATTTATCACAAGGATATTTAATAAATTGGGAATATTTTCACAACCCAAATCTCACTTTGCAAACATTAAAGTTAATTTTATGTTTACTGAATCAGACATTTCAAAATAGCACAAGTGCTTGTTCTCAGTGGAACAACAAGGGAATCACAGCTCTGTGTTATTTCTTGTTAAAAATTTTATGAGATTTAAATTGGTCCATTTGCTACTTTGACCTTTTTTCAACCCTCCTTGAGGCAAAAAACTAATACCAAAACCACTTCATTTTCATTGTTTCCAAAAGTTGCCCTGGAACCACATGGCAGTAAATTTTATTTCTATGGTCTGACCTGCCACACTGGCATTGGCCGACATAAAAACCGCAGAACAGAAAAAAAAGATCTCCTCACAAATCCTCGAGCCAGCTGGCATCAGATGAGCTTTTCAGACTCCTAAATAATATCGAATCAGGGGGGAAAACTGATGTAAGACCATCACCATGAAGGCTTTAAAATGATAACCAAAGGCACAGAGAGGGCAACAATGAGATATAAAGATGGTCTTGATGGCTGAAATCAAAATATATTGCAACAATAAAGGAAACTTGAGATGTCTATGTGTGCATCTGTGTTTGTCTCTTTGTGTGTTATGTGTACATGCGGGTACTTCTGTTTCTGTTACATGCTTGTTTTACTTCTATCAGAATATCAAAAATAAAATGAAAATATAACAGGACAGCTTTTAAACTGCCTTTAGTAAATTTGGATGGATGTTTTAGTCTAATTTTACAAGAACTTTTTAAGATAACATAAATTTTACTACTTTGGATTTTTTTTTCTCAGCAATAATTCTTCTTTTTTGGACTAAAACTTTTATGTTAATATATGTAAAATATAAAAGCCAACTGACAATACTGACAGCATTTATACTTTAACAAGAGTCTTGATGAAGTTTTCTCTGTGCTACATCACACCAGCTCCCTGGAGAAGGAATTATCCAGCAGACCAGGAAGACGACCGGAGGGTCCTGCTGTCCATGCACACTGTGTTTCTGTGTGGAGTGTGCAGAGAGTACAGAGTATCCCACAGTGTGTGGGATATATATGTATATATGCATTTATCACAAACAAATGTGATGCACTCTGTCTGCAAGCTCACCTCCCTTCACGACTATATGTGTCAAATGGAAAGCCTTTGATTGTTGCTGCCACTTTCACTGAGCCTCCACAACACCATTGTTTCCACTCTGCCTATCCACACACACACACACACACACACACATCCCAGTTCTGTCCCCTTTTCTTCCTGATTCTGTCCATCTCACTCTCTCTCTCACACACACCTCATGTCCCATGAGTGACAGTGATGGCCTTTGACAGCTCTGAACATGATGAGATGGCCAGCAGCCATCCAGCATGCAGAGGGGGAAATCCCTATGAAATAAATATCACACACACACACACACACACACACTTCATTCGAGTAGATGGGCAGGGAACAACCTGCCCCTGCTGACGCGTTCACATTTAACCCTCACACTGCTGCGTGCATGTCTCTGGAGGGAGGAAGATAATTAAAGTGGACAAAGAAAGAGAAAGTCCATGCAAGTGTGTGTACATGCGTTTGAGCATGTGTGTGTGTATCAGTGTGAGTGTAAGTGAAGCAGGCAGAGCTCAGTGTGCCCTCACTTTCTTTTTTTATACAAGCAGGATGGAGAACCCATGTAGCCTGTCAGCTTGGGACAGTCTGTACAAGAGACACATACACACACACACACACACACATACACGCACAAGCTAGCATTTGCACGTTAAAAGTGTGGGCTGCTGAAAGAGTGCAGTGCAGACAGTCGAGGTGTAAAAGCCTCTCCTCTCATCAGAGGAAGGACATAATGGAAATGAAGGAAGAAGAAAATTCATCTTAATTTGATATTTTTAAAATTTAGTCTTTAAAAAAAAGGAGTCTAAATATGGTTATAAGTCTGTAGAAAAACCGTAAAACTGTTCATTCCTTTTTTTTTTCATTTTTGTCATCAGAATCAGCTTTGTTTTGTCCCAAAAGACGAAAAACATGTGCAGCCAAAATGTCCTTATGTATGAAGTTCATTTAAAACCCTAAGCAGGGATTTGTTGCACTGTTTCTCTGTATGTAACAGTGTTATCTGTAGCATTCCTGTTTATGAGATGAACAAATAAGTTGATGAATGAAGTTGTCCTTGCAAGTGATAAACCAAAACATAAGCAAAAAGCCAAATAACAAACAAACGCTTGTGATCTGACGATCACTCAGGTTTTTTTCTGTAATCACAAGTGATCTCATGTGTGTATTAACATTCCCAACATCGTAAACTCTCATGGTTGGAATATAATAAAATGCACTCACATGCAACTGCACATGTATTGCACATGGATAAACACACAAAAAAGAGCCATGATGTTGCAAACACAGCCAGTCGTCCCTACAAGTCACGCTTCACTTCTAGGCCAGTTTCTAAAAACAAATGATCCTCATTCACACCTCAATAGGCTACATGTTCAAAATATAAAATCTGGTGATTCTTGCAGTTTTTTTTTCTTTTTCTCCTCTCTTTGACCTTCGGCTGAGAGACTTAAGTTCCTCTTTTTGCACATACACCAAAGGACAAGCTTGGCTGGGACATGTCACCAGTTCGGGCACAGCCTGAGGACAGGACAACCAGTCACACACACACACGCGAGTGAATGGAGTGCAAATAACTGGCCATAGCGAAGGACATTCAAACTAGACTTTACCAGTGGGACTCCTCTTAAGCAGCCAC
>JAPZDZ010000026.1:13303491-13331124 GCA_029783805.1 Acanthurus tennentii | reverse complement strand
TTCAATTAAACATGAACTTCAATAAAAACATACTTCCTCTCACTATCACTAAACTCTGAGTTTTTTCTAAGTTTTTTGGATGGTGCAAAGCTCCATCACCTTGTGTGTTTTGAATGCTGTTCTTCAGTCTGAAAATAAAAGTGACGCACACGTAAAGACTGAGGACAATCCGAGCAAACTCATGCTCAGAAAGAAGAATGAAAGAAGTAAAAAGAATGAAAGAAGTAAAAAAAATTAAAGAAGTAAAAAAAGAAGCCATATAAGTTGAGAAAAATAGCATGGCAAACAAGCTTGTACCTGTAGTCTCCATCAAGCATGATGAGTGGATAAAGACAGACATAAGATCTTAGTACCATAATACAATTCTTAGACAGAAGTCTCCATAAGCTCTTTAACAAGTGGCAACATGAAGTAAGTCAACCATAAAATAAGTAAAAATAGCTCAATGTAAGGAACATGAAACTGTCCCCAGATGCTTGTGCCCTGTTTGTTATTCTTTGTTAACAGGCTTTGTGCATCGTCTCCAGCGAAAAATAATGACATTTGTCTCCTCTGCGCCTTAAGCAGCTCCATAAGAGTTGCTTGCAAGAAATGTAGTCATTTGTGCTGCAAAGCCTAGAGGTGACATCTGCCTTTCGAAAGTTAACTGTGGATTCTGTATTAATATGTAGAGTAACACAGTTTCTGTTCTGTTAATCAACAGAAGGCGCAAGATAAACATGGGCGTGCTGCTAGGGAAACAGCTGTGAGCAGTCAGGGAAGCACATGTAGAGCGACAGTGGGGAAACAGACATGCTACAACGGGAGGGGACAGCCTGCCTGTCTGTCTGTCTGTGAAGCAACTGTAAGCAGACATTCATTTAAATTGCATCATGCATTTATGGTTAAGAAGCATTTAACTGGTAATGCATTCTGTTCATTAAGTTGTCCATGGTGATTTTTAATTGATAAGCTGCCTGGTGTCTCTGCTCTCTCAGTTTCAGATTCATGTAAACCTCTAATCCCAAACACTCATGTCTTTGTTTAATCTTACCTACTTGTCTTTTTGTACTTTTGTTGAAATGATCATTTATTTTTAACCACTGATGGATGAAAGTTTTTTTTTGTACAAGCTCCGACCTGCCTTTGATTTTCATGGGGATAGTCATGAGTGCAACAGTCCGATATAGAGGTGTAACTGCAGCATCAAGACTGTGACACGACCCCAAGAGAATTCATTTGGATGTGTTTACAGTCTTGCCATATAGTCAAAGAAAAAACTGCAGCCCCCTTACAATCCAAAGCCAAAAGGTCTAGAGAAAGCTACATAGGAAATTTACAATAGTACAAAGGTTACTATGAAAGTAACAAAAGACTACAAATAAGAACACAACCTGTATTGTGGTGTGAACTATCAGTCATGTGTACATTCTGTTTAACATTATAATGATTTGCAGTTAAATAGTGTTAATTACATACTTTACATGTGCAGAATATTTATAAGAGTAACCAAAACATAACACAGGAATCATAAATTGGGCAAATGTAGAACTGTTGTAGTCAAGAAGGGCAATAACACCACCTGGTGGCAGGTTGAAGTCATTGCACCTCCTGACCAACATCTGAAAAAAGAATTCCTATGAAGTCTCAAAGCACTCAGTGTCATTTTACCACTACTTTTAACACAAAGACATCCACCACAACCAAACCTGATTTATTTCAGGTTTTAATGTGTTGTGAAAAGAGAAAACATACAAAATCAAAGTTTAAAAACTTCATATCAAGCCTTTTATTTGGTATACAGATATTCATAGATTTATACAGTATATATAGATATATGTATATATGTAACACATGTGCCACTGCAAAGTCACAGACAAACTTACTTTTACTAAGAAAAGGAAGAAAAAAGAAAAATATATCATGTGCTTACTTTCAAAGTAGTGCTGTGAAGCTTGTAATAAATGATGACCAAAACCGGAATGATGAGGTAACTGCCAGGCAGGAAAACAATCATTTATAATGGTTCAATAATAATAATAATAATAATAATAATAATAATAATAATAATAATAATAATAATAATAATCTACTGAAACAAATGGATCAAAGAGGCAACCGAGTAGTATAGTGGCAACATGGACCCTTAGTGTCAAACTAGAGAAAAGGAGTTAAGTCTATAACATACATACACACAAAGTATGCATACAGACACACAGTGCATAAACATAAAAAACAGGAAGTAAAGTCAGTCATTCATGAGAGCAAAAAAACTCTCCAATATCATTAACTCTTGTCCGATACACAACAGAAACTCAGGCATGCTCCAGGATATCTAAGCATTGCTCTGTTACACACACACACACCCACACCCACACCCACACACACACACACACTCACACACTCACACACACAAAGAAAACACACCAGTCACGTACCACAGCCCAGCTTTACTTTGGGGCTGACCAAACAAAGCTTGCACAGTTGTGGTGCATGCACATGTACGTACACACACAAACACACTCACACACTACAGCAGAATAGTGGTCAGGCAGGGTGTAATTCATGAAAAGAGTCAGGCCAGCATATATTTGAAGAGGAAACCCTGATAGAAGGGAAACGATAAAGTAAAAGAGCTGGTGAAGTGAGAATCTGATGAAAATCAGAATAATTGTAAGGGAGAAGAGATAAAGACTCAAAGGATAAGAGACAAGCAGGAGGTGCTGCACAAAATGACAGGGAAGTGGTGTGTGTGTATGTGTGTGGATGTGCGTGTGTGTGTGTATGTGTGAGCACAAACATGTGTAACACTAAATCAGGAGCAGGTAGTGCTGAACGTGTTTGACGGAAAAATATCAGCGTCTGGCTCCCTCATGTGGTCACTCTGAGTCTCTCTGGACCTCTGAGGCATCAGCTCGACAAATGGGACACGTCCTGTTAGCCTGAGGACACACAGCAAGAACAAAAATGATCCAGTTAGGTTTTTAAAAGCAGTTCATGACTTCAATCGTACAAAATGTCCTATCCTAAAACTCTACATTTGGACAGTAACTTAATCTTTTATGTGGGAAGTGCGGTTCTGAATTAAGGATATGGATTTCAGATTATGACATTTTCTGTATTAGTTTTGTATTGATTTGTGATTCCTGAAACCCAATTTACACTGACGCTTTGGGCAAGTCTTCATTCCTTCAAACCATAAGACTGTGTTATATGAAACACAAGAACTTTGATGTTTAAGAACAGTTTTGTTTTTTTTTTTTAGAATTTGAAGTGGAAAAATAAGAGTTAAGGTATGTGTAGTGTTTCTTCCAGTGTCCCTGTCCTGGGGTTTAGTGTGTTTTACAGATTATCTGACTCTTTCGTCAAGTATTCAAACAGCAGCCTGACTCTTTTTTTTCTGCTATTTAACAGATCTCTTGAAGAGTGAGATTCTCACTACGCATCTATATTTAAGAGGTGTCTGTCACTTAATTAGCGCTTACTTGAGCTGAGAGTGTATTTGTGTCCTTAAAACCAAAAACCTATTTTTCTCTTGTTAAGTTACTAATTAAGTCCTTAAGGAAGCACTGAACGATCACTCAAAAACCTCACCCTTGTCACCAGCACTCTCATTTATGTGACACCTTTTCTCCGAGATTTGGAGCTATCACCACACAACGTGTGAAATGCTTTAGAAGAACTTGATGCGTATACGTGCGATGCAGTGAGAGTGTTCGGGCTACGTGGTGCGGGCGCTTACCCTCAGCCACTTGTCGACACACTTCCCATGGAACTCATGGCTGCAGGGCAGGACTCGCAGCAGTTGGCGGGACTCAAAATCACTCATACACACCACACACCTGCAACCCAACAGGAGCATGAACAGTACAGCAAAACAAAAAAATGCTTAACACACTGATCGCATTACACTGTAAATATATGATTTTTACATCGATTTGATGATTTTTTTATATTTTAGATTGCTTAATAATAATAGTCACACATAGAAACTTTTTTGAGGATAGACTGGGTTCAAATCCAACAACACTCAAGCCTTAATGCAGATATAGGCTCACTTGTTTTTGGTTGGACTAAAGCTTTGAGAGTAAAAAAATTTGAAAAAAGACTCTTTACTCTGTTGACATTAGCCTCTGTTAGAAAAATAGTGAAATAAATCCATAGAAGACCATAGTTCTGGTGATCCTAAGGAGCTAAAGGAAAAACCCAGGAAATTCACTGTCATCAAACAGTGACCTTGTGCCAAAGGCGACACTCACAGTGTTTGTTCAGACTGATGGTTGTTTGGATTGAACCGATAGGAAGGAAGCTGTTCGATGTCTCCCTTGGTCAGTCCTCTGAGTTTGGCCTCTCCCAGACGCTCAGCTAGGTTCAGGAGGGCCTGTGGGGAAACAAACATCAGCAGCAACTAAAGAATCAGAGTCTGTATCCAGTAAAAATATAAACCATAGGATGAAAAGAATGTAGTTGAGGACAACCTCGTAATTTTCCACTTCTCCATCGTCTACATCCAGCTCCAGACTGATCGCAGGACCTGTGGGCTGGACTGGCAGCATTGAGCTACAGAGAGAGAGAGAGAAATTTAAAACATAAAATTTGAAGTTTAATTAATCAAAGAAGCAAATTTAACTGTGCAGTAATAATAAACTCTGCCTAAATAACAAAGCAGCTCTCACAGCAAGTAAGAACCTTCAAAGTTGGATAATCATGATCCAACAAAACATATTACATATTAAAACATATTAAACTTTATCTTGCTTTTATTTGAAACTGACTGGAAATATTTTAATGGCCAGACCCACCTGCCAGATTAACTTGTTCTGATGGCCTTCATTTGCCTTCTCCAGGTATAACAAATCATATTAGATCTCTGAAACTTTATGACTTGTGCATGTCTTTTTCTGTTTTGTCAATTCTTAACACTGGCCACCCGACATTATAATCTACATTCTGCAATTTAAAATAAGCATGTTTCAATAATATATCATCTACTGCGTATTGGCCACTACAAATTATAAAATGTAACCTTTTATTCCTAACCGTGTTTTCTTGATAAGTCTGTGAGCTGATCCACTTACAGGAAGTAAGGCAGGAGGCTGGGGTGGTAAGGCGAAGGTGGCAGTGGCTGTTGGGAACGGTACCGTCGCCCCGGGAGACGCCGAGGAATAAAGTTTGGATAGGACTAGTGGGTAAGTCACAGCACACATATGACAAATTATTAACATTTGTTTTTATTTTCTACTGCATTCAAAGGTTATAATTAACATCCATAATTGAAATATTCTTGCTGCTTACCACTCCGAAAAACTCCTGTGGCAGGGGATCGTGGGAAAGGAAGTGAAGTTGTGTGGAGTGTGGTGTGAGGGCAGGGTGGGTGGCAGGTGGATAGTGGAGCCCAGCACCCAAAGACAGGTGCTCTCCCAGCAGCTCCACGTCATTCTCTATCCTCTGTAACGGCTGGGATGGAGGAAAAAAATACGTAGAGATCAAAAGGAACTGTTCACAGCAACAGGAGAAATTCAAAGATACACAGATCTCTTTGGATGAATTACAGACAAATATAATACCCTACATAAAAAGATTTAATAGTTGCAGGAGAAATCTAACTTTTGCATTCCATTATTATTTCTGTTAAGATCTGTCAATAAAATTAAATAATTTAATTCTTTTGGAAAAGGTTTTGTATTTAATTTTCAGGCAGCAGCTTTAATGATAGCAGAAAACAATCAATAACAATGTAAAAGGAAAAGACAAATTTAGGGAAATTTCAAAACTTTTTAACTAATGTACTTTGGCCCACAGCTTTTGGCAAAGAGCTTTTGTACCACAGTCTTACATAGACAATAATGAATCTCTGTGAGCATCCAGCTGTTTAAATCGGATCTGTTTCAGTCCAAATTAACTCTGGCACACATTATTTAAACATTAGTGATGTACAACATTGGCATTTTCACAGAGAACCAGTACTTTTTTATTGTCATATAAGGACAAAACAGAAGGCTCTTATTTAAGTACATGGCCATCCTTTACCTTATTTCCACAGATTGAATTATAGACTAATTAAATACTCAATTAACTGTAACTTTGATGCTTTCTGTGCATGCAAACATACTCTTAAAGCTGTCTATCAGTACATGTTCTGATTAATTACTGAACACTAAAGAAAAACAGCATGAATCACTTAAACTCCAAGTATAATATATGCATCACTGCTTTTGCTCTATTATTTGAAAACACCTTAGCTGCTGCTTTTTTAAACAGCAAGTGGGACATTTAAAACTCCCCTGAAAGATAAAGACTGTCATTGTGTCAACATCATAAAAGTTTTATCTGATACCAAGTCAACAAATGTTGAAAAAAGCATTACATATGAACTTCTGCTTACCGATCGGGCCTGTGGAGTTGGATATGGTCCAAACTGTCCAGGTTGGGGGAGGTGAGGTGGATGATGGGAGAGGTGTGTTGGGGGATGGGGGAGGTGGGGAGGGGGGAGCAAGAAGGCTGGGTCACTGGACAGCAGTGATGGGAATGGGTAGGGCATGGGTAAATGCTGCACAGAACAAGTCTGAAGGACCTAGCAGACAGAAAACAGGAAAACATTAATTAAAACTCATGAGTTTGCCTTTTACTATGTGGAATAATTTTAAACAAACTAGTGAAAAACTGTAATTAATTTTTAACAAAAACACAAACACACTCACAGGAGGAGGGACACTGCAGACTGGATAGTGCTGTCCACTGAAGACCACAGAGCATGCTGGGATCTGCTGAGGGGCAGAGCGAGGGGGCAGGCCTGGAGGCGCTCCCGAGGGGGACACAGGATACGATACCGGAACTGAACCCTAAATATGGAAATCAGAAGGAACAAGGTCCTAAACTTTATGAAACAGACTGATTTACAGATGAAACTAGTCCTGTGACTGACTTAAGTGCAAAGTCCAAAACAACACCAATTACTGATGTTAAATATTGAATATGATGAAATAAAAACAATTCCCTTTTGTACTTGGCTTTCTGGAAAAAAAATTATACACATCACAATTTCTAGGTTAAAGTTTTTAATTGCAAATATGCTTTTTTTTTTAATCCAAGTCAATGTTAAAACTTATTCTTCAGGAATCATTTCAAACTTATTTTTAACTGTTTGTACTTGTGTTTTTTTCCCAGTTACAATCCAACAACAAGACCATATCATTTTATAAAGTACCTGCTCATGGAGGTCCAACACCACGCTGCTCTGTTGCTGGGATGGGTGGGGGTGGGGATGTGGATGTGGGTGCTGAGGATGGGCTGCTGGGTGCAGCAATCTTGGAGACAGATTGGGGGACTGGTGGAGAGGCCTTGGCGAAGGGTTTGGGGGATGGTGACCCGGGCGCTCTTCAGGTCCAGGTCCCAGCCCTCGTGGAGGTTGCTGGCTGTAAGGTGGGTAGCCCTGATGGGGAGCCGCATGACGGTAGTTTTCATCCTGGTGGCCTGGCGATGGGCCGTGGTGGGAGTGCAGGTGGTGGTGGTGATGATGGTGAGCATTGGGGTGATGATGGTGGTGGTTGTTGTTGCTGTTGTAGTGGTGGTGGTTGTTATGGGCGTGGTGGTGGTGGCGGGTCAGACGGTCTCTCCTGCCACGCTGGCGCCTCATTGGAGGGCTGAGATGGGAGAAAGAGAGGAAAACTAAAGAAGAGGCAGAGGCCATGCTGTCATTGGCATCTTTATAAACATAAAACTATGTTGAAAGTTAGTCCCCAAATTTAGCATTAAACTCTACAGAATCTTGATGGAACAGACTTCACAAATAATAAAATATATAAAAAATCTAGATTAAGATAAACTACAGGCAAATTTTGATACTAATCGTTTAAAAATTTTCAAAGTACAAATACTGAAAACTCTGATAGGCTTATATTATTAGAAAAAAATTTAATCTGGATCCACATAACCCCTATACTATAAAGTATGTAGTTTAAGCAGCACCAGCTGGCCAAATGGTATGTGTTTTTGCCTGCGGAATGAGTGAGTTTTCCAGACTATATGTAGAGTTGAACTGTAACTAAGTTTTTCTTGAGTCTCTCTCTCTCTCTCTCTCTCTCTCCCTCTCTCCCTCTCCCTCTTACTCTCTCTCTTCCTCTCTCTCCCTCTCTCTCCCTCTCTCTCCCTCTCACTCCCTCTCCCTCTCTCTCCCTCTCCCTCTCCCTCATGTCTCTCCCTCATGTCTCTCATGTCTCTCATGTCTCAGTCCCTCCCACAAACTGAACAATAGATGTATAAAAACAAATCGATCATAAAATATTAACCTAAAATTCACAAAGCGGCAGCTGCAAAACAACCTGCT
Source organism: Acanthurus tennentii (assembly GCA_029783805.1). Taxonomy (NCBI): domain Eukaryota; kingdom Metazoa; phylum Chordata; class Actinopteri; order Acanthuriformes; family Acanthuridae; genus Acanthurus; species Acanthurus tennentii. The sequence goes on along the minus strand of JAPZDZ010000026.1, from coordinate 13,322,819 downwards.
CACAAGGTCAACAACATCAGCAAGATTTTTGGTTACACCGCAGCCTTTATTCTAAGAAAACTAGCTCACCTATTGATTTTCCTCCAAATGTTTTCTTGCAGAACACTGTCAAGTTTCAGAGAAATATGTCCTTAAGTTCCAAAAATGAATCTGTACTAACTACAGCAATGTTCCTGCATTCTCTTTCTTTACACCACCATTGTCACAGAAATAGTATAATTGATGTACAACTCCTCAGTTTCCATATGAGAGTTTTTGGTAAACTCCACTGTTAAGCATGCAGCATTGAAATTTTGACAGAAAGTGATGTTTGCACATTATGCATTCTGGGTCGGCTACGCTTCAAACTCATGGTGTATGCGTAAACTGAGCAAAACTGGAAAGGGATCAAGCGGGAGATAAGGTGACTCTTCAAGATTTTAAAATACTGACTCTGTGCTTAATACAAAATCCTTCAACTGTAGCTCGCTTGTGTTACACTCACATGCTGTTTGCCCAGCTGTTCCCGTGCTTTGACCCTAATAATGGGGATAACATGTTTTCTGTTACATGCATTCACACTAACCTGCGTCGGTTGCGAAGAGGCGTGTGACATCTCTCTGGCATGTAGTGAGGGTGTGGTCTGCGGCTAGGCGGGAGCTCCCAGGGGCGAATGGGAGAGGAAGGAGTAGAGGGAGGGGCAGAGTTTAGATCCAACATAGACTGCTGGGAGAGACGCTGCCTTTTTGGACTCGGGCTGTCTTCCATCTGCACACAGTGGTAAAGGAGGAGGGGGAACCAGGGATATGGTTTGTTGGGGAAAAAAACATAAAGAGGACAGACAAAGAGGAGAATGAATAAGAAAACAAAGACTCCAAAACCTTTTCATACCAGGAGCACAGTGGAGGCAACAGGCAGTGGTCATGTTTCATACTCACTTTGTCGCGATCCTCGCTGCACACATTATCTGGATGAAAATGTAGCACTCCTCCTGCAGGCCACAGAGGGAAAAAAACATAATCAGATAAGAAGCGCTGAGAAAAACATCAACATCACAAGACGCACGGCCATACACTAAGCCAACAGAAATAAGACAACTTTGACAACACACAGGCAGCTGGTTGCCTTTTATTTTATTTTCCATTCTAAGACCCTGTTGGATGCTACAAAATTGTTATCTTGATCACGCCGAAATTATTTGCTTGAACAGACTTAAAACTACAAAATCCAACAGTGATGAGAAAGACAGTGCTTCCAAAATCTTGTTTCAGAAACAGAGTAACAGTCCTCTGTCTGCAGAGATGGTCTGTCTTTCAAACAGGCTTTTGAATTTCCTGCATTAAACAAGCAGACGAAAGAGAAAGCTATCTCTGAAAGATGTCACAACAGACTAGTCCTCTCTAGCTTTCACAGACGAATCATTCCCTCTGATCTGTCATGAAAAGCTCGGCCAGACTCACAGAAACAGATGCACAGACATCCACTTATCAAACATGTACAACACAGAGCATCATGGCATGCCCATGTATTCTTGCTTGAGTGCAAATTTCAACTTTTGTGTCAAGCTATTGCTGTCCTCATCGCTTTCCTCCAAGTAATCATTGTGTACTATTAAAAGATGAAATCAAATGAGTAATCAATGCCTATACTTCCTTTTTCAAGTTTCTCTAACATGAAGATTTGTTTTTTCTGTCTTAAACAATTGATAAAAGGAATATCTTTTGCTTTCAATGTCAGAAAAAAAAAACAATTTGATGACATCACCAAGGATTAACTTGCAAAAAGCATTTTAATTCACAATTATTTTAAAAAATAGGTTGATTAATTGACAATGACAATAATTGTTATTTGTACCCGTACTACTATCTCATAAACTGGAGCAACAGTTTTGTCACTATGCAAAGTCCCAATAGAAACTAAGCATCACTACACAGCCTTGTTTCAAGTCTGTGTGATGTCAAGCATCTGCTATGCTTAAGTGTCCTGAGCAAGGAAGTGAACCATGATTAACTCTGCATCAACAGCCCAGTGCTGTGTTTCTTCCTCATTTTTTTCATCGACATGTGGTGAACAAGCGATAAAATCTCTTTCAAAAGATCAATAGACCATCACAAAAAACGACTCCCTAATGATAAGAATGAGATTAGTACATTCCAAAAAAATGAAATACTGAAAAAAAGAAATATCACATCACTGAATAAGGCAGTAATACCATAAACATAATCTCAGAAAAACACAATGCTCTCCCAGCTGTTTATCTAACAGCCCACATGTGAAATCTGGATGCAGTATGTGCACAAAGACATTTCAGCAGCTTAAGAAGGATGTCCTTGAACTCAGCTGACAACAGTTTCCTCTAAGCAGTCTCCCAAAAAACCTTTAATCACCAAAGAAAAAAATGGGAGGGGAAATTCTCCTCCCTCTATGCCTCCCTCATCCAAACAGCCCCTTCTGTCTCTCAGAAACAAGAGATCTGAAAGCCCACCCCCACCCCTTTCTTGTCTTTGCGACACCACTCCAGAGCCATGTGAAGTCCGCCGATAGTGACAGCTCAAAGACACCCTGCTAGTGGCTGTGGCAAACAGAGGGACGACTGGTTGACTGACTAGTAAGCAGCAGGCAGTTTTTGACAGAAAATAATGTGTGTATACTATGCATTCTGGGTCAGGCATGCTTTGTAGTCATGGTGTGAGCAGTACCAGAGCCTTACAGTAAGGGGCCAACACACTGACTTACATCTTAATTATGTATCATCCCATTTTCTTTAAACCCCACAGGAACCTGGGCCTCAGTTGCCCATGTGTTTTAAGAAGAACTAGGTCTTTTAACACTGATTCACCCCAGGGGGCATAGGAGAGGGAATGGTGAGCCAGACTGGATTGGTTCTGTTGGCGATCAGACACGACCTTGTTTCCTCTGAGCATGGCTGCTGGGGAAGACTGACACCATTTCTTTTAATGACAGACAATAAAGTCAGACAGGCGAGGTAGTGAACTTAAGAGTATCAGCTGTCATCAAGAAGCAATTTGCTCCTGTTCTTTAACTGTGATACAGAGACATGAACCAATATTTAGAGGAGGCGAGCCAAAAATAAAAAAACAATCTATTTTACCCACATATTCTGTAGAGATCTCAGATGACAGCAGTACTAATGAGGATCTGTTAATACTGGTTGCTATTAAGTTGCAAGTTCAAACAATACTGGCAGGCTGTAGGATGCAACACTCACTATTAAAGCTACAGTGGGTGAAAACATGCTTGACACTGGGGGAGTGAAAGAGGAGGGAAAAAGCAGAGATAAGACAGAGGGACTCATTTTTAACACCCCCAAATCCAACCCTGACACATTCTGCATAAAGTGATGCCAAGAGGTGAAATACATAGACATTTACAAAAATAAACAAGCACAGACAAACAGAAAATCTGTGATGCACCTAGACACATATACTCATATTTTTTCTTACACATAGAGTAGATTATGTACACACACACAAAAACACATGCAGACCTCGTTCATCTAGAGGGAAACGTGCAGCTGTTAAGGAGGCATCGCACAACCAGGGGATACACTGTTTAAGTCATTCACACAAATCCCTCTGTAGTCTCTCAAACTGGGAAGCATGTTTTTGTATGTACCCTCTTTGTGGGTTATTTTGGTTATTTAGCCACAGAGCTGCCATTACAACAGAGGAGGCCCATTAAAAGCCCCCTTTCATTCATTCACTGCACTTTTTTTGCCTTCAAGGGAATCCAATCTGGTTTTACAGCTGGTATTACACTCACTTTCCAATGGTCAGCAATGGAAACTTGCTTAACACACAACAAACCCGTGTCTATGTTGAAAAAGTTGTTGTAACAAAGATGTTGAAAGGACTGCTGGGGTGAAGTCTCACTAAGAATTTCCCCTCTGGCAGTTTCATTCTTTTCTTCCTCTTTTTTTCCACAGGGTTTTGGGGAGTTTTTCAGCGTGGTCTTGGTGAGTTTGGGCTGGGTTAGAAACCACAACTGTTGTGGCCAAAAAAGCCCATTAAATATCTATTTCACTGATACTGAGCTATGCAAAAAAATTCACCCAACATAATGAATAAGGCATCAAAAGCTAACACAACTCTTGTTGTTCCTTATCAATCTTTACTCTATACCCTGCCACATTTAAAAAGTCTATATATGTCTATATATATCTATCTTTCCCTCTATATATGTCTATATGACTGTTTTGGGACCATATACAGATGTGCACAGGCTAAAATGTAATTTGAATAGTATTAAGGCTCATGGATTAAAGGTCTGGTGATAAGCAAGGAAGTGGGCATCACAGCAATGAGCAATCTGAAAGAAAAAGATTGTATTGCAATTAAGAAAGAATCATTACAGGCCGTTTCAAAATTATGTTTCAAGGCTCTGAACTGCTCTTTTAATCAGTCTTCGCTTATACAAAGCTCTTGATAAGACTGAGGAGAATGTGGAATATCTAAAAGGAAATCATCTGCCCTTGATCTGATGATAAATAAGAATGCACAGTTCTCTCATTATCATCATTATAGTTTGAGTTTTTCAGCTTTCTTTTTTTTAAATTTTACTGACCAACCAGCAGAAACATTTGTTTTATTCAGTGCCCACTTTGTCACTGGACTGCTGTTTCCCTTTAATATACCTCAGAATTTTATGAACATAATCAAAGACCTGACTGATTACCTATACCATTACTTTCTTTGTGTCATGAGGATATCAACAAAACGTGATCTGCAGGCCTTCAGCACCACCACCATACCTGGTATCCAAAGGGAAATTCTGCAGTCCTTAATTCTTATTAAGGGTCGGTATAACTTGCACTGTGACCACAAAGCCAGGCAATGACATTCAGGACAAAGTTCAGGAAACTGGTTTGCCCTATTTACCTGAGTAAATGTTATTCAAACATCTAAGGCAGAGCCAGCTCTAACACTAACACCTGATGTGACATATAGCTGGCATTTTCAGCAACAGCTGGCAGTAAAAGAATGAAGCCTTTTAGTTAAATGTCTCAAAGGCTGTTGAGCTGCTAGTGGTCTGCCTGCATCCCTCAGGGGGTGTATCCTGTGTGGGTGTGTGTAATGATGCATCTAGCCGGGCTGCAGGCCCTGTTTACTGAAGCCAGCTTACCGGCCCCGGGGTGTCTGTGAGCTCCGTGTGATGAGTGGCGCTGCGCCCCTGCGGACAGGTAGCTCCCCTGGGTGTGCTGCTGCTGGCTCTCCGGGTAGCTGCGACCACCGTGGTGCGGCGCCCAGCCGGGGTTGCTCTGCTGCGGGTAGCTCATCCCTCCTCCGCTGGCGTTCATCATGCTCCCGTTACCAACCGCATTACCACTGCCGTTGCTTCCAACGTTCCCGTTAATGCCGAAATGATAGAAGCCAGACCGAGACCGCGACCGAGTTCTCGGGGGGTCCATGGCTTGGGAGGAGGAGGGCGGTGGTGAATGGACGTGATGAAGGTAGGCTGGAGAGATGGACGTCCAAAACGGGCAGGAGCCTCCCTCTTCAGACCGCTTCTCCGCGTCTCTCTATTCACCTGTTTACCACTGGTGACGACCGGCTACTGCGAGTGTTTTCTGAGGCATTTAAAACTGTTGTTTCAATATAATGAGATGAGATACCTGGAAGCAGCGGGTTCAGCCCTCGTACGTCGCACAAGCACCATCTGCATCACATACACTCTCTCCCTTAATATATTTGAGGGTCAACTTAACGAAATCCAGAAAATTTATTTTTCACTTATAACGTACACAAGGATTTCAAAAGATATCGTATCCGCGTGCGGTAGAACAAAACAATAATCAAAATAATATTTACTCCAAGTAAGTTACCAGTGGTTTTCTTCGTTACCAGAACAACAGCTGAGCAAGTCTCAGGTTATCTATTGTCTTTTCACAGTGGAACAGTCAGGGTTTCACACAGTAAAATAAAGTATTTTTAAAGGCAACTGGGTCCTATTCGTGTGATCCTATTGCCGACGCAAATATTAACAAACAACTGGAGCTGAAGTTAATATCTCTCGCAATGAACCACCAAAAGCTTGTCAAGTTAATTACTTGTATCCCTCAACACAAGCAAGATGGCTAGCTGTCGAGCGCTAGCAAACTAAAGAAAACCAGCAGCCCTGATGAGCTGGTTGTGAAACAAAGTTATTAGCATTGGTTCATGAATAAATTGCAAATAAACTGCCACGGATAGCCTACTATAGGTAGTAAAGTTACACCCCTTTGCGTTGGCTAACTATACCTGCTCGTTCATTAGCATAATTTCGATTTTTCAGCTAGCCCTGGGCTAACAGGAAGCGAAGTCTAGAGGGGAAAACAAGTCCAACAGTGCCGACATTACAAGCTAGCTAACGTCGCACTGTATCGAGGTTAGGCTAGTCGTTCAACAGTGCTAATAGCTGATTACCTCATTCAGCACGGGAAAACAGACAGCTACCTTATCCGTCAAGTGAGGTGGACACTATTTGTCCAATTTAAATCCCCTCTCGCATTCGCTATCGAGTGTTTTCTCTGGTCAGCGGGGAGTGTAGTGGAGATCAATCAATGGGAGTTTCACATCTCTGCCAGTCACTTCCAGTCGATCACAGAGAAATGCACAGCTTGTCGCGGCCCTTATTAGCAATGTGCCTCCAAGAAAATTACACAAATTTAAGACAGAGTAAATGTCGAAATTACCAAAACGCCTTTCAAATCAAGATTTATAAGATTATTAGCTGTTTACGTTCATTTTACGCTGTATCTCGTAATCAGGGTCGACTACTTTGGACTGGAAAACCCCGGGCAGCTGCTCAGTTCATTAATAATTCAGCAGCTTCATACCAGAAATACTATAAGACAACGCTTTGAAAGCTACTGGCTTCATACGGCTTTCCAGGTGGACCAGCTCCACATGCAGATGCCTAAAGCCCTCTCCGGTTTGCTGTTATAAACGTAAAGCTACGTTGTGATGTTTTCACGTACCAAACATCACACACTAATCCCCGATCTCAAACAGAATAACTGTGTACGTAGGAATATATGGAAACGTATATTTATTGTGGCCCCTGCAATATTATTATTACTTTTTACGAAGACCAATTATTGTGTCTTACCTTTTACCTGATCTTAACGAAATGTAATGACAAAAAGTGATGTTATTTAATAACTAGCATTATATTTTAGAGGATAACAAACCACACCCTAAATCAGGCACAGTGTGATGAAACATTTTGCAAAATACTGTATGTTGAAAAAAAGTGGTAGATGTATTTTCAGAGTAAGGTTCAAAAATCCATCCTTCTGCCATAAATGCAATTCCACAGTTTTGTACTGACAGTAAACAAATGAATCTATCAAAGACAGATACAATTTTTTTTTTTTTTAATTCAGTTACATTTATTGTGCCTAAAAATATAAAATAAATACACTTTATCTTCTTCGGTGGCGTACTCTGTGTTTTGGGCAAAGGTTTTCACTACTGATTTCTATGTCACCATGGGAATATAAATCCCCATGTTTTAACTCTCCTCCTTTCTTCCATCTCTTTGTCTCCCTGCTCTTCCTGCTCCTTTTTCCACCTTCCTCATTCTTCCTTTTCTTCTTATTTGAAGGGAGAGTGGACCATTTGGGACCCTTGAATGGAGACATAAAAGGTTCTGTGGGGCAAACATCATTATCAAAGTTCCCCAAGGATCTCCCCAAAAGTCCTCCTTCCCGTCTGGCCTGAGCTTCTCTCCTTAGCCTCTTCACCTCCCGTCTCTCTTTGCGCCTCTCTGGCCAAGTTTTCCTCCTGCCAGTTCGGCTACATGTCTCCTGCTTTGTCCTGCTCCTCCCCTTGGTTGGCTGATTCTCCTCACTGCTCTCCCTTTTTGGCTCAGACTGCTGCTGGTCCAGGAGTAGTGAGGATCCAGCACTGGAAAGATCTGAAAGCACAGCATATACAGAGACATTTCCCTTTATAACCTGTGCAATCCTGTTGTTGTTTACAACTGCTTGAATTGATGCTTTTATTTTAATAACAGGCCAGATATAATATAAGGGGTTGCTCACTGAGACAAGACAAACCTACAGAGAATTATCAGCCAACTCAAGAGTTTTCCTCAGCTTGATGAGGCATTTTAGTTTCCTTCAGTCAAATTTTACTGTTCTGGTTACTTTTTTAACTCTTATTCACACAGATTTTAGCATTTAGCAGCTAACGCATGCAATAAGTTCATTAAAAAAACACCAAAAACACAACTTCAGATGAATGCTAATGTTGCTCTGAGAATGTTAAATGCTACTGGGTAACTATTTGCTAACATACAGGCTAACATCCATTTGGCAACATTCAATTAAGGTGTTTAAATGATGATGTTTACAAAATGTTCTGCAAAACCCAAATTACAAAAACAAACACTGTTTTAAGTGGTAAGTTGAGTTACCCTAAAAAATGGATATGGCTGACTTCAAGCATTTTAACTTTTCATGTTGCAGCAGTGATTAGACAGGTGCCCATCAGGACCCTGTGACATCACCCCTGGGTGTGTTTACAGATGCAGCAGAAGCCAACTTTTGACCACATCAATCTAGAGTACAAGACTGGTACAATCTAGAGAAAGAGGGAGCAGCCCCAAGCAGCACAGCAACCAAAAATAAGTGGGCAGAAAATCCAGCATTTAAGAAAAGAAACAAATATATTGAATAAGAGAAATGAAAGGCACCTTTTTGCTGTAAAAACTGATATTAATGATCTGACAGGCCGCTCACAAAAAAAAAACTGTTGTGAGGACACCAGAGCAAAAAATCAGAAAAAGCAAAGACAAGAGAAAGAAAAAGCAATAGCACAGATTTTAAGGACCCATACAGATTCTCCAAGACCTTCCTTGGTCAACAGAAAACAGGTAGTCTGGTAAGTTGGTTGTGGTTCTTGGAGGAAACTAGTAGCGACCCCTGCAGGAAACATGGACTGGGAAATAATTCCGAAATTTGCAGCCCAGAAGAGACGTCTTTCAAACTATTTGAAAAGGAGCCAAAATGGCAGGAGATAAAAGACATTGTTGGGAAAGCAAAAACATCTGTCAGTTCAGGACACAGCGGGATACCTTATAAAGTATGCAAGAGGTGCCCAGGCTCCTTCGACAACTGTGGAAGCTTAAAGGGCCACCCAGGTTTTTCAACATGTCTGGAACACATTGCGAACATCAGCTGGATGATTCACAGGACCAAAAAGATGAAACATGCCCTAACTGCTGTCTGGTTAGATGTCACAAAAGCCTACAGGTAAATTCCCCATTACCTTATTCAAACACATCTAGACCACAATAATATCCCTGAGCAAATACAGGATATTGTTTCCAGCTACCTAGGAAGTCTCAAGCTATGTTTCACAACTGTACAGTTTAATATGCCTTGGCAATATCTTCAAAAAGGAGATTCAACTGGCATCCCCATCTTGGAGGTTGATGTTTTTTTGTTTTTTTTTAAGAGATTGCTCATTGAAGTCACCAGCGGGTTCACCTTTCAAAGCAAGAAGAGTCCATACATCTTATTGAGAACAGCCCAATAAAATGCCTGGAAAAGCTGTCAAAAACCAATCTGAAGCAAACTAAGGGGTGACTGAGAGTAATCTACATTACTTGCTTGCCTGGGATACTCAAGACCTGACTGTACCAATATGGTCTTTTATCAAGGCTGCTGGGGCCATTAACAGTGTACAAGCTCAGAAACATTTGTTGAGGGAATCAAGAGAAAAATCAACAAGCACTTATGTAGATGGTTGGCCGGAGTTTCCCAAGCTTTTCCTCTGTGGATCTCTAGATTAGACCAGGCCAGCTACAGATTCCATCAGCAGCAGCAGTAGAAGAATTAAAGATGGCAAAGTGTAAGATCTGCCTCTGTAAGCACCAAGCTGGAGCAGCATCAAGAGCCGCAAATAGGCGGCTGACACACCCATAAACTAATAAGCTCTCTGAAGCTGCAAGACATCATCAGTATTCAGAGCTCTGGAAGGCAAGACCTTTGTTCTGTGCATTCTTAACAGTGAGAGAAAAGTTAATTCAAGTTAAAGGCACAGCATGATCAAGGAAGAAGTAAGGATCTTGGATGTGGAATCAAACGGATCAAAAGCAGTTGCAGCTAGGCATGCAAGAATCCTGGAATGGGAGCTACCCAAGGGAAAGGTATTATGAGCAGATTTGTGAAGACTTGGTACTTATCACACTTTATTCTTAATGCCGTCAGTATATAAAACTCTTCCCTCACCAGTATGCTTGTACATGTGGGAGCTGATAGAGGACCCCAGCTTTTAACTACAGGGGACTCTAGGTTACATACTGTCAGGGTGCAAAACTGTTCTAACCTTCAGCTGACATTGGAGGCTCCATGACAACATCTTGCAGATCTTAGCTGACACACTGAGGTGGGAAGGGTAGATATGGCAGCTAGTGAACTCAGAGGTAATTAGACGTGTCCTCTTTGTTCAGAAAAGAACAAAGCCAGGCACATCCCACAGGGCTAAACCCATTACACTGCAAAGGCAAGGTCTTAGAAGATGAAGGTCCATGTTGGATAATGGCTGCAGCTTCCACATGCAGTGTACACCTTTCTGTATCCATTCACTGTGCCATGGGCCTCAGAAGACGAGAAGATGATGTTGGTAGAACTTACAGCACCAGGGGAGGAAGGTTGTCAAGAGGCACACGAGTATAGAAAAATCTAACTCTGGTGCATGAAAAGAAACACAAAGGAGGTTGGTTGCAGAAGCTTCTCTACAGCTTCTGCGTGGCACTTCCTGACTGCTCTTTGTGCCAATCGAAAGAGGAAGAGGGCTTAAAGTTGGCCAATAGGGTGGGAAGCAGAGATAGTGGAGTATGCAAGAGGAGAGCAGCTGGAGGTCAGAAGCAAACCAGCAGTAATTTGACCAGCCACTGTCAAACCATCGACTGCGAGGTGTCATGGTTGAGGGTCAAAACAGCCCATGAAAGTCTTGTACCATCTGAGAACATCTGTTCCTGGCCAAAAGCTACAGTTACCTCAGTAATAGGTAACAAGAGAGAGCACCAACTGGTGTTTGCTACAGTCAAATAAAACATTGAAAGGGAAAGATTAGATGTATTTTTCAATCAGCTAAGATTAAATCCCCAAAGTTCCCTTTCAAAATTAATCTTAGCTGAAGTGAGCACAGACAGAACATGTGTTAATACATGTTCATGTAACTGCATGTACCACAATACCTGATATAATACGTATTTTGTCACCTTTGGCTCTTTTTTGCATCTCAGTATGACGCTGGTAGATGTCCTTGATGGTGTCGTAATGGCAAACATAGGGCAGTGAAGGACAAGTCCCACTGATCATCCTCCTCTTAGTGCACTCCTAAAACAGAGACAGACAGACAGAGACACAATTGTATGGTAAAGTCCAGTTTGATTGCAGATACAGAAAGTGGGAGGGAGAGTATGTTGTGCAGAGAAATGCAGAGGGGAAAAAAGGCAGAAAGAGACATGAGACTATATAAAGAAAAAGGGATGAGAGGGGTAGATAGATAAGGCAGGCAGAGATCTGCCCAGAAGGAATGGAGAAATGGTAAAAGAAGGATTTCTTTCATTGGACTTACATAACCATAATGCCCCCTCTCAGAACAGTTGTAACAATATGCAGGGCATTTCTTTTGTTGTTGGGTGTAGACTGTCTGTGGCCTACATGGAGCCTTTAAGCAGACCTGGAAAAACATTTTTAAATATGAATAAATGTGAGAACAGACATCAGTTGATTTATTTAATTTGAAATCAGTAGCGTCAATACAGTCAGCCAGAAAGACCGTTTAATGTTTAAAAGTATCTTGCTTTGTAAGTTGCCCAGAAAGAAAAGCGAGGTAAGAAGAAGGCCCTGGGGTCAAAACTTAAACTCACTGTCAAATGATATTGCCTCCATGTATCAGGGCAGGCCTGAGGAAAACCCAGAAAACAAAGAATAAAATTAATCTTGGGTGTTACAGAAAAAAAGCATTGTTTAACTGAACTGAAGATGAGGAGCTGTATGCAGAGATCAAACAACACTTCATGAAAGGGGGCCACATATGCCTTAGGCTACAGAATATGTTAAAACATAACTGACAAATGCAATCAAAGGGAAAAGATCTGCAAGCTAAGAGACAAACTCACATCAAAGAGGTGCCCAGCCATACCACAGCGCAGGCAGTGCTGGTTCCACAGTGGGGGCCTCTCACAGAGCCTGACACCATGTGAAGGCAGGCCACAGCTGGAGCACGGCTGGGCCGGACAGTCCCTCTGGATGTGGCCCTGGATACCACAAAGGACACAAGTGGGACATTTCTGCTGACATGGAGGAGAAAAGGGTTTTTTTGTAAGGTGGTTAGAATGGGTGTTGTGATCTTTTCAGTCAACCTGGAACATTAGTGTGTTTACCTTGTGGTAGTGGCAGCTTTTTGCCAGGTGTCCCATCCTGTTACAGATGTTACAGTTCAATGATCGACCAGGTACAAAATAGCGGACAGGAGGGGACTGGTAAGCACCTGACTATAAAATAAGAAATGATAAAAACATGACAGACATTATTTAAGAAGCTTGCACTCCTGGAATATTAGACTATACACATTACAGAGAGCTTTGCTGTAGTAGTATTCCTGGAAGTTAATAGATTAAAAGTTACCTTGTCTTTCTCTGATACAGCCCAGGTATTCTCAACTGATTTCATATTCTGATCTATAATGGAGAGAATGACCAATGAGAAAATAAATTTTTGTAGACATTAATGTATTCCACCATTACAGTTTTAATAAGGTGATTCACAGGCAGGATACCACTTGAAATGCAAAACACAGCTAAAAAAAAAGCTTTTAATCAAGGATGGTCAGGAGTTTGTCCCAAGCCAAGCATATTTAGTCTTTCCCAGGTGCCCTGTCTCATCAAATCTGTAGCTCTCTCAAGGCTAGAAAACTGATGAAAAACACTCGACCTTACCACAAAACTATCATTGAGGTGAAATGTAAGGAAAAGCTTAAAACCTCTCTGCTCCAATACACCTGCTGGCTGGCAAGATGAGATGGAGTGGTTGTGCAGGGCAGCTCCCTGATGTGAATATGAGTATCATCATTATTGTGAAGCAGAGCATTTCTGAAAAAATAGACTGCATGCTGGGCATTTATAAGTGAACTGCACTCCCTTGGATCCACAAGCATCTCTGTAACTTTCTGTCTTTGTAGTTGAACTGATTGAATTGTATTTCTATCTGAACCAACCTTTATTTTTCTGTATTTTCTTTTCTGTCAATATACTGTGTTTGAATAATGACACCCAAAAATAGATGGTTACTTTGCTGCACTAACTATGAAATATTGCTGCAAATGGAGTTATTAGCTTTGCTGGAAATATTTTAAGATAAGAAAATAATACCAATATTTAACTATATACTAAATAGCATGGAGTCTATTTTTTGCAAGTTAACTTGGCATTGCCTTTAATCTGTGAGGTTACATGGAAAAAAATGTGTATTCACTGTTTTGCAGCAGCAATAACAAAATATTAAATATTAAGATGCAATTCAAAGCAGTGCTCTTTCAAATTATATCACCGTCACAAAAATCCTTTCTTTTTTTAAAAATTGACTGATTTTTCCACAGGAAAAAAATCAAACCCATATCACTACTATCTAAATACTTTGTAGTAAGTAAAACAAGTGGTTACATTTTCTTTGATTTCTGGGCTTTTTCTCGACTTGCTGCACTGCTTATGTATATACTTAAGTAAGTAGCTAACCGTTAACTTAGAAATATCCAAATCATTGTTTTCATTAATTTTATGCCATCTCAAACATTTTAGCCCAAAATGCACATTCCAATAGTACTGGACGACAGACAACAACAAAATGCTGATCCAGAATGAGTTCAGGGAGTCTAACCTTCATTTCCCGAGTCAACCTCAGAGCTGCTCCGGTAGCTCAGGTTGAGTTGGATGCTTGAGTCTCCCACCTGTTCTTCTTCTCCCAGGATCATCCACTCCTCGATTGGCTGGTCCCCGTCCTCGTCCTCATGCTCTTCCTGTAAATTCAAGCTGGAAGCAGGACTCGGGCTGCTGTTCTGTCCGCCGGAGGGGATATTAAATGTCAGGAGGAGCGGAGGAGAGCTTTCTCTGCTGAACTTTGAAGTTTGTTTACAGATACTGTGAGATTTCTGGCGACTAAAATTGATCTCTCCCTCGTCGTCTGAACTACTGGAGCCCGCAATAAAGAAATAATCATCTTTGCCGCTTTCCTCGGCATCATCATTGTCCTTGTTATGGTCCATAGTGCAGCCTAAGAAAAGAAGCTGAACAGCACCACCCAACAATGATTCACTGTACTGCTATTTAACAGCGGGTACTATTTGCTCGTTTATCACAACGTATTTCTTTAAAAATATCACAGGACAAAAATAAAATTCGTTGATAAGTGATTTGTTTATTAAGCATGTGATTACGAGGTAATCACAGTAAAGAGTAATGATTCAAAATATACTGACACGTGGGGTAACATCGGGCTAACTATCAGTACGCTAAGGCTAACTATGGTTAGCTCGAAAGTAGTCCTAGCAGTTGACAAAATGTACAGAGTAAATAGGATACGTGACCGCGTTAAATTAAGTTCATTATGGCTATTTTCGAGTGCTTGCCTTTTTCGTTCACTTACTACTGAATGTGACTTCATGCAATACTCCTTACTAACTGTTCCCCATATACAACAGAAAAAGTTGTTACTTCCACCTTTGTTTACGTCTGAGGCGCCTGCCCGGCATTTCCGAGAGTTAAATTGTTGGACAACCAAAACGATCCCAGCGTTAAAAAAATGTGAATTTACCAATATTTTGCCCGGTAACGTGATAATGATATGTACGCTTGTAATCAATATTTATTTTCAACCACTAATTGTTCAAAATAAAGATATTTCAAAAATGTGACATCGAGTTTAGTTGTCGTTGCGATGAACAACTGGCAGTGGCAGCAAGAAACTCAGTTACAAATACAGGGTTTTTTCCAAAGACTTTCCATCAGTTTGCGAATGAGTTCGTAATTGTAGCTGTTACATAAAGTAAGTGGAGTAAAAAGTAGCCGATCATAAACTACACTTACTTGTATCCTGCAGGTACAGAAATAAGCAGAAAGTGTCAATACCTCAAAAACTTCATAATCTATTCCTCAAGAATGGCATGTATCTAGTCACATACCATAATCGGCCGAAATGCTAACGACATCCTGTCAAAATATGCATGCATAATAAGGCAAGCTATGTAAGTTTGGTTTGGTTTGGTTTGGTTTGGTTTTATTTATTTATTTATTTATTTATTTATTTATTTATTCATCCATTCTATTACTAAACGTTATTGATGTTTTCGATGTGAAGTCTCTTTGTTTTACTTTTGTTCTTATGGCTAATTAAATTGATTCAGTAGAATAGGCTATTTTCTCGCCGGAATAACGTTTAAAGTGGTTGAGAGGAGATTTTGACACAACATTTTACAGCCTACTTGACTTTCAAAAGAATGATTATCCAACCTTTAGCACGTAGTAAAATGAAGTGTGTGAAAATCCACATAATTTGGGGGTGCTAACTCGAACTCGTACCCATGCCTTATGTGTGTTGGAATTCCGCTCTGTTCTAAATAAGTCCTACGCCTTAGAAAGCCAAGTGAAGGAGCGCGTGCACCATTGCGCGTATCCAATTTGAGGCTCGTGCCGCTATCCACAGCTCAGGTGCTGAAGGCAAATTGCTGTCATTCCGCCCTGCAAACAAAGTAAAAACAGGACAAAACTGAACAATGCTTCATAAAAACTTTGACTGAGAGGGAAATGCTTTGTCTCCAAAACAAATTATACTTTGGACTAACCAACGTCTAGAAGCAGGACTGCAGACTTTTTCCGAGTCACAAAATAGTTTGTGATGGACGCATGCTTTGGACAGGTGCCGCTCACCGTTACGCACAGTAAGTAAATGCTGTTTTATTTTTAACATGAGTTTCTGCCAAAGCAGCCAATCTCTTTTTGGATCATTCCGTTTTCAGTGCTGCTTCAAATTATCTTTAAATGCTGGTATGTGTCCATGGTTGGTGCTTCTTTTGTTCTCTCCGGTGCTCAGGGCACGGCGGAGTGAACCAGCTAGGAGGTGTCTTCATTAACGGACGCCCGTTACCGCACGTGGTGAGACAGCGCATCGTGGAGCTCGCTCAGATGGGCGTGCGTCCCTGTGAGATCTCCCGCCGGCTGCGCGTGAGTCACGGATGTGTCAGCAAAATACTGGCCAGGTAAACTCCGCTTGTCCCTTGATTAAAATATTTATCAATTTATTAATTCTTAGGCAAACTTGTTTGTGATGAAGTAGATTTTCATGTAAACGCCTAAACTGCATTATTTATTTTGATTTTTATAATTTATTTTTTATTAACATAAATAATATTAGACATATCCTAGAAATTAGTTCGGCCATTTTAAGATGCAGTATTCGGAAATTAGTTTCTTGTTTTTATATAAAATCCATGTTCATATCCCCCTTTTTACTATTTGGTTTCTTCTTATTATTGCTTTTCCTTTTTAAAATTTGAGTAAAAGTTGTATCCACTAGCCAAGATAGAGGAATTACACCAGCACCGTGCATATTATAAAGTGTAAGTTATCTACATATGTAAGTTACTTATTTATATGTAAGTTATCTAGTGAAACCGTCATGGAAGATACCGATATTGTGCATTCAGGTACAATGAGACAGGGAGCATCAGGCCAGGAGTGATTGGGGGCTCGAAGCCCAAAGTGGCGACTCCCAGAGTTGTGCAAACAATCCTGCAGCTGAAACACACCAACCCCACCATGTTCGCCTGGGAGATCCGAGACAGGCTGCTCCTAGACCGAGTGTGTGACCATGACAGTGTGCCCAGCATCAGCTCCATCAACAGGTACAGATGACCTCATGGGTACGTGTTGGCTTGACTAAGCAGATTATTAAATATGTGTTGAGTAAATTCCATGTGTCCTTTTCAGGATCATCAGAAACAAAGTTCAGTCTGAGTCTTGTGAAGTCGGTGAGTTTTTCTATCCCTTCTACTCTCTCTAGAGCTTTCCGTCTCTCTTTAATGTTTCCTGACACTCATCTCTGCCCCCTGCAGTGTCATCAACATCATCCGTTGCCACAGGAACGGCCTATTCCTCTGAGTCCGCCTATTCCATTAGTGGAATTCTGGGAATCAGGAAATGTTGCAGCAAATATAAGGAAGGTAATATAGTCTAAGAGCATGATCAATATGCACATAAACATGTATCAGCATATGTGTGTCTGCAGTGTTGGGACCGACGCATTACTTTGTAGGCGAACTTACTTTGTAACGCTTTAGTGTAACGGCGTTATTTTTTGCGGTAACGAGTACGCTTACGCGTTATTTTTTAAATTCAGTAATTCCGTTACCGTTACTGCGTTGATGCGTTACTGCGTTATTTTACGTTATTTTACAGTCTTGGCTAGAGCGTTTAGTTAAACGTAATTCTTGCCTTGGATCAAAGATCCTATCTACGGCCCATAACAGCAATTCTAATCCGTTGAAACACCTACAGAAGCAACATGCTGCGACGAGGCTTGTAACTAAAAGTACCGGCATAGAAACAGACTCTACGTCGATTTTTTTTCCAAGAGCCGGCGGCATGTGTCAGAGTTGTAAACAAGTGCATTAATGGGAGCTTTTTTTCTAGTAACTAAATAGTTACTTTTCACAGTAACGCATTACTTTTTGGTGTAAGTAACTGCACTAGTAATTAGTTACTGGTTTTCAGTAACTAGCACAACACTGTGTGTCTGTTTGATATGCTTTTTCATAAAAGACCTGTTGACATACTACAGTAGAAAATGCACTGGTGTCAATAATAATGGCAAATTAATCCCATTTGGTTTACTTTGTAAAACAAAACAGATCTTTCATTTAAATAAAGTCAAGCTCTGTCTAAGTAAAGTTTTTTTTCATGGTGTACTTTTTGACAGCTGGAATTAAATAAATCAACACACTTTGCTATGCACTAAAAGGGAATGATTTAAGATGGTGATGGATTATAGTTAAACTCTGACTTTACTATGACTGCCTCCTTAACATATTAAACTTGACAAAGAGAAATCAGTTTTTTTTTTCTGATGATTGAACACAATATTTTAATTTTTTTAACAGGCAACTTCTATTCTTGTGTGTAAAAGTAAAATGTAAATCTATACATTTCATTAATGAATTATGTTGTGTAGGTTGATGTATTTGCATAGCAGACTCACAGAATATACTGGATTCTCTGTGGTACCAGACCACACAGCAGACTGATGAGTGAAGCCAGTGGTCCTGTGGTAATATTACTATGACTGAAACAACCTCCACAGCAGGACTCCCACCTCATCGCCCCAGGCTTCTGTCCTCCCAGCCAGCAGGATCTCTGTTCCTCTCTGCCTCCTCCTTACCTCAGGCTCTCATTACAGGCCCGCTTATACCTCCACTCTTCCATCACCTCAACCATTAGAATGGAAAATTACAGAGATAAATATTCACACTTAAAGCTGTGAATGCACACACATGCATGTATTTTGTCATTGTTCCAATTAGAACAAGTGACGATTGCGGTAGGGGCAAGGAAGCAGGAAGAGAAATAAACGTAAACCAGTGACAGGAGCTGTTCTGTTTTCCAGGAGGAGACGTTTCCTGCCACCACGACCAGCCATGTTCCTGTAATGATGCCTGGGGATGGTCTGACCCCAGCCTCACCTCTCTCTCCAGCCTTACCTTTTACCCCGGCCCGCCAGCTAATCATAATCCAGATCTCTCAGGTCAGTCTGCATCAAAATATGATCTCTTACATCTAGTATGAGTTCAGCTTTGATGTGTTTCTCAAAGGGTTTTCTCTCATCTGTCCTCCCATTCAGGGCCTCTGTGTCATTACAGCTGAACAGGGCTGCAGAAGACCTCAGAAGAGAAAGCATCCTTGTCACAGTGAAAAAAAAGAGGAAGATTTCAACACCAAATTGACTTTAATTGTTATTAATTACAACATGACTGACACTGAGATTAGAACCTAAATCACAATTATATGTAGACCTCCTCCCTGGTGGCTTTGCACCCCAAAAATGGCTGATTCCCTGTCTGCTGTAGAGACACCAACCATGGAAAATACATCAGTGAGTCTCTAGTAGCTAGCATTGTTCATTCTTCTTAATGGAGCAGGTTTCTATTTTGTAGACAAGTAGCAGTCAGTTAATGGCCTTAAGCCCACTCCCCACAAACAACTGCAGCGTTTCATGGGATCTGCTCTTCCTGCCTGCCCATCTTATCAATGAATTTCCCTCACCTAATCCTCCTTACAGACATGTT
>JAPZDZ010000026.1:13270394-13298387 GCA_029783805.1 Acanthurus tennentii | reverse complement strand
TTTGTTTATTCTGTCAGTACACAGAGAGGCTGAACTTGGAGGAGCTGAAATCCATGGATTTAGATTCTCCATATCAGAAGAAAACACAGACCATCTTCACTCTCAGACTGCACAAAGAGGAGGTGCAGCTGAAGGTGCGTCTGAGGGAAAGGGTTTTTTTTCTCTTTACTGTTTTGTTTTTGTTGTTGTTGTTTCTTCATGAGCAGTACATAACAAAATGCTTGCTGTTTGTGGGATTGTGCAGATGGACAACCCGGACAACGGAGAGGAGTGGAGGGGTTACATCCTGACTGTGATCAAAGTAAGTAAACACACACTCACACACTCACACACACACATACACAAACTTAGGGACACACTCTGATTGGTTGGTGAGGGAGTCAGACAAACAGACGCTCAGTGCAGTTCCTGTTAATGGTTGGGAATATGCAAAGTGCTTGTAAAAAAAAAAAGGAATAAGAAACCCTTGATGTCTGATTTCAAAACACTCCAAGAACAGGTATTTAACTGTATGTGACTATGGACGAATGCTGGGATGCCGAACACAACCTGGAGGTTTCACCATCACATCTCTGTGTTTTTTTGCCCTTTTCGAAAATAATTCTTTGCGGTGTTCTGTGTGAGACGAGTCTAACTCAGCTGCACCATAAAACAAGTATTTCCTGGTTAATAATTAGGCAAGTTCGGCTATGAAAGAGGAATACTAGTAAGGTGTTATAAAGATAAAAAAAAATATTTGTTACTTACATAACAGAAATACTGTACCTGTAAATATTTAGGAGTTTATTTTCAGTGTGTGGATACGACTGTTTTCTGTGATACATTTTATTCACTTGAATCCAAATTAAATGTCAAGAGCAGATTCATAAGTTTTTAAGACAAGATGACAAATTCCCAGAAGACAGAGAGGAATTTAAAAAGAACATCTCAGGATGTATTTTCTAACCTGATAAACATTATTTAAAACTGATGGTATGAGTGGAAATAATTGGTAAAAGAGTTGATTTTAGCCCTGTTTCCATGTAGAAAGAGATTCCCAGTAATTTGCAGCTGCTGCCTGGCCAGATGATACAGCTGAGGGAGGTTCTGACTCAGGAGATAATAAGAAATGGCCTTGGCCAATTTCCACCTATCCCACCCCGACCTTCATTTTTACACTCAGCCTCCTCTTCCTCTGGACTGTCAAAAGATGAGCCTGACAACATCGATGTTCCTGAGTAAGATAAACATTTCATTTTGAGATCTTTCCTCCTCATTACCTCCTCTCTTTGGAAAAACTAAAGCATGTCCTCTGTTTCTGTAAATACACTATTAAATGTGGGTGTGTGTGTGTGCATGCCTCATCAGTGTCCTCAAAAACATCATAGTTGAATCTCTATTCATGCAATGATGAAGTATCTTTTTTTTTTTCTCTTTGGCTCTTGAAGGTGTTTCTTTGATGTGACTCGGGAGGAGGCTAAGAAGATGTTGGAAGAGAACCCAGAGTTTGGAAGCATGATCCTTCGCCCATCAACACTGGCCAACAACTACGCTCTGACCATCAGACAGATCATGTCCAGGTCTGATGACGCATCCCAACCTCGGAAATGTACCTCTGGTTGGAGATGTGGACAAGAGTCACATTATTTGGACTTTAAGACTATTGATCCATGCTTTCATTTTGACTTGGATGTGCTTAAAATACTCGATACCATCTACAAAGTCTAAGGACAAAAAAGTTCATTCTTCAAAAAAGTGCCATGAATCAGTTAATTTTCCTTAATTCTCAGAATCAACTAACATTGATGCTGTTTACTCCATGAAAATCAGTGCTGAATACCTTTGATTGTTTGATAAATCCAACAGCATCCAACCAAATGACAAGAGAAACCCATAAAGAACTAACACTGCTCTGTAGTGTTCCATTTGGAAAAAAATATATCCAGATATTTTTTGTTTTACAGATGATAATTATGTAGCATTTTCCTGATTTTTATTTGTAGTTTTTTTTTTCCTCACCTCACAAAAAAAAATTCTCCTCTCCTTTGTGTTTCAGTGGACCTCTCATAAAAAACTACAGAGTGAGCTCAGCAAGCTCCGGGTTTGTCATTGAACTGGAAAGCCCAGTAAGTAAAACAATAGTTGAACTGTTTTCTTGCGCAAATGTTCTTGTACAGGAATCATGAAACTTCCAAGTCAGCTACTGAAAATGGCAATGCAATTGTTTACTCAGACTAAACAAAACCTGGAGTACACACTTATATGGCCTGCAAGGCAGAGTGTGGATCAGGTTCCTTTTATTTGTGAAAAGTTATAATGCGTGAAACTTCCCCTTTTAATGAGTGGTTGTAAATAAATTCTTTATAACTTTACTATTTTTTAGTAATTTTATCTATGAAGCATAACCTTGATCCTCAGCATAGCAGGGAACTCAGTGTTTAATAGCAACAGAATAGGGAATCTAAACATTTGTAAGTATAAATCATAAAAAAAATCATTAAACCTGGTCTTCTTCTGTGTTTCTTCACACCATTGCCCCTCTAGGTGTCAGTCTCCTCCTTGAATGAAGTAATTGATTACTTCATGAAAAAGACAGAGAACCGACTTCGTCCCTACAACACATCTGAGCCCTACGACATTTGCATCGGTAAGAGTAGGCTCAATGCTGCCAAAAATAGTCTAAGTGACAAATTAAAATTTTTTAAGTGGTTTATTTTGGTTCTTGTATTTGTTTTTAAGAACCATCACAGGCTCGAAGGAACATCAGCTTGCCCTCACTTGCCCCTAAAATCTTACCCAAAGCACTTGTGCCACCTATTCCGCGTCCAAAGCCAACAGAGCGACCTCCGCCACCTCGACCCCCTAAACCAGAACCAATGGACGGTGAATATGTGGTTCCTATTGATAAACCTGATGAGCACGAATTAAAGGGTGAGAATGAGTTGAATATCAAGGTGCAAACGTCAAAAAGAGTAATTCAGTCAAAGTAAGTTTAATTTGTATGTTTTTGTTTATTCTAGCTAAGTTGGGAGGAGAGCTTAAGGAAGCCATCAAATTAAGGAGGTTTGACATGTACACTGAAAGTGGCGAGGAGGAACCACCTGATTATGAGAATAAGAGCAGTAGAAAGTACGTAATGACCTTTTGATATTGAACACCAAGGAGATCAACAGTGTGGCTCGTATTGTTTTTGCTTGGTAAGCAATTGCAGATTAAATGTTTAACTCTTAACCTCGGTTTAGAAATTTTATGTGCCTTTTTGAACAAAGATCTGCTAGCTTTATTGTTTGGAAAATGTTTAAAAAAATGCACTGAAAGAAGCTAAAACTGGTGATGGGCTAAATTAAAACTTACAAGGTTTTGATTTTCCTAAAGCAAAGGTCTTAAACTAAATTTACCAGGATAAATGTTTTCTCTATGGGATGCTGGTTCAACCCTTGGCAGGGAAACCAAAACATTTCTCAGACACAAAAATAAAAACATCAAAAGTTATTATCTGTCCACCTCTCTTGGAACTGCCTTGTAAAAAGGTACAGCTTTTTACATGCTACTTGTACGATAACAGGACTAGAAGTCTTCAGCCGTGCTACTATAGTGAAGTGCTTTGAGCTAAATGTTATGATGGCTGTTGGGAATTTTGCTTTTTCCTATTTTTAGCTATAGCCAAAGTGTTGGACACAAATTTTGACTTTTGATGGCGCTAGATGAAAAGGTTGGGGAACAGAGGGATTTAAGTTCATCCCTTGGACTTGAAGTACATCCAATAGGTGTCGAGATATTACTAAAACCCAACCCCCCAATGCCACTAGGTGGCATTGCACAAAAGTGCATCTTCTGTGAACCACAAACACATGTACAAAATTTTGTGCCAATCCATAAAGTAAATGTTTACACATTTTACTGATTGTTAAAAAGTTGTTCAGCTGGTGGTGCAAGACAAGAAATCAGAAGATTAACATAGTCGTCTGAATTCATTCTGGCATCTGAGGGCTGTAAATATTCACCAAATGATGTTACAATATTTGAGTCTGGATATAAATTATGTTAAACCCACAGTACTACTTCTCTTCTTTAAGACAGGATGATATCCAAGCTATTTACTCCAACTTGACTGAGTTGCCAGCATAATAATCAATAAATTCATACAATCTGGGTGAAAGCTCAGAATGGGGGAAGGATGTCCCACTTTTTATATAAAAGAATAAACAAACTGTAGAAAAAAAAATGAAATATTTCTTTGTGTAAAGGCATTCAACAAAAAAATGACCATAATCTCAGATGATCATTATTCTTTATTTTTCACACATAGGATTAAGCCAACATAAATGTTTCAAATGTTATAATTATATTTTTATAAGTTATTTGATGAAGATTGTATATTCTTTTTTTATCATTATCATGGGTCATGTTATGATTTTGAAGATTAAGGATCAAATGTCACTCAATAAAAGACAGCAAGACTGTGAAAAATATTCAATAAAAAAAGAAAAGCAAAGGCTCTCCCT
The DNA here is from genome assembly GCA_029783805.1 of Acanthurus tennentii. NCBI lineage: Eukaryota > Metazoa > Chordata > Actinopteri > Acanthuriformes > Acanthuridae > Acanthurus > Acanthurus tennentii. The sequence continues at coordinate 13,293,903 of JAPZDZ010000026.1, read as the reverse complement.
TTCGTCTCCTCCTTCATTGTAGTGTGTTTCAGAATACCTGCTTCCACCTCCTCTTCACCACCCCTACCCCGCCTGCTTTGTTCATAATCTTATATTGTGGTCCTTTACACTCTGTTAAAGCAGCCTTCATGTGAGAAAGACAAATAAAATATATATAATAACTTAACATCTCAGGATTTAAAAAAACAAAAATAAAAACAATAAATTAAGAGGATTGTTCCCCAACTGCTCCGCTGTCATTGTGACATTACTTCTCGGTGAGTGACAGCTGCAGGATCCTCTCCAGCTCCTCTTCTTCCTCCTTCTGCTGCCTAAGACACAGATGAGAAATATTAAAAATAAATGTATATATTCATGAATAAAAAATGGATTAAAATTTTTAAAAAATCATCAAAGATTTTTGTAGTGATATATATATTTTTTATTCACAGTCTTGTCCACAACTTAAGTTTATTTCCGACAAAGACCTGTAGATGTTAATTTCAGTTTTCTTACATTTTTATATCTGTTAAATTATTGACCCGATAAAAATCCTCATCAAAGTTTTTGACGTATGAAGTAAAAAAAAAAATCAGTGCCAACAAATAAAAGGTTCATAGCACTGTAATTAACTCAGTGTAATGTCAGACTTCAGTCTTTACTTACGACAGTTGCATCGTAGATTAAGTGAAGTTTGAAGAAGGTGTTTTTAAGTGTATAAGATAAGTGTCAGTAAACAGATATGATAAAAATACTGCATTTCTGCAGGTAATTCCTTATAAAGAGTAAATTAAGAACAGAACTGTCTGTCAATACTGTAAACTCAATATTCCTGTTTTCAAACTTACAGACTTAACTGCCCTAAAGTAAAAGTATCCCCAACAGTTGAAGGGACTTCAAAATTAGCAGTACTTTGTCTTTTAAATTTGATTTCCAAGTTACCAGAACTTTACAAGGGAGTCTGACTACTTCTCTCAAGCAGGTTATAAGCTAAAACTGGCTTAATCTAAATGACAGCCAAACATCACAAACCCCACAACCACTCAAACTACACAAGCTTTTCTTTATTATGCCGTCTCTGTGTTAATAAGCATGGCTAACAATGCAGGACAGGTGGAGGCTAAGAGATTCCTTCCCCAGATTCTGTTGTTTGGAGATTTTAACACCCCACAGTGTCACAGACGTCGTTTGTCACCCTGCTGAGAAAAACAGTTTGAGATGAAAGAGCAGACTGCAGCGCTCCCTGAGTGTGTACCTACACAATGCAGTTCAATCAAAAACCTCTTTCTGATACCTTCCACAACAAAATTTTATTTTTACAGAATGAGCTTTAATTTCCCGTCTCGGATGCTACCGTGCTGGTATGTGGGTTTCCTCTCACCAAACATGCAGGTAAACTGTCCACAGGTGAGAGTCATACACACTGAAATATGCACAGGATAAGCTGGGACGGATGGAGAAAATTGGCAGGGATCTTATGCCCTCTTCTTATGAGTTCTTTTTAGTTGTGCTGTATCTAAATAATTCTTGATTTGTTACTTACTACAAGAGTGATGCAAACAAAGTCTTTTCTCTATAAACCCCTGGATGTCTCAGGCAAACCCCATCCAGGCAAATCCCATCCGGGCCACTCAAATAAGCATTTATTGGTGAGCAAAGCCACTAAGTGAGGTTGTTTTCAGACTTTGCTGATGGATGTCAGTTTGCCCAGAGTTTCTCCCGCCTCACCTGTCCATCTCCTCCTGCTCCCGGCACGACAGCTCCATGGCGATACGCAGCTGCTCGTCAAAACTCGAGGCAACGCCAAAGTGTCCCGACAACCGTGGATCTGTCACTGTGCTGTAGGAGAGAGGGGAGTTGACGGTGGGGTCCAATGGGGAGACAGAGGGGGGCTGGTTGGGGTCAGTCATGTCCTCTCCCTCTCTGTTGGCCAGTGAGATGGACAGAGACTCCTGGATTGCCCTGAGAGAGAAAAAAAGGATTTTAAGCCTTAAACCGGCTGTTATCTCTAATGGGACAGTGTCAGTATCAAGATTTATTACAGAATGACTGAGAGCTGCTGTTCCCAAGAGAAGGAGGAGAGAAAAAGCTAATCACTGAAATCTATTTTAAGATGTTTAATTACATTCCTTCCACAGCCACAGGTTTTTCCTGAATAAGAGAAAATTATGAATATGCATGAATTAAACCTCATGATGGTTTAACATTCATAGCTGCAAATGCTCATATTTAGAATTTTCCTTCTTTCTATACAAAGCCATGCAAAGATAAACTATACCACCCGCCTGACAGTGGCAAGATCTGCTAAATTTAGGATTTGATTATTCATTCTTTTTTTTCTCTCTGTCTATAAAGTAGAACATTTGGAAAAATCTGCAGGGAAACCAGTAGAAGAGAAGTCAAGTCTGATGTCAGCTCACCTCTCCAGCTGGGAGTCTTCCTCGTAAAGTGGACTCTGAGGCACTGGGCGACTGTTGGTCAAGGCCTCCCAGATGGTCACCTAAAAACCAGGCAAGTGTTACATTTGGCTCTAGATGTAGAGGAATAGAGAGACAACAAGAAGGATCTCGCATTCTCTTTTGAATGATTCATGTGGCATAAATTTTAAAAATGTTTAGGGATTGAAAACATAGAACCAAAAATAGCATTTTCTATCAGGGACACTAGTCACCTGGGCCATTACAAGTAAGAGCAAATTCATCAGTTTTCCTAGTTATGACAGAATGCTACTAACCTTAAGGTGTGTTACACTATTGAACATGTAAAGAGAGTTAAAAAAAAAAAGGGAAGAATCATGTGACTCTGACCTGGTCGCTCTCTGTGCCAGCGTCCAACAGGCTCTGCTGGATGGCAAACTGCAGCAGGTTGTCATCCTCGTCCCTCATTGGCTCGCTGCGGCCTGGGCCAAGCGTGGTGTAGTCTGCCGGGGGCTCGAACACTGAGGGGTCCACATCACAGTGGAAGGGAGGGGGAGACTGACCTGGGTGAAGATGAGTTACAGCATTACTGTGCCTGCAAGTAAAATGTAAAGTCTCTGTTCTATTTTGGAAACTATTTAAATTTTCTTTTGAGAAAGTTGCAACTTTCTTAATTCTCAAAGCAAATATAATCAATGATAAAAACAATCACAATACTTATTACATGTATTGTTACATATGAACAATAATAGTCACCAGCTTCCTCGGAGCTCTCTGGTTTGTGAACCGTCACAGAGCTGACCGGCTCGTCGCAGCCACACAGGTTACTGAACGTCACTCTGGCGTTCAGCACATGAAACAAGGGAATCTCTGGAAGACAGACAGTGAAATTTGAAAGGTTTAAATGGCTGTTTATTCCAGTGGCACGAGTAGGAATAAAAACAAATGCAAGAATCCTGAAAGCTTTGATATGTGATGGTACACAGAAGCATAATACAAAGAGTGAAGCCCTAATGTCTCATTACTTTTGCCCTAATGTACATATGACAAACTGCAGTAGCTGCTGCAGGCTTGAACCAAGACTTCCACCAGCTATTCATAGGAAATAAAAAACACCATGTGACCTTTCATACCCACCTATCTTAACAGGGAAGCCTGGCGGCAGGCGCAGGGTGATGAAGTCACGCAGCTTGGCAAAGTGGGCATTGGAGATGGCCATGAGGTCGATGATTGGCGTCACCTGCTCGGCCAAAGACAGAGGGTGACTCTCACTCAACCACAGTGTCGCTTTAAACCTTGAGAGGAGGCAGGGAGACGGAGACAAAATGAAGAAATCTTCATTCATAAAGCCATAAATAGGGCTAAAAGTGATATATATTATGTTGTGTTTCTACAGCTGCCTCATACTTCTGGACTTTACTAGTAAGCTCAACAGGGCGTCCAATGTCCCGGCCGTTCAGGTTGAACTCTGGGTTGAAGTACTCCTCAGCTGTGATGGCCGTGGGGTTGTGAGGACTGGCACACTGGGACACATTACTCTGACAGAAATACAGAGAGGGAGTTAAAATGACAGTGTTCTTCAGAGGAAGCTGCAGGTGATGTGGGTGGATGTGATGCTGTGGAGACTCTTACCCCATTGTGAGTTGTGTGTTGTTCAGCAATTCCCAGAAAGGACTGCAGAGGAGTCTTTGAGCCTGAGCGGAATAATGGAGGGAAAATCACCATCATCATCAATCTGCAAGTTGCTCTATTTTTTACTTTATGAAGAAGGCAAATATACATCTGGAGCAAAAATAACATAATAATGCATAGAGGGAAACATAACTTTGTCAAAAAAATTTACATGGTGATCAGTTTTCATTTGTTTATATCTCATATTTCACAACTCAATTTTAAAATCGGGATGTTTTGTCCAAATAATACTGTTTTTTGAAATGATTTTGCTTGCCCACCACTATAGTTACAAGTGTGCAATATTCTCCTATTATGTTACTCTGCTGTGTGTCTGTGTGTATTTACCTTTGCTCCTCGACTTATCCTGGTCTGATAGATGTTCTGTCCTCGACCGGGTCACCAGCTCCACATTGGTGGCACTGTAGACCTGAACACAAAGATGTATGAGGAAAAAAAAAACCCTCGAACACACATATTTTAAGCCCATGTCAACACATTTATTCAGGTTCCAAAAAAAGTTTCAGCAGTAAGTGAAACTAGTTGGTAAGGTCTTTGGTCAATCTTTCACAGAGCAACAGCATACTTTGTCTGTGTTCTGTCAATAATTACTCACATTTTGTTGTCTGGATCTCTCCAGTAAATTATTATAAAAACCTGCTGTCCCAAAAAGATCAATCCAGAATAAACTAACATTTCAGGACTCCAGACTGGCTGTTTTTACCACAGTGCCACAATTGGTCCCCAAAAATTACTTCCACCATCCCAAAGTCAGTGTAAACAATCCAAAATCTTACATATTTATCATTACTTTGTTGTTATCAACTATAGTGTTTCTTTGCATGAAAAAACCCTCAATTCAAAAGATTAGGAAATACATGATACATCTACTCATCTATCTATGATACATGTGAACATAGTTTGATAAAGTTATAAGTCTCCCTGCATTTCAACAAAAGTTATTTAAAACTTAAAAATTCTTAGCAGCAGATAATCAGTTCAAACTGGATCCCAGAACATTGTACTAAACTACAGTTGGTCTGAACTCTGTGTTTTGGCCAGATTCACTGCTTCTGAAACACTGAGCTAGAGGTCACTAACCTTGGCTTCATACCCGCTAACTACTTCACTCTTCTCGGAACGCCAGCCCCAGATTCCTGACTTGTTCCTAAACAAGGAAACAAATGAAAAACAAGGTGAGGCAGAGACTTTGCCAACTTAGTTAAATCAAATGTGATCTCCATGATCTCGCTTGTTACCGTTCGAAGGCAATGTTGCGTGTGTTGAGGTGTGTGGAGACGATGGGAGATGTGAGTCTCTGGGCTGTGTTCTCTTGTGAAGGCTGCATGGCTGCCAGGAGGGAGGGGGCATCACGGGGGGACAACACGAGCGGCTCTGTGTACACCACCTGCTTCTCATGGTCCACCTCCATCACCACAGCCCCATCATCTAAGAAGAGAAGACCCAGGCACATTATGCACAGAAAATGTTTGTTATAATGCAAAATATTTTGGCCAAGTTCGCGGTCTAAGATGTAATGAAATGAGTTATACAGCTCTCATTAAATGCACAGTTTGAGTCTTTGACCAGTTATGTAGAAAGTTTGAACTTAACAACAACCCTTTTAGAGACTTTTGACAAGGTTCTGGAAGTTGTTCAGGGTTGGATCAAGTTGCATACACACCTCCGCCCTTGAAGATATAGCTCCGTCGTCCTTTAAGCCAGGTCATATGTTCGAAGCCCAGAAGAGTGGTGTCCACACGGAGGCATGACCCACTCTTCCACACTCGGTAAACATCACTGGGACACACCTTCGACACCAGAGGCACTGAGGGGAAGATTAAAGAAGAATTTCAGATGCCGGTGACAAAGAGAATGAACAGGGACTTTGTGAAGGACAGAGAAAAGAAAGGTGACTTACATAAGTAGATTATAGATTTCTTTTGAAAATGTCTAAATATATGTCTTGACAAGAGCAAAAAGAATATCAATATTTTCACTATGGATTTATCAGACTTGATGCTTTACCAAAAATGTCAAAAAACAAATGAACAGTTACATTTTACAAAATGTAATACCTTAAAACTGCTGTTTGTGTTCTGCAAGACAACTGCAACCAAACAGTATTTTTAAAAGATGAAATACTTTCAAAATTAGGTCTAATGTTATTAATTTAAAGGTGTCATACTGGTCATTTCTGGTTAAAGCCACTGTTTGAGAGTATTTTAAGTCAGCAATGAGGTCTTTCAAAGTCCGCTGAGGGACAGCTGCTCTTGTGGGGGAGCTGTCCAACTGGTGTAGTGCTGAAACTGACCTCTGTGAAAGCGCATTAATGAGACACACTCACCCCAACTGGTGAACTCCCACTTCATCTCCACATAGAAGTCCCGCGCCTGGAGGAGACCAAGGAATTTTTTCTCTTACATTTCAGTATCTTAACTTGTGAACTTATGGTGCTATTTCCACAAAAATTTGCAAAAGCTTTGAGGTGTGACTGAGGATCGGGAACTGGTAGTGATGAAGACCCGCAGGCTTAGTTTTCATCAAATAGCTTGCTGTGGAGCAGTTTTACCTGTCTTAGTTTGCTGAGCAGTTCTGGGATGCCAGCCAATCTCTCAGTGGCACGCTTGAAGTCTCTGTACTGAAGCACCAGCTGAACCAGCTCAGGGTCCCCGGTGCTAACCGCCTCCTGCAAGACTGAAACATACATCCATCTTTAATAGCAGTGGATGCTTCCTAATCCCTTCAGAAACTGGAAGCCACAGCAAAGCACTCACTGGTCCAGCCTTGGGCGTTGCAGTGTGTGGGGTCTGAGGAGTGTCTGAGCAGGACCCGGGTTGACTCCAGGTGGCCCAAGCACACAGCCAGCTCCAGCGGGGTGCGCCCCCTCGGATCCAGGCGCTCGACATCCTGCTGCAGAACCAAACAGACAAGCAGCATCAGCGCAATGCAGCGAGACCTAACACACGCATCCGTAAAAATTCCCCATCGTTCGCCAGCTGTGAAATAAACCTCCTCTCTTCCTACCTCTTTCTTCTGCAGCTCCCGATCGAGCTCCAGATACTGATTGTTCCACACCAGAAAATGCAGAGGAAACGCTTCTTGAGCCATGGTTGTCGTCCACTTGACAGTTAAACAGTAGTAAAGCTATGTTTGCAATATGACTTCTGCAGCCAACAGATTGCAGTGACACCACAGACTGGAGCAACGAGTTTAGCGCTGTTCGCCACAGCTGGTTAGCTAGCTAGCTTAGTTAACAACAGAAAAATGGGTAAACGCTGTAAAACAAAGTGTTTAAATATAAAAACTTGCCACTAAGCAAATGTACCTAAGTCGCTCACGCGAGGCAGCAGATAAACTAGAATATAGTGCGTGCCTATTTAAATTAGTGGGCTGAGTTAGCCAAGCTAACTCAGCCCACTAATTTGATGTATTAGTTAACGTTAACTAACAGCTAGCCGTGCTAACGTTAGCTAACTGGCTAATAACAACATTGTTTCCTGCTGCTCCTGATCTCTGTGCTCCATCGTTCACAATGCAAGACAACTAATTCAGCTGGCGAAAAATGTTAATCCAAAGTCCGTTCATTTTTTCATGACGGAAGTGTTCTTGACAAAAAACAATATTGGTAAAGTCGCCGGCTGATAAAGTTAGCTAGCTACCCCGATGCTACTGCAACTATCCCGTTTATGTAGCAGGGTTGTTACGGTCTGTCAAAATACAGAGATACGGCCTTTATTTCCAGTTTCACATCCAGGTCAGTCGAGCTGGGTGCGATCCGATACAATGATGGAGACAGCTGCTGCCGATAGCGCTCGGTTGTACCTGGCTTTCGACCAACAAACCAGTATACATCTTACAAAGGTCTGATTTGTTCATGTACAAAACACAGTCTTGTCATTTTGCATCCTCGTTATTTATTTTTTTCACTAAGGCGTAGCTTTATTTCCAGGTTATGGAGAGAGGATGGGTGGAGCCACAGGGAGGAGCTGATATTTGATCTGATCCCACAGTGCAGATAACTTTCAGTAAGGATGTTAAAGTCACACATTGTTTATCATTTTTTATTTTTCTTGAAAAATAACACAAATAACATAAAGTGAAAAAGGCTTCCGAAAATAATTACAATGCTACAGGATTCCCGTTTTGATACTCGAAAAGAGGAAAACACATTTACACAAAAGTATATACTTATATTCATTTGAAGGGATATGGCCAAGGAGAGCAGTCTGGGAGGAGACCTTTGATACAGACCCACTACACTTTAAGGGAACCAAGAAATGAGCAACACCCCGCCCGAACAAAATCATACAGCTCTACACTGAAATGGACAAGATCGTGAATTTTAGTGAAAAGGAAATACTCACATTTTTCATTCATGAAAAGAAAAATAAACTGTATCAAAGAGGGGTGGGGAGCAGTTTCATCTAGAATATTAACACATTTGCTCTAAATGTTGTCTCTGTACAAAAACAAAGCAAGAGGAGTTTGGAAACAATAGCACCTGAAGTCTAACGGTTGTTTGAAGATGCACCATTTATCTGACACCAAATCCTTGGCTTACCCCTCACACTTGAAGCAACCTGCCCTCGGTGGGGGTGAGGTCTTGCTGCCATGTCGATTGCCTTCTCACACTGTCTTTTTACCCTCGCCACATGTTCTCAATGTCCATGTATGCTTATCAAGTATACTGCTGGACCAAGCTGAACGTACAACTGGTAAACAGAGGCCGTTCTTGTCACCCACTTTAAAGTCATGACACAAAAGACTCACTACGTTCAGTTGTCTTAGAGAAATCTCAAAGCATAGATGGTGTGCATAAAGCATAAGTCATCAGATAACTTCACATTTGCTCTCTTGAGTTTTACAAAAAAAAAAAAACCTAATAATCTATTTGGAGCACCCAAATGTAGCTGAAGAAAACAAGTTAAGATTAATTAGATGATAAATAAGACTTTGCTTTATCTGTCAAACAGAACAATGCAGTTCTACAAAGTATGAAACTCAAAAATATTTGCTTATCTATGTCTCAAGGCAGGATGGGAGTCAAGACTGTTTCTGTCAAAAGAAGAGCTGAGCACTTCAGTTATGCAGTTAAGAATGTGTCAGATAAAGCCAATTAGTTGCTAATGTTCTCCCACTTATGGCAATTGAAAAAAAGCAGTTTCCACACAATAGTATTTCCCAAAAGAACAAAAAAACAGCTCCTGAGTCTCTCTTTAGGTACACTGGAAAAAAATTATGTATATAATGTTGAAAAGAAGCATTGTTCCAGCTGTGACAACCCCTTTCACCAACACCAGTTAAGTAAGTAAGCGCTCCCAGTTTAAGACCCCACCCCTCCTTATGTTGTAGGTGCATGTAAACTTCCCTGCCTGTCTGTGTCCTTTGTGTCACACAGATTCACATTGGGATCAGCTCTCTCCCCTTTGCACCTCAAAGCACCTCTGCAGCCAGAGGAGGCAGGTGCTTAAGATATCCTCTGGATCAGTCTTTCATCTGATAGGCAGTAGAGTGTGTTGACTGAAAGCTCGGAGATGAAGGCCTCACAGGCCTTGCGGGAAACACCTTTACAGCCTCGCAGGTCAAGCAGTGAGATGCAAGAGAGGCGCTGGAGATGCTTTAGACACGTGTCTGTCAGTTTACTGCAACCTGGGAGAGAAAGGTACACAGACACATCAGTATTAGTGAAATAAAACTAGTGCAACATGCGCATGCTCCTAAAAATACTAATGGAAGATAGATTGCTGAAGAATTCTAATCTACTAAGTCTATCTAGCATATTAGCTATTCTCTAACCTCCTAGATTTAGTTCTGTGAGTGTATTTCTGGTGGATGAGCCCACTGCAGTCAGCAGGTTGATGGAGTGGTCAGTGAGGCTATTGCAGTGGGAGAGGTCCAGTTTTGTTAAATGGGGCATGTGGCGGATCACAAGTCGCAGAGTGGAGTCACTTATGTCCAGGCCAGCTAGTCGCAAACACTGCATCGTCCGCAACTGGCTGCGATTGTCACAGCCTGGAACAGAGAGGTTATGTGTAAAGAAGAGATAAAACAGTTTTTGTAAAATCATTTAGCAAGGAAAAGGGCAAAACTGACTGACATACAGTTAGAAGAAAAAGCAAGGGATAAAAGTGGGTTAAACTAAAGGACCTAAAAGTTTATCACTTAATAATCAGCTAATGTTAATGTCAGGCATGTCTGGCAGTCAATCTTTAACCTCTGAAGCTACTCTTTCCTTACCTGGAGGGGTGACTAGATCCCTGATCTGTGAGTCTTTTACCCCATCTGCATACCGAAGATCCAGGGAACGGAGGAGAGGGCAACCAGAGGAGCAGAGAGCTGAAATAGATGACCAAGAACAACCTGCCAGCATCAAATCCTTCAGTCCTGTAACAAAATAAAGCAATGATTTAAATTTGGTGTGTTGAATGTGTGTGTTAGGGATCAAAACTTATTGGTGTAAAGATTATATGAATTATTTTATAAAACCCTAAGATTTATATAAGTCCAATATGACAGTTTGACCGTTTATGAAGACAAAGTAACTCAAGTTCCTTTCTATTTTTACAGTAAGTTGGTGAAAAAAGGCTGTAATCAAGACAAGCTCTGGTGGTCTCATGACATGTAAGTGTGTGACAGCGTGTGTGTGTGTGTGTATTTACTTACCAGGCAGGCGCCCAACAAGCCAGTTCAGCTGCTTTTTAGAGATGTTGGTCCAAGAGAGATCGAGCGTGACCGGCTGTCTCTTTATGATGCCTGTTAGGGCCTGAGGAGTGACGGTGCGTTTGATGCTCAGGTCAATCCGTGACCAAAGCCGCTTGTCTAAGCACCTACAAACAAGCACACACTCATGAGGAACGCAGCCATATATCAGGTTATCGGATTTCATGATAGTATTACCTGTCACTGTACAACATTTTACATGAATAAACTGTTATATTTGCAAATATACATATATGTCAATGTGATATCAAATTTGAGTTCTTGTGAATCCCTTATTGAATCTCATGCAAGAAACTAGAGGCAAAGACAGCATAACATATGAAATGGTTACAACTGTTATCTATAATATCTAATTAGTCACCTCTTCTGATACTGACTGCTGATCCACAACTTTAGCTTACCAGACTAAAATGTTGATATGATAAAAAAAAATAAATAAAAATTATTATCCTGGAAGTCATAAATCAAGATAAGTTATTACCTAGATAGTTACTCTAGATCTGAGTCAACACTCCATTGGTTTGTTAGACTAAACAAACACGTGGTCTACTTATGCACAGACGTGTTTTTCCACACAGACAATAACTGTCTAAATACAGACAGCAGCCTAAGAGTGCACATTAATCAAAGACCAGACAAACTTTCCATTTTTGAATAATGTTAAGTAGCTACTGCCACTTATTTTACTGTGAAAAAAAAGACAGACGTCTAAAAGTTGCCTGTAACCTGTATGTTTTCCAGCACATTTTTGCTAAAGGGAGGTTAAATGAGAGATCTGTTCTGCATTAACTCAAAGATTATCTTACCATTTGTACCAGTTCTTGCAGACAGCCATGCAGACGCAGAGATCTGCTCGACTTAAATAGCGGAAGACAGACACCCAAACCTCCCTCTCACAGCCTGGCCCACTCCCAGCACTCTCCCTGTCTGCCTCGCTCCCTCCCTCCTGCAGAGCGGACAGAGGGACGCGGAGATGAGGAAGCTCTGAAGATGAAGAACAAGAGGCACCATTGCTCAGTTTAGCCGGCCTGCTAGAATTTGTTCTTTTAGAGGCCTCTGGCCTCTCCAGATGGGTGGTGCGAATGTCTGTGTGTCCACTGCGAGTGTGTGGTGCTGTGTGCCTGTTGGAGTGCTGATCGGGACAAGGGCCGTAATTTCTAATGGGGGGTCTAGCAAGGGCTCTGGGCTGGTTGTGTATTGTGGAAGTGGCAGTTTGAGGGGCGACAGCCTCCAATTTGGGGACAATGGCAGAGGGGTCCAGCCTGGCCCTGGTTGGCTTTTGGAGAGTCACTTTAAGATATGAGCCATTTTTGCCCCCCATTTGACTGTCCTGCTCCATCTCCTCCTCGTCATCCTCCTCCGCACCATTTTGGTTGGCGACCTCACTACCTTCCTCTTCTCTTTCTTTGGCTGCCCGTCCTTTCCTCCTCGACTGTGGCTGGTTCTCCTTATCCAATCCCCTCCCACTGTTCTGCCCCCTCTCCTCTTCCTCATCATCGTCACTGCTGCTGCTGTTGGTGCTGCTGCTGCTGCTGTCCTCGCTCTCCTCATCCAACTCTCCATGGTTTCTACCACTTCTGATTCCTCTTCCGGCTCCTCCTCCCCGCAGCCTCACCCCTCTTCCCCTGCCTCTGCGAGGCTCTCCCTTGGGCTCAAGTACCAGACCGAGGGAGGACTGCTGCTGCTGGAAGGATCCGGTCCCTCCTGGAGAACTGTGATATGGGGAGCTGCTCACCCAAGTGGAGCCCCGGCCTCTGCCCTGAGATAGTCTGCTGGTTGGTGAGCGCAGCCGTGACAGCACCCTGGAACTAAGCAACCTGGGAGAACGATCTAGAGACGACTGTTTCTGTTGAAAGCAAAAGGACAAAAAGGATGGAAAATAAAAGGGGATAGCGAACAACTTCAAGCATTAAACACAGAGGACAGTTAACAAAAGTGCTCAGAGCGTATTCATCAGCCACTACTACTTGCACTGGTACTAAAGAAATAATGAAAATGGAAGGCAAAAATGGACTAAAGAACCATGGGAAAAAGAAATTAATTTCTTACTGATAAGAGTTTGCTGCGCTCCAGTTTTATCTGTAATAAACAGAACAGAGATTACATAAATAGATAAACCTTAATTGGTAGAAACACACACACACACAAAAACACACAGTTGAAAATCTGCTAAAATCTTATTTATCTTTCAAAGTGAATGAAACCAGTTTTACAGTGACACAGTTTCACAAAGTTATCACTCGGATTTTTAAACTTCAGTGATCAAAATACTGCAGATAAAAATTACTTAATTAACAATTACACTAATTTTAATTACATTTTCAATGCATTAAAATGTTTACAATTTTAGGGTTTATAACTGGATATCACTAATCAAAGACTTGTAACTTGATGTCATTTTTAAAAATGGCAGACATGCTGAATTGTCCAAATCAGTACACTTTTCTCTCATGGTGCAGATAAGATTGTTTATGATTATCAAATCATTTGACAAAAATAAATGACAAATAAGTTAAAAAAAAGCATTTAAATCCACTTTAAGGTTATATTTGCAGGATTTAATGATATTTGGTAGCTGTGAAAAACATGAAAGGCCCTCTCTAGAGCTGGTGTTTACATTTTCCATGCAGGGCTACTGCAGAAACACTGAGGTGTGATAATGATGGAGTCATTTGAGGAGAACTAGCAAGATAGCTTTAACTAAACAGCTATAAAAGGCTGATTTTCAGGGAATGAAAACACAACAATTCTTATATTCAGGTAATCGTGCACTAAGAAAAACAAAATTATGAATATCAGATATCAAGCTCTCCACCTTACCCTTTTTTTAAGCCTGAGCTCCAGTGCACTTGCTCTTTTGCGGCTCTGTTGATGCTGTAGTAGAAGCTTTTGGGAAGGTGGCGGTGCTGTGGGTAGGGATGGGGGTTTGTTACGTCTCCCTCGTCTCATCCCTTCCCCTACACCAATGCCTTCTCGGTACGCAAGTTTGGACGGCGGCAAGGAGGTCGAGCCCTCTGACTCTTCACTTTCCTCATCGCTGGAAGACTGATAAAGAATGTGGCGGGAAGACAGGAAGGGATGGTAGATGAGATTTAGAGAGAGTGTAACTGTTAACTTGAGTTTTTACATCAACCATAGTATAAGTTGATCGTAAGAATAAACAAGGGGTCAAGTGAGAATGAGGAGTTTGATACCTCTGATGCTGAGTCTTTGCCTTGGTAACATTTGGGACATTCCCAACAGCTGGGCAAATCTTTATTAATCTTCCCCTCACCAGGTTCCTAAAACAGAGAACCATTAAGAGTCTGAAACAACAACTACCATATCAAACCAACAGACGTTGCTTTGTAGGCAGCAAAACACACCAAGCAATCACTGGATTATGTATTAATTTATAGTCATTGCTATGTCAGAAGCAGATTACCTTAATGCACTGACGATGGGCAATCTGCGAGCAGACAGAGCACTCCATGAGTGAGTAAGTGCTTGGATTTGATTCATCAAACTCCCCCTCTCCACATATGGCACATCGCGCTGTGTTTGGCAACGCAGGCTGGAGGAAAAAATATAAGTATAAAAGTTCTGGAGTTGGAATGAAATATTAACAACATTATGCTTTAATTTTGTCATTAAATACAATTCTGAGTGACCCACTGCCCAATGCTTTCACCCAAAATACTCCATGCGTTAATGGAAAAGATGGGCAACATTATATATTTGCACATTTACAAGAATGGAAAGGAAAGAAATGATGACTCACTGCTAGACACTGTCTCATGATACAACTCTTCTTCATGCGTCCTGGCCCACCAAACTTCCTCATGTCGTGGCAGTAGTGGCAGGCGCCACACTCCTTCCGACAGCAGGCGGCACAGCGCTTGCACCTCACCCTTCTGCGCCTTAGGGCAGAAATGGAGGAGCGTTTGTTGCGCCGCTGACTGAGAGGCTTGTGGAGGGTGGGGCCCAAGCGAGGACGGTAAATAACAGGTGGAGGAGGAGTTGGGGGCTGGTACCATGATGGCTGTGTAAAGGACATCAACAGGAAAGGCAAAGAAAAAGTAGGTTAGAATCATTTCCTACAAATACATAATGGGCTGGAGTCTTGTTTGATGTGTCGAAAGAAAAGTCTAAATAGTTTATTGTTTTTTTAAAGATGTCACATCTCACTGACGCTGGCAGCGAATTTCACAATCAAATATATAGTAAGACAAAGTTAAACTAGTCAAAGCATGAATTCTAAATATTTCACAGACAGATCTTGTCATGTCTACACAGACTTATGATTATATATTCACCCAGCTAACAGAAGTGTGAACGAATTGCCCTTTACCCACCCTTGGAGGCCACTTGACAATGGGTTCTCCATTGTAGGACAGCTTGGGGTCATCATTGGCATGCTCCTTAAGAACCATCTGGACAAGTGTAGAAGAGAGAAGAAGTAAGACAAAAAATAAAAATTACAACTGGACTTTTGCCTTGGAAAAGCACCATTAAAGTTGAGGAAACAAAATGAAAACAAGCATTTGAACACAGAGTAGCCAGTGTGAGTTCATAGTGAGGAGAACACCCACCCTCATGTCTTCGAGCAAGGCTGTGGGGTTCAGGATGCCTTCAGGGACACACTTTTTATGATGTGGCAGCTCCTCCAGCTTCCCTAACAGGTTACACAGTCCCTCAAGCTCAAAGGTAGTCAGCACATGCCGAGGTGCAGTAACCTGAGCTGCCTCTTCTTCTCTGATTTCTTCCTTGAACTTGATCTTCTCGTTTTCATTGTCACTATCAACTCCATTGGAGGTGCCATTACCGGTGTGATCGTTGTTTGTTTCAAGGTCTGCCCGGGTCAGTCCTGAAAATGAGAGAGAAAGCACAATGGTTAATATGATAACAATAAGAAAGATGATGACCAAGTTTTCGTGTGTTGATCTGTCCGCACCTATGCCTAGGGAGTATTTTTGGAACTCAGGAGAGAGGTGGGAGATGTTGGTCAGACAGTAGAGGTATCTCTCCAAGACATACCAGCACATCTCATAGTAGAATGGGTAGCGAAACTTTGGTGGCACCTAGAGGAGGACAAAAACAGATCAGGAGAAATACTGATTTTAGTTTTTGCATCTTCAAGACCATGTGATAATGGTCAATTAAATGTTTTACTATTACAACAATTAAAAGTACACTATGTTGCTTTGAAGTTTTGTGAATAATATAATTTTACACTTCTTTTCAGAATACTGCTCTTGGGAAGGTCTACATGAGAACCTTTTGTTAAAATGTCACTGTGGTTTACACTTCTGGTGGTGGTTTGACTGCAAACAGCCCAGCTGATCACCTTTGGTTGAGCGGCCAAGTGTTATAGCTAAGCACAATAAAACTTGTTATAGAAACACTTTGCGTCCTCTCCCAAAGAACTGTTAAGTTTGCTTGAGAGGTCTCAAGTTTGTGTAACTACATAAGTCTGACTCAAGTGTCCAACTTCAACATTAAACATTCTACCACTAGAGAACACTCAAATTAAAATAACTGAAGTTAGTTTAATGACACTGACAGTGGTGTGGGATCACTCTGTTGTTGTCATCATTGTTAAACAACCACCGCTGCCCACAAAAATCTAGAAAAACTCTAATCTGAGGACATCATCATCGCTGTGTGTCAAGCAGACAGTTAAATCAAAAAACTGTGAAGGGTGAATTTGAGCTGGTGCTCACCCGCGTGCGATCCTCAATGCTGTAGATGTTGAGCTGCATGGGAATGTTAAAGCTGTGGAGGAAATTTCCCCCAAACACTAATGTGTCCTCTGGAGTGTACACGGCATGGATCCACCCTACAACACACAAGACACAAGATGCTGGGGGCATGTTGTTGTAGAGACAGTGTAAGTAGCTGTGTATTACACATGAGTGCATGTGTTACTGCCCTGGTGAAGGAACAAACCTGATGGGATAATGAAGGTGTTGCCTTGCTTAAGCTCTATCCTCTGGCAGTCATGACACTTGTCACCCAAGAAGATGTCTCCCTGTTTTCCTGATAAAACCCAGTTCTCATACATCTCCAGGTTCTGTGGTGTGGGTGGAATCAACCAGAAAACCTGCATGCATCACAGGTAAATGGTTATGTATATAATTAACAAATATGTAAAGAAATGTCCATGGCACTCATGGGCACTTACAAAATGTTGTGAGAAACTTGAAAGCAAGACAAAGTGTTAGCCCAGGATCATATTTACTTTTACTCAGTGTCTGACTGACACTAAAAAGTTTCTACCTGGTCACTACAGGTAGCAAAACAATAAGATCTATAGTTTTTATGTGGCATGACACCCAGACTGACC
This sequence comes from Acanthurus tennentii, assembly GCA_029783805.1. Classification (NCBI taxonomy): domain Eukaryota; kingdom Metazoa; phylum Chordata; class Actinopteri; order Acanthuriformes; family Acanthuridae; genus Acanthurus; species Acanthurus tennentii. The sequence goes on along the minus strand of JAPZDZ010000026.1, from coordinate 13,276,788 downwards.
TTTCCTCCTCGTAGGATGTGGTACCAGACCGAAGTGCCTCCAAAGTCAATGTGGAAATCTGTGAAGCAGCCCTGCACACTCATGAGACAGTACCTGAAAGAAGTGAAGAAAGATGGAAACACAATGTGGATTTTAGAAAAGGGGAAAATGAAAACTTTGAGACTATAAATTATTAATACTATTAATTATTAGAGATATGAGAGATGTGATTGGTGTATTTTTACTAGAAAAAAAGCAAATATTTTATATTTCTGGTTTACTCACTTCTGCACTTTGGGATAATGCATGTCTATGATAGCGTTTGTGGAGTCTCTCTGTCTCTCCTTGAGATGGCGGGGCCACATGTTGTCCACCCAGTCAATAAGGTCCACCTGAATAATTGGAAGAACACAGCTATTTAAAACACACATTCAAACTGTCTGCAAAATCCCAAGACTGATTCTGATAACTGACACTACTTCGTATGTACAGATATGATGCTACAGTTCTCACCGAAGCAGGTCGTTTGACCAGATTCTCTAGCCTAGTGTGGCTAAATTCCAGGCTGATGACATTATAGAGTTTTTCTCTTTCTGATGGAGGGGTTTCATAGTAGCGTCGCCACTGAGCCATTGACATCTCGATTCCCTTCTGGGTGTTCACATCCATCACATCTACAATGCGTCGACTACCTGCAAGGAAATTTTAAGTAGTTAAACAAGTGAGGCCACTGAAATTAAATCCAAATTGATTGCCCTTAAATATACTTAATCCTCATTGTGCATGATACCAATTATTTCTAATTCAATGCCCAGCAACTACAGCCTGAACAATAACAGATTTCTGTGGCAGATACAGATGTTTGGAGGTTTAACAACTCTATTAATAATAACAGGAGCATTTAACACATAAACAATGTTACCACAGATGCCTAAGATGTGTGTTCATTGTTTAGTTAAGCAGTCCACCTCTACAATTTCTTGTTACTCATCAACCATACTTATACGCATACTCTCTGAAACTAATATTGACCTGTCCGAATTTTCAGTTTAGTGCTGTTAATACCAGACATTTAGTATGTTACATGTTTTATACAGATGGTAAAGCCAATTACCCTAAAAGGTAAAAGAACAGGCACTTACCAACAAACAACTTGACATCACTCACACTAAAATCCGGGTCTGGCATTCTGCAAAACAGAGACAAGCCCTTGTAATTTTTGATAATGAAAGAGATTTACTGCCATTTGCTTTGACTTGATTTAAAGTAAGCTAGAATACATCTTTGCAAAAAAAAAAAAGAACTTATTAATGAAAAATTAAGAAATTTGAAATTAGCAGTAAAAGAATGCAACTTACTCTATACCAAGGCCTTCCCCTGTCTCAAAGACAATGGGGTCCCTGAGCCCTTCTCTCTGGATGTACTCAAATGTGAAATCTAGCAAGGAGTAAAAAGCACAATGTTTGTAAAAACAAAACCTGCATTTACTTGTATGATCTGATCAACACAATATAAGTTATGCAGTACCAAGCATCACAGTATGTAGAGCAAAGGCTGATTATTCACTGAAAATATATTCTAAAACTGAAAATATATTCTTAGACTCCCTTTCAACTTACTCTATGAAACATCCTCACCTTTACCCTCCATGTGTTTGATCAAGTCAGAGTTAAACCTAGAGCACTGCAACTTTTCGTCCAGGTCGAATGTTCGTTTCCCTTCGATTTCATCATCTGAGATTCCATCGTCCTGGTAGCGGCGCCGCGTACCTGTACGCTAAAGACAAAACAAGGTTTCTGTGACTCTCTATATCTCACTTGAACAATTGTAGTTCAATTTTAATTTTACGACAATTTAAACAACTTTTAGTGAGATACAGAAAGAGGACAGGGAGGGCTGTGAGAAATATGGGATGCCTTACTGTGCTGAAGATATTTCAGTGCCATGACAAAGCTGAGTTATAGCAGCCTATCAGACAGACTGCAACACTGATGTCAAGATCTCCCACACACAAAAGTTAGGTAATAAAAGGCATTCAAGGACATACTGGAGACGAAACACTTATAAGTTTTAAATTCTAATCAATAATTGTGTTTTTTAACATACTCATCTGAGGGTTCTGACACATCTAAAAGCAAGTTTATATGAATCTGACATACACTAAACATTGCCACAGTATTTAATATATTCTTAAAATAATTTTCATGTAATCTATTTGCTAACATGAGGTGACACCCACTGGAGCTGTCCCTTAAATCCACATTGGTAAAAGACAAGGAAAGCTGCCATTTGAGACAAACATAATACTTTGATGCAAGACAGGGATAAAATCACAATAAATCACTCCTAGCCAATCAGTCAGCCGGCTACCAAATCAGTTCATGTGGGAACCAAACAATACAGCAATACAATAGCAGGGGTTAATCTTCCACACACTGCCCCCTCTTTTACTCCCCTCCTGCCATTCATCCTATGCAGAACTGCCTGGCTAGACAGATGGATCAAGCAAAACACCCCCTTCTCTCGGATCACCCCACCCCCATCCTAATACCACAAATGTGGTATCATCTTAATTCTGATGCTCCTCATTTTTATAACCAAGAGCTACAGTTCACAAGTCTTAACATTTATTATATCAAGACAACAACCTATGCTGATCATTTTATATAAAGGAGCACAAATGACAAAGGGAATCAGCAATTATAAGTTGGCAACACTTGTGCATGCTTTGAGTTTTAGTGTGTTCTACAGATGTGCATAGACATGCTCTCTGAAGTCAACAGTCTGCGATCAACAATAGCCGAAAAATCTTTAATACATATATATCTGAGGATCAATATTTATTGATACCACCAGTATCAACATTTATCTCAGAGTACACACTGAGAAGCAAAGTATGAAAGCACTGAGCTGGTTACTTTAAAGCAAATGGAATAAAAGTGTAAGGCTAGGCAAAGTCACAGCACAAATGCTGTCAGGTTTGACAATGGTCTTGACTTTCACTTGAACCCAAAGTCTTAAGACAAGTTCATTACTTTTATGAGGGTGGCACACTAAACAGGAACACTGCCATGACACACTGTGTCAAAACAAAGTGGGCCATTCCAATCAAATACATTTACTCACGTCAATACTAGTCGTCTTGTGTGTATTTTAAGAGCTAACGTGACACCGAGCTTGTAAAAAAGAATAACTTCACATCTGCATTGTAAGCATAATACAAGGGTTTTAAGGAAGTTAGCAGTTTGGTTTAGTTACTCACCAGGCGTTTGCTGTACCGTGTATGAGGATCCTCCATAATCTATAGAAGAAAAATAAAGTTTTGGGTCGACGCTAAGTTACACTGATAAAATAGCGAACAGTTGTTGAAATGTTTTAAAGTGATTTTAGATTTTGTCTAACAGAAACATCTCTCTCTCTCTCTGAATAACGTGAGCCTAGCTTAACAGCCCTGCTAACGTTAGCCAACAGTGTTGCTTTAGCCATCAAGCTAAGGTTAGCAACACAAAACATTTAGGTTGAACTTGCGTCACATTATGAAGACAAAAACAGACTTGATTTCATAGTAACACTCTGAGACAACGTGCTTGTTGACTGCCATTATTTAGCTTGCGTTGTCAGCTAACGTACACTAGCTCAGTTGACAACCCCTTTCATAAGTCTTCGGCTAACGCTGCCGCTAGCTAGCTGGCTAGCTAGCTGACATTAGCCTCTGTACAGCAGTTGTAATCTTCTTTATCATTACGTTACCTCTGCGTTTTAACTCCTTTTTGCCGTAGTGGTCAAAGCAATGTTTTTCAACTAAAGCGTCCGATGCCTCTTAGTAAAGTTTCTCTCCATGTTACACACTAACAGCTGTATATATTGTTATGTTTATTATTGTGCGATAAAGTTAGGACGATTCGACGCTTCGAGCCGCCATTTTCAGCTGGTCCAGAAACACACACACACACACGGACGCACATACACACACATACATACACACACTCTCTCTCTCTCTCTCTCTCACACACACACACACACACACACACACACCGATAAAAAAGATCATGACCCAACCCCCTATTTACTCAACTGCTCCAAAAATGAGCATAGACTTACCGTCATTGGATACAGCATGTGCTATTTAAACAAGATTAGAATATGTTAATATACGAGTGTACTTGGTTTGTTTTTCCCGGTTTGGCGGCGGAAGGGTGGGTTTCTTAATTATTTGTCTAGATGAGAATGAAATATTGACACCATTTAGGCAAAAACGTAAAAACGTTAACGCCACAATGTAAACATACCACACAACAAGGCAGCATATGCTTAACATTAAAATGTAGCATAACGGAATTTTTTTTCCCCAAAGGACTTATTTTAGATAGTTGAAATTAAAAACTCTTTCATAAAGTTAAGAACTGTAAATTGGAAAAATCAAGTAAGTGTACGCCTACCTAAAACTGTGCTTCAGTTAAATCTTGATTAAATGTACTCCTGTGCATTACACCACTTTATGGATGATGGTGGTATATCCATTCGCTCATATCATCACTACACACAGCAATTTATATCGTTTTTGAATGTTTTATTAATTTCATTGTACTTGATTTCTTTCTTCTGCATGACTGCATAATAAAAATAGGTACATTTTTTAATTTACTGTGTGATACATACATTTAATTTCGGTGTTTATCAGAAAATACGCCTTTGGTTCTAACAAATGTTTGTGTTTTTTTTCACTTTTCGTTAGATGTAGGCCTATCATACAAAGCTTTTTCGTTCTCGTGCTGCTGAAAGACTATTTTTTAAATATTTATAGAATCAAATGAGATTAAATATTTATCACTGCTCCCACTACCGAACGGCCTCCAAACACGAAGCAGGAAAACAAACGCACCCTTACGTAGACCCCGCCCCACTGGGTGTTGATGTGCAGAGCCAGCCCCTTGTTAGGAGGAAACAGCGAGATGGGGGATGAAATGAGGTCACGGAAGCCTTTCATGCACGGATATCACGTAGCAAATCGCCATACATTTGCTGTATCTGTAGACAAAGTGAAATAGGGACAAAGGACATGGATAATGCTCTGAGGGTGAAGATGCCTGGTAGTGAAAGGCCTGTTAAAATGTGTCTTCCCGTGTAAGAGGCGATCAGCTGAGCCATGCAATAGACCCCCAACACAAGAAGCGAAGCGCACACCAACACTTGGTACAACGCACAGAAATCTTTTATTATGTAACAGGCTTTACTGGGTTGACACACGGCCAGTGAGCGAGTGACGGCCGCTGATACAGAAAAGACCACGTACAAGCATTTCGGCAGCACAGACGCACACAGACAAAATCACACACAGACAAAATCACACAGTTGTTAAAATTGTGACAACAAACAAGACAGAAAATACTAATCCACCGAATATTGAGCATAGCTATGTGCATGTGCATACATGGACTCGTGTAGCCGAGACAGCACAAAAAGATGATCTGTGATATTTATAGTTTCACTAAATATGATTGTTCCCTTCATGCGCCACCAGGAGGCGGCAAAACCCCACTGGACCGCAGTGGCTCAAGTCGAGCCATCAGGTTGTGAAGAGGCAGACTGAGAAAATCTACACATTTATAACACTTCATACAGCAAGAAAATAATTTACATTAAATTGATCAATACAAGGTTAAGTGCACAGGACTGATATGGTTCAATTATATATTTTTTAACACTTTTTGATATTTTAAAACAGACTCAAACAATGGTCGGGGTAAAAGTAGGGGAGTACATCAGGACGTTTTCGTTTTTCTTGAAACCCTCTTTCCTAGAAGCAAAAAATAAAGACAAAACATCAAATCAGTTCAACATGTAGTGTGAACAAACTTGGTGCAAAGTTGTCACTGACACAAGTGTTTTACCTGTGGAAAACCTTTTATGAGAAGAAGCTGTAGAGATAGGAGAACCCAACGATTCCAATGATGGCACAGCACAATGTAATCATCATCTTTTTCTGTAGATTTAATCAAGAATAAGACAGCTGTCAAGCAGCAGCAGGCATTGGCATTACGCTTTAATTCATGGGTCCTAGTCACGCACAATACAATTATTCTCATTTATGGACACACACTGGTTTGAGGAAATGACTGAGCAAAAGGGGAACATGAGGTTATAAAGGTGAGGGTGTGTGTGTTTGTGTGCGAAGAGAAAGAAAAGGTTATAAAAATACTCTTACCTCCTGTTTGGCACCAGTCTTTAAGCTGTACTTTGTAACACAGTAGTTAACATGCTGCATCAACAATATGCAGACAACAGCTACCACGTCATAAAAAAACATTCACAAAGCTCTTCCTTAACATGCAGTCATCAAAAAGTGTGAGAACTCAGTTACATATTTAAATGCTGACAGGTGTGAGATCACAAAGGCAAGACAAAGCAACCAGTC
>JAPZDZ010000026.1:13255959-13270294 GCA_029783805.1 Acanthurus tennentii | reverse complement strand
AAAAAGTGTGAGAACTCAGTTACATATTTAAATGCTGACAGGTGTGAGATCACAAAGGCAAGACAAAGCAACCAGTCATTAAAAAACATAAAATCTTTAATGTTCATTAAAATCATTTGCACTTAAACTTAATACAGTGAATGACAGCTCCGGTTTTCTCCTCCATCTTTAACTGCAGCCCATGCTGATAGTTGAAGAAGTGTGAAGAAAAAAGCTTGAATATAAGATTTAGAATTGGACATTTGGGGGCAGGAGCCAAGAGAGCAGACTGTTTGGTCAAAATAGCAAGTTCAAGACATGTTCAAGTGCTCCCCAAACAACCAGAAATAAAGGCACCATTCAGGCTCTGATCCAACAGAAACACAGACTTCTCTGATGGTGGCCTTCACACAGGGCATTTAATTGATTGTGTCTTTGTAGTAAAATAAAATATTTTACATGGGATCAGTACATGTTGTTTTAAAATGAATCATTCTGGCTCTTGTCTTTGATGATTGGACACAGTATCTCAGATACAGCCTGTGTACACGCTGTCTTGAACTGGCTTGTTAAAACCACTGGGTGACAACATGTGAACTCCTACCGAAAGAAAAAGGCTGAATCAAATGACAGTGACCAACCAGAAATAAACTCAGTTGCCAGTTTATTATCAATTACATGTAGCTAAAGCAAATGCAGTCTGATACAAATCCTACCTTCATTTGGTTTATTTTTTTGACACTTTCTTTAATATAATATATTAGACAGAGGTGGACAAAGCTTATTAGTTTTGTGTACAGATTTTCATCATTGTCTTTTCAGAAAACAAGGAATAAAACTAGTAGAGCTAAAAGAAACCACTTCAGATATCTGCTGACTTGACTTTATGGTCTTTTCTTGGGGTTGTTGTCATTCGATTAATAGACAAACCTCTCAAGTATAATTCAAAAGCAACACAAACTGCCACATACAAAATGTCCCTTAAGTTTAACCAAAATGTCTCTAAAGCTGTTACAGTGGAACATTAATTTCATATTTTTCTATAACTAATAAAATGGCAACTGAGTTTTTAAACTAAAGAAGAAATATTATGAGGCCTAACACATCTCACAGCTGTGGAGCCACCAGTCATGAAAACTTAACTGTACATTAGAGTGTTCATTAACACCTCATCCCTTTATGCGTGACTGAGTTAGCAACAGAACACCAAACCAAACAACTTCACCAAATACAAAGACTATTCTGGCACCTGACAGGGAAGAAGCTAGTGTTCACCATTTCTCTTCACACCCTTTGGCATTAAATTGGGTTTTTACAGCATTTTAACATAGACAATCATGTAAATACATGTAAGAGGTCAAGATGGCTAACACTGCTACAGGTTAGCAAAGATACAAAACAAATTTTAGGGCTTTTTTTCTTTAATGTTCCAGTGTTTAGAAGCAAGGAATGCATGTTTACCACCTAGCTTTTTTGGTTCTCTTAGCTCCACCTGTCAATGAGATATATGTCCATAAACACCATCTTCACATTTTAAAGATCACACCCAATGGGCTCAAGATTGAAAAATCACATGTGAGAAATACAATCTCCTTCAAGTTAAAGAACTGAGATGTATTCAGGGTAAGATATCGACAAAACCACGAAAATAATAACTCTGCATAATAATCAAAGCTTAATTACAGAAATAACATATTTTGAAATGTGAAAGTGCACTAACTCCCAAAAACCAACATAACATCAATACAGTGAACATACAGTAGTTAGCTTTTTGTTCACACAATGTGTCACGGCTCATAAAGGCATAAAAACAATGATGCAGGAGGTGATGTGCTTCTACAAGGCTCGACAACAATTTTGAAAGATACTTCCACGCTGATTCTTTGGCACCAAGTGTTGAACAATGAAATGTTAAGTGACATTGGAGTGATGACATGATCAGTTATTTGTCAATTCCCTTTTCCCCTCCACAGAGATACCACAGGTATTGTATCTCCTGTCAGCTTCAGTTTCATTTCCTCAATTGCAGCAGAGCATCCTAAAAGCTGAAGAAGTCAAACAGACCTCAACAGACCAGAAAGGACGGCTCGATTGAACAAAAAGTTTTTACAATTATCACAAGTCTTGTTGGTCTTCTTTTTTCCCAGGTCAAATGTAAAATCAGACCTTCAGTCCCTTTTTTTTTGTTGTACATCTTTGAGTTAAATATTATTATATCCATATGGTGTGATTAACAGTTTTTCTTTGGTGTGCCAGCTGATGGAAGAGAGGACGGATGATGAATAAATTGATGATGGCAACAAGACAGCAGTCCTGTTATAGTGTCTGGGTGAGGACGACGATGAGGATGATGACAACAACCACAGCACAGAGTACACCAATTATGATCATCTTCTACAGAGAGGGAGACACACAGAGACAAAGTGGAGAAAAGTGTCAATGATGAGCAATTTCAGCAATGAAATGAGCCCACAGACCAAACACCTCCTTATTACTGGCACCGCTTTCTTTGTTCAGTTGTAACCAGAGGCAAGTGCTGCAGAATAGGAGAAATAAACACACACACCCAAGAACTTCAGTACACACAAACACACCTCAAGTGAGCCCTCCACCAGACAGATAACATGCACACATGCACACACACATAGAGCCTAAAGAAAAGATCGTGCAAAGCCTTTTCCAAAGCATGCTTCATACCCACACCCATGTTTCACTACAGAGGTTATTTGCTCCACAGTTACTCACCCTTAGCTCTCCTCTTATTCAAATAGCTCATCATCTTTGCTTCAATCCCACTGACAACCCGATTATTAGAGCTAGTAATGCCAGCAAGACCAGCACAACCACCACTATTATCACCGTTTTCTGTTGGGAACAACCAAGTACATACAGTTCCATCAGGACCATTCTCGGTGGGAGACAACAATAAATATATCCTTCATCTGTGCATATGTGCAACTATACAGAAATATACTAGCATGACTGATTAATAAGTTTGTGGTCTAAAAAGTTATATACCTCTTGTTACTTGCATGTGTGGGTCAACTATTTGAGTTGTTATGCAAAAAGTTTAAAGTTAGTAACTTTTGTGGAATTTCTGCTTTAGGTAACTTAAAATTAAAAGTCAGCACTGTCTGAGAAAATTGTCAACATCAGCTTTTGTGCAGACATCCGTCACCTCCATCTTAATTGCTTATCAAAGGACGTCCACGAGGACATGCAGGCACCATCAGTGCAAAGGTCGATGTTGTTGATTTTTTCAGGCAGTGCTTACTTGTAACTTTTTTATTCCCAAACACAGAAATACCACAAAAGATAATAACTTCAGACTTTCTGCACATTCACTCAAAGAGCTGAACTGTAAATGAATGTAATAAGAGCTGTATAACTCATCTCATTCTGCCTTATGTCAGAAACTTATCAACCACCTTTAATGTGCGACAGAGCTTTTGTTCTAGTTTTGCATGAGGCTGTATATATATTAGAAGGCCCTATCGTATATAATGATTTCTCTTCCCACACAAACTCAATGCATCATTCTTGCTGAAGTCTGAGAAACCAGTTTTGTCTCGGAGCAACAGTGTTGACCTGTGCTAACCTGTCAATAAAAAACATTTTGGCTTGTGCTTTAAAAGCAAGAAGCTTACACTCAATATCCTCAAACACACACAAAACAAAAAAGCATTGCAGAAGTTATGAGCCAACTGTAAACAAGAAGTTAAGGTTAAAGCTTAAGAGAAAAGAGAGAAAAGACTGTGGTAGCTGTCATGGAGTGTGTGTGTGTGTGTGTGTATGTATGTTTGTAGGTGGGAAGGGTTAGTTTTGGCTCAGGGTCTTGGTGCTGGGCAGGTAAGTGGTTTCCATAGCACAGGGGTCCACAGGTCACAGGGGTCCACAGGCTCAGAACAGAGCAGACTGGGGGTTCATCACAAGTCTTCACTAGTAAGGATCAAGGTGAAGATCAGGGTCTTGATGGTGGAAATGAACTTCATGTTGTCAGGCAGGTTTCCCAAAAGCATCTTTGGTAAAACTGGTACTGCAGTTCTTCCCACTTTTTATAAAGTAAGTGGGCCTTACGACCAAAAGCAGCCCAGTGTCATTTTAGGTAACAGTGACACTACTAGTTTAGAAGCTTATCAAATGTAATAACACTGCTTATCATTACAATCACCATTTTGCCAATCACTGTAATGACTGCAAAGTAAACAGTGTAATGTAGCCGTTAAATTGAAAAGTAATCCATCAGATTCAGGAATATGTGCTTGCTTGTGTTTGACTGGCCAACTCTGTGCCTTATCTAAGTACGTCACTTTGAGTTGCTGTACAACTGAAGTCACATAGATTGTACACTTTATCATAATCAACTTTAAAGCCAGGCTTGTTTGTCCTGTGGCATCTAATGTAATCCATTTTATGTTTCCTATCTCTCTCTTCTTTGTGCTTTCTGTCAAAGCAAAAAAAAAATTATATATATATATATATTGCTTTTAGATCGCTACTGTAAATTACTATTTCTTTTGCTTTTGGGAAACCAGGCCGCTCTTCCTGACTGCTGACACTCACACGTCGAGCCTCTTGCTGAAACTTTGCTGCTTTCTTAGTGTCAGCCACGGCCCGCTCCACAAAGCCCACTGACTGGTCCATGTTGCTCTCAATCCTGTCAATCATTCCACCCTAACACGTGACATGGCATCGTAGGTGATGAAGAGTAACACAATTAAAGAAATCAAATGTTAAAATAAAAGAGAGGAAACTAAAAGAAGAGCACATTGAATGGTTGTGTGATTGTCAATGTGTCTGCAGGGCAAAGGAGTGTGATCTGTACACACACCCTGTGGGTTAAATGTGTCAAACTGTGAGGAAAGTGTAATGTGTCGATGAAATAAGCAAAAAAAAAAAAAAACAGGAAGAGGTCATGAGCAGACGGGTGCAGAAGTTGAATGACATTACCTTGCGTGCTTTGGTCTGGTACCTTACAGCCTTTTTTGTCTGCTCCTTAGCTGCTATTATATGGTCCACCGATTTGGATACATTCTGCTCTATGTTGTCTACAATGTCACCCTGCAAAACAACAAAAACAGTGAGTTGGGGTTTTTTTTTCAGTTCAGTTTCAAACAAAAATGGTAAAAGAAAAAAAAATTCTAGGAAAAGAAAAAGATCACACGAGACTCACAGCAGGAGTGCAGTCCTTACCTCAAACAAGGCTTTTCCTCAGAAAGCATGGTGCAAGCAGCAAGAAATGTGTGGTCAGACCTGTGTTTGTGTTCATTCTAGTGCTAAGTCTGCTCTGATGTCTACAATGATGTTGTAATGTTTTACATCTTACTTTCCATCAAAGCTGGGTGATGAGATGGAGGTGGCAGTGAAAGTAAAAGAGGTGTAAGAAAAGCATGGAGCTGGAAAAGAGGAAACAGACACAGATGCAGACTGATCACAGCTGGATCACAGAAGAGGCAGGAGGACAAACAAAGAGGAGAAAATGAGTTGAGTACAGTCTGCTTTGAACACACAGTCATGAGGAAAGGCTAAGAATTAATGTAGAATGAATACATGAATGAAACAGGTCAGAAGCTCTGACAGTAGCTGAGGAATGGGCAAAGTGAAGGGCAGGTGGGTGTTCAGTACCTGGCTCTCCACCAGCATGGCGATGTCTACAAACATATCGTGCAGCTCCTTGATGCTGCTTTCCAGCCGGACAATGTCTTTGTGCCTGGCTTCAATCTCACTCAGGGCTTGTTTAGAGATCCCAGAATCAACAATCTGTGCAGAGAAGAGGTTTACCGTTAACACTCAGGGCCAAAAGAAAGTCGCATCACATCTGAGTTTAAATCACAATCTGTCATATTCAATGTTTTGTCTTTTATTTCTTCTGGTCAGTGTTACAGAAAATATCAATGAGCTGGTTTAGTTTGCATCTTGCCTGAGAGAGCAGCTAACTAAACCAGCAGGAACTGAAAATGAGTGCATTTCGTACCACAAAAAGGAAACTGGGGTTGCTGTTAAAAGACCTAGCAACCATTGTTAGCTCTCTGACAAGAAAGGCTTTACAGGTAAAGTAGGGGCGTGTGGGTTTCAGTAAATCCAACAATTGCAGGGTGATTCAATCCAGTGTATTGTATTTTTCCTCCAGTGATGTGTGAGCAAGTGTGTAAAGGAGAAACAAATAGTAAAGCATTTAGAATAAAAGCACTACTTCACATCCGTGCAGTCCATTTCCCATCTATAACATTGGCACGGCAAGTGTTCCAGTTAGCTAATAAACTAAAACCAGTTAAATGTTTAAATGATAGATCAGATTTTTTAGGATCAGGTGAAGTTTAGTTTCAAAAATATTACTGATCCCTTTACTGTGGTAGAAAAAGGAAGATTGTAATTATTAACACTAAGTCCTTCATTACACACCCAAAATGATTTATAACCCTCTCTATTTAAGTTTATGATCAGGTTTGCTCAGCTGGTCAAAGTTTACTGGCATGTGAGACATTCAGTTGTTATCAGATCTGTAAATGTCATGTTGAGCTAAGTAACCTTGTAATAGAGAGTCTTCCCCATATGTACTGGGAACCACCAGCCTCTGAGCTAAACAGGCAAAGTACAGTTCCCTTGGAAGTTGAAATACATTGTACCCATGTGGTTCTCTGAAAAGTTGAGACACACTGGTACTTATTTTCCAGTACTAAACACTAAGCGCTTTCAGTCATGCATCATTCTTTGAGTAAGTTAATATGCTCTTGTTGGCCAAAATCACAATGAAGCAAATCATCACCTGAAAAAAAGTAAAAGTTTTAAAGTAAAGTTTTTCAAAGCAAAGTTTCCTGATCTTGATTCAATGCTAACTGACTGTTGGACAGTTTGTCAAATGAGGAGTGAGGCACTCAAGAGGGCGGACTGACTCTCAAGCCAAGTCACAAGCACAGCTAATCTTTAACCAGTTCTCACCGGGCAATTTTACTGAGAAACTGACAACTTGGCTTTCTCTCAGCTTAACCACATGGTGATCACACACACACACACACACATACCCCTGCAGTAAACACAGCAGCATTGCCGCTCTCCAACATTTCCTCCAGTTCTTCATCTGTTGTTGCTTTTCCAGCTGGTGGCCACAGATAAGTAAAGGAAATGAAAAAGTTAATGACAGAGAAATCCACGAGATCATCACATGAATTTATGGCTTTGTATGAGGCGTTCACTCACTGATCTCCAGCTGTCTCTGAATACGGCCTTTACTCCTCTCCCTGAAGTCCACCTGGGCTTCATTATACTTTGTCATTACCTCCACAAATTTCCTGGACAGCACTGCATGCTGGGAGACAACAGGAGAAAATGAGTTTAACCGAATCTTGCTAGATGTGCTGACAATTTGTCTCAAATGAGGAAAAAATGTCCGAACTAAATCACTTCTTGCAAATGTTAAGGCATTTATTTTATAACTATTCAAGGCTATTGTTGTTTATAATGTCAATAAGAAAAAGAGGCAGAGGGATATAAAAAGAGAAAAACAGAGAGGACTAAGACAAAAAAGAAAAAGAAGACTGGGGGGCCTCCTGAGACTTTAGATTAAATCATTTACCTGTGATTTACGTATCCGCATGTCAGCTGACACCCTCTCCTGCTCCTCTGACTCCAGATTTCTCTCGATGGCTGGGAAGAAATCCAAATGACTTTATGCTAAATGTTGTGGATTTTTTTCAGACATATTTAACATAATATCCAATAAACACCTTCCCATTATCCTTGCTTACAAGCTGTTGGTGTGTGTGTGTATGTGTGGCAGAGATAGGCAAACTTACTCTTGAGTTTGTTTCTTGCATTGTTGGCCATCTTCTTTATGTCATTGGTGATTGCCTCCAAGTCATCCTGTGTTTCTGGGAAGAAAGGGACATGACAGCTAAACATATTAGTGCAAACACAAAAATCTGCCATCTTTAAAAGTTACCACTTGACTCTCAGAGGCAGTAAAGCTACATAAACTAACAAATTTTTATTATCTGGCTTAAGAAATTAATTTTTCTATGACTGGTTACAGTAATACATATCTTACTGATTCAGTTTCATGCAAAAAAAAATGACTTCCTCTTCAGTCTGATTTTAACCTGATTTTTGCAAGCAATTGCAGCTTGCAATGTACAAGAATTAGCAAAGGTTAGAATTAGTTAAGACACACATTCCTTGTATGACATCAGGTGAAAAGATTCAGATAAACACATGTGCAGAAGCTAGAAAAAAGAGCTGTAACAAGAAGATCATGGTGAGGTATCTTACTCTGATCTGATGTGGGAGCAGACAGGATGACTGAATAAAGCTTTTTGACTTCAGCCACATTTTCATCAATTTTATCAATGCTGTTCCTGATGTCCTCAATCTGAAAGCACACACATACACACAAATACATAGATACCATAAGGCAAAAAAGCACAAACTTAAACACAAACACACTATAGTACACTGATAGCTCACACTGACCTGACAGAAGAACTCGTCCATGAAGGCTGCGTTGTCCACAGCAATCTCCACCTCGTCGTCATCTTGATCACATGTCTGACAGGATAAAAGCAAAGGTTCTTTCAGAGAACGAGTTGGACAGAAAGAGTGTGTGAAGAATATTACATGTTTTTCTGAAGTTAAAAGTACAAAACATAAAATTCTCATAATAAAATGTTAATTCAGATGTTCATTATGTTCAAAATGGTAAAAAACAAACACCTCTGTGTATGTGTTTGGCAATTTAGAAACACAAGTTATTATGCTTCTGTTACATGTAACACCTCATAAATTCTATTTACATAAATTTTTTTAGATCAATTTGTGGTCTTAAATTTTGTCTTAATGCTTTTTAGTTTCAACTGGTGCAACTGGAGAGTAACTGGTGAATTCATGTTGAATCTAACCAGGACTCTTCTTTTTCCATCAAGGTTGAACCCACCAAAATTACTTAACCCTTTTCTGTTTGTACTTCCGACCTTTTTGACTAAAATTGATTGTTGTTATTGAGTTAAACAAATATGATGTATATCCCACAATTAAACTATTAGTTCATTATAATTATATGTATGAAGGACACTTTTTTAAGAGTTGGGGAGTAGAGAACCTTGCTTTATTAAAACAGTAGTTTCATCACGTTTTGTAAATACATTGCTTGTAAGTTAACTACATTAACATTTGCATAGCAAGTAGTTAAATTACTTTTTTGCTGTGTTCGTTGTAGTTTAGTGACTAAATTATAAACAATTATGGGCCAAAAAAGGAAAGAAACAATTCTTGATTGTTCAAGTCAGATGTTTGAAACTGATGAGTATGGAAACAGTTCCTAAACCAGGAGTTCTCCAGAAGCTTTGCAGTATTTCTTCCTATGTGAAGTAATTGGTAGCATTCAGAGATATGCTTTTAATGTAGCTTGCCTAACACAGCTGGTCCAAGACAATAAATAGTCCAGAACATAACCTCCCCTAAGCTATGGCCTGTCAACTTTTCTTTTTGGTTTCTCTATGGAATGAACAAATAAGTTATAAACAGCACATTTACAAGCTTTACAGGTGCTGGTGGATTCTGTTACCTTTGGACGGAGCCAGGCTAGCTGTTTCACCCTGTTTCCAGTCTTAATGCTAAGCTAAGCCAACCAGCTGCTGGCTTTGGCTTCACATTTAGTGTTCAGACATTAAAGCGGTTGTTGTTGATACTTGTTTAAGTTTGATTATAAAGCCTTTTCCAAGGACTTCATAACGTTGTGATTGAAATTATTAACACACCCATGATTATCTTAAAACAGTAAGAATTTCCATAGGCCAAAACCAGTGTATTTTAATTTGGTGTCCAAAATAACCGAGTGAAAACATTTTAATGTCCAATTGTAAAGTCCACTAAATAGCATTTAGTCCTTGAACATCCACTAACCGATGAAATTGCCTCCTGGTTTGTGGCTCATCATGATACAAATCAGCCAAATTATTCTGACCATAATCAGCCTGTTAAAACTATTCAACTCTATGAGGAAGCTCTCCTCTGCTGAAGTCATAAATGTGCCACAATGACAGTCAGTAAACACAGGGCAGCGTCACATCAGCACAGCTGCTGAATATTTACACGGTGGAGGACTAGGATCGGGCTCCAGGAACTTAACCAAGGTTCAAATGACTGTGACTATAAGGAAGAAGCCACAGCTGAGGTGCAGAGTAAACACACTTCATATCATCGTGCCATGCCCTGATGCTCATATGTGGAAGAGAAACCAGAGTGAAACAGTTTACTGAAAGGGATGCTAGGAAACAATATGCACACTTCTTTTAAAGGGACAGTTTACACGAAATTGAAATTTCACATAATTTCCACTAGAAATTGACAGGAGCTGCATTCATGTTAGCACACACGTAGTTCAAAAAGCTCTCATGAGACATAAAACACACAGCTGCACCTGTGTTGCTTTTTCTTTAAATATGTGTGCACTAACATGAACATGGCTCCTGGGAGGCTACAGGGGGATATTTTGGCCAATAACAGCGTTAACATCACCATTTCCAGCTATGTTAGACTTCCGAGTCTTCCGGACACTATGATGTCACCACATGAGTAGTATGGAGGTATGTTACTTTTTCCTTCTGTTTATTTTTTCCATTTGAATCTACGGCCACCATAGGCTTCCATTTCAAAAGCATGGTGTGGATTTTTTTCCCTTTTTGAAACTCCAGAAGGGCTATGTGGATTAGAAAATGTCACCAGGGCCTCTGTTGACATATTGGTGAGTAGGAAACAGGTGATATATTTTAACTCTGGGTGAACTATTCCTTTAATTACTCCAGCATTTTAAAGAAAAATGTCTTTTCACTAAAAACCTTAAGAGAGTTAAGGTTGGCCCGCAAACCTCTGCACTCTTTTTTAACAGCTGACAGAGTCTGAAGTCAGCGCACTTTCTGAAGAAAGTCGGTCTGGATCAAAGTCAAAGTCAAGTCACGGACAAGATTAGTCAGTACACCTGTACACTTTCCTGCACTCTTACCTAATTTTACCTCAGCCTATAAAACTATTAATCTCAATTACTATTAATATTACACTTCATTTACACTGCATGACAAAGATGTGTCACTAACTTTAACTATTCTCTATTTTCCAAAAGGACTTTGTCATCATATCTCAATTGTTACTATGCATACAATAAAAAAAATTAAGTTTAAAGTATCCTTTTTTACTTGCAGCAATCAATATTGTCACTGCTTGTTTGATCGGATGTTTACATTAACTTTGATTGTGTGTTTTAGATCATGATTATTTATTTAATGTTTGCAAACTGGCACGAGGAAGCAACATAACAAAAAATAACAAGCAAACAGAAACACACTATATTGCTTAGTTTTAAATATTTCTGTCTAACCTGAGTAATTCTGTTGATGGAAAATCACATATAGTAGCAATTTTAATATATAAATGCAAGCCTAACACTAACCTTGAAAACATAACAGTTAAAATAAAGTATTTTCCAAATTTTTTAGACTTAGAACAAACCCAACAAAAAGGTTTTCATGACGTTAAACTTTTGTTTCTATGAAGTCTGAATATAGTTTGTTTTAAAATGCAATGTCATATTAATGTTTTTGTCAGTGGAGTCAGGCAGCTTTGAGGAGAGCGATAAAACAACTGTTTCTGACTGTTAAATAAAAGTATCTTTCTCTGTCATGAAATGTCTACCTCTGATATCCTTCCCATTGTGTTATCAGACACTTTGAAAAACAATCTGAACCTGCTGGGGCAAAAACTAATATTTTAACAGTCCTCACACCCCGTCTCACGCTACATCACATGTTTGTTGCTCTGATTGGTTGTAGGTTCATTTAACTCCATTTTGGTCTGAGCTTATTTATAACACCCCTTAAAAAAATCAAAATGAATTGAGAGGCTCTAGTATGATTTGTGTTTGTAAAACATAAAGTAATAAAAGGGTCATTTTGAGTCTGGCTCTTAAACAAAATGATAATTTAGGAAAATATTCACCGGATACAAGACTAATAAATATATCCAGCAGTTGTAGCCTCGATGGTCATATTTTCTACAACAGCACATCGTCCCCTCTGTTTAAATGCAGAGTTTCAGAAGGTCAACCTTCTAACCCTTCATCTTAAATTTGAATAGCAAATGTAGCCTAGACTATTTGGTTCAGGCTGCTGTAACTAACAACAGTTTTGAATACAGAGATCATTGGACACACACACTCTGCATGTGTTCAGAACTCTCAGTGAGTTATTCATTGAATATGCAGCTGCAGCACTCCGGTCCACACATTGTGCACCCGCACCACATTTCTGCTGTACTAAGATAAGAGCAAGCAAACACTTCCTTCCAGTGTCTCTCATTCAGCAAAAACTAAGGGGTAAGATCCTGACGTGCGAAACAAATGGATTAAAAAAAACCTAACGGACAACAATGGCCGCATACACAGGCACAAGCGTTTGTGTGTAACATCAGCCTGATACGGACAGGAACAGCCAGAGGGAGTAACTTTATCAAAGTCATGAAGGAAGCTTTCACAACATCCCTCATGTAGCTTACTCACTCATGTTATGACTCAACTAAGAGACAACTAATACTGGTATAAGGCATCACGACAAACTTGAGCTGATCATACAAGCACTTACTGGATTATTTTATTTGACACTGTAATTCATATTATTTTAACCTTCAGTGTTAAAGGCTGTTTCAAACAGTGCAACCATAGATATCTGGTGTTTTGAAGGCCAATGTGTTCTGCAGATAAAAATTAATAGATTGACAGTATTTACAGTATGCAAAGCTGTCTGCAATACTGTCAAATGTCAAGGGAAAGTAAGACCTATCCACTAATCTTTTTTTAAATAAATTAACTGGGAACAAATTAGATTTAAAGTCATTCTGTACAACCGAACATGTTGACAAACAGAGAGAACTGTGAAGAAGCAAATTAGATTAGATAGCAAATTAGATTTTCTCTCATTTTGTGACCAAGGGCAACAAAAAATACTGTAATCTCTTGCTTGGTTACATGAAGATTGTATGATTATCAAAAGCCTAGAAACTCACTGAATAATATTTGAACAACTTGACACCGACATCTAAAAAAGAGGAACACCCTCCGTACATTACTGTGTGAGCAATTGATGTGTTGGCGTGGATGCTAGCCTGCTCTTTATACTCAAATCACTTAATTACACTTGTTTTGCATACAAAGCCCCATATGTCAAGTTACATAATTCCACTCAACAAGGCAATGACTAGCAAGAGGCTTAACAGAGGCAGACATACTGATCCACTGCCTCTTTGATGCAACAAACTGACTTGCCCCTTTGTACTGGTTGTTAGGGAAGTAAGATCTATTGAGCAAACCAGTGAAGAGTGATCAAACCCACAATTAGAATAAAAAAGCACTAAAGGACTAAGATCATCCCATCAGCCTTTGCTGCGCTACCAAGGCAAAATATGTATGTATGTTGACCTGCTCTTATGCAAGCACAATAACTACCTGCAACATGTATGACTCATTATGACATAGAAAAGTATGCAAACACAATCCTGCAAGTTTTACTCCAATCAAAGCCACGTTTAATGTCCAACACCCTCTTCCCACCTCTTTCCCATGGCTCCCACAAGATGTAGGGAGCTGATTAACTGTCAGACTTTGTCTCTAAGGATCATAAACGATGAAACAGTACCGGGTACAATACACTTGGTTAAACAAATACACAACTGTGCGGACAAGGCAGTCATATAAAGCAAGGAATTTGATGATATCTTGTGCTTAAAGGAAGATGCCATTGTTATTTTCTGCTTTTTTCTCAGCAGACACTTCAACAGTAGAAATACATTTTTGTTGCACTCCTATGCACTATTTACCACTGGATGAATGAGAAATACCTGAGAGCTATCATTGCAACAAGAAAGGGACATGGTGTTAAATTTAAAGCAAAACGGTGACTAAAACCTAAAATTTCCCATCAAAAGTTGTGTTAAAGCAATGCTTTAGGTCTAACAAGGGATCTAAAGACTGAATGTGCCGCAGGAGAAGCCATGTTAGTTCTGTTACAATTTCCCCATTCATTGTGCTGATACATGAGCAGGATGCAGAGGCAAAGTAACAACTGTAGGCCACTGGCCCTGTAGTACAGCGTGGAAAAACACTGTGCACAAAGAAATGAAAAAGATATGGCCTTTAACCGATAATTCAGAATCACAGAGAACTGCTGTCAAGGTAATCCCAGACATCATTCTGGGTATTGGTAGTGAAATATGGGAAACATGGTGGCTGTGTCGACCTATGCTCTAAGCACTTTTAAAACTGTCCAAGCAAGAAACTGTTTTCAGAGTTTACCAAGCAGCCTGCAGTATGAGCTATCAC
>JAPZDZ010000026.1:13167675-13180552 GCA_029783805.1 Acanthurus tennentii | reverse complement strand
GCAGTCCTAGCAATCTTTTACATCAAAGGAAGGCATTTATTCAAATAGCACAAGCAAAAATTTGAAAAAGAAGGTAACAGATGAGGGGAAGACGAGGACAGCCACAAGGATACAAAGAATGCCTCAAGGATGTAATGTTCAGCACAAGGTAATAACAAGGTAGGAGCAAATGGAATGCCAAAACAAGTTAAAGCTGTAAAAACCATTATATTTATCAGGACACTTTACAGTGTGCAGTGTCCTCGTACTCACCTCAAAACATCGTACTAAAGTAAAGAAGAGGAGTTGTGTTCAAATCATCGTTTTTTTCAAGTTTCTTTGTTGTCACAAGGTCTTCACTTGGTATTTTTCATTAATTAGAGCAGTTGAGGATGACGAAAAGTGGTTAAACTGTCACTCAAAAATATGTTTGACTTGTCCTACTGTATTATTTAAGGAGACAGCTGACAGTTGATCAGCAACAAGTATTTTAATGCTGTAAGACACAGTGAAATGGTCTTTAACAACTGACACTTCAGATTAGAGTCAAGGACAATTACACTGAGTGTAGATTTACATCATAATGGCCCCAGACTTTAGTTTCATGTTGCAAGCTGCAAGTTCAGTGAAAAATAAACAGGTTTGATGAAACTTTGACAGTTTCATTAAACACCAAACATTTCATCAGACACTTTGACAGTT
Organism: Acanthurus tennentii; assembly: GCA_029783805.1. NCBI lineage: Eukaryota > Metazoa > Chordata > Actinopteri > Acanthuriformes > Acanthuridae > Acanthurus > Acanthurus tennentii. Next base: position 13,179,871 of record JAPZDZ010000026.1, on the reverse strand, counting down.
AAATCTTAACATATTACAGGGAAAACTATTGAACGTTGGTGATGTTTTTAGTGGGATGATAATATTTAGAGTAAGGGTGAAAATCTGATGTTTCAACATCACAGAATTGTTGGCTTTTTTTCAATCAGTTCAGTATCTGTTGAATTTGTCCTTTTCTCTCTCTTTCTTTGCTCTGCTTGCCTGCCTTTTAAAGTTAGCACTTAAACTTCCAAAATAAAGCAATTCTGCACTAAAATGTACTTGTGTACTTGCATTATTCCAAATTTTTCCAACACTGTTCAAAGTCAGAGAGAAATGTGAACATTTCTTTGGTAACAGTGTGTCTCATACCGTCCTGACACTAACTTCAGTAAAACATGACATTGAGGGAAGGCAGTTGGCAAACTTGACTGAGTGTAACAGGATTAAAACTTTAACACACTTACTCTTATTCTGTGAACATTTTGGTCCGAGTCAGTCAGATAGATTTTTGTCTGCAATGGTGGCCATTTAACAATTAAAAAAACTAATCCCATGATCCCACGCTACGTCACATTATCAAACTACATCTTTTGTTTCCATATGTTTGATAGAGAGACCTCTAGTGGCAAAAATTCCATAGTGTGCATTCAGTGTGTATTTGTTTTGTGAGGTGGTGTTGAAAAAAGAAAACAAGCAAGAGACACTTTTACGGAGATAAAAAACAAAGCCAGATGACAGACAGATGATAGAGGAGACGTTTGATGGCATTTAATAAGTCTGACAACTGACATGCATCCTGGCAAAAGCACAGACGATCATATTCCGAGGGGAATAGTGAACAGAGTGAGGTAAACACACACACACATCCAAACACAGAGTGTATCTCATCACGTTTGTTCCCCGAGCCAAGCTATCCTCAGGTGATTCCAGCAGTTGCAGCCAGGAACTTCCCTCCGCATATTTCTTTTGCTCATTTTATGACATTCATATTCCTCCCCATCACTCGTAAAATTTCATTTGTGATTAATGGCTGCAGTTGTGTGTGAGCAAAATTATTTTTTTTCTCCTTTCTTTACCCCGAGGCCTTGGGTGGGAGTCAATGAGGCGTTTTATGTGTTCCTGTGTCGCGGTCTACGTTACATGTTTGACGTGTCACGGTTTGTTAGAGACTAAAACGCCTGTTTTGGACCAGCTGTCCACCCACACTAGGAGGAATTGCAATACTCTCTCTTTCCCTCTTTTACATACACACACACACACACACACATACCGACACACACCTCCATCCCACTCTGCGACCTGAAAATGGGAGAATGGTGCGAAAGGTAAATAGAAAGCTTTTAAACTGTCTGCGGGACACACAAAGGCAGGAGGCTATGGAGGAACTACAGACTCCCTAACACACACATACACACACACACACACACACACACTTAGGAGGAGACACTAGACTTAAATTGATTCCCTGGAGATCTACCATAATCTTAATCCTAACAACTACATTACACAAACCCTAACCTTAAAAAATAAGTTGAACATTAAAACCAACAGTAAATTCAACTTTGCGATAGTTTTTGTCTGTGTTGCCAAAACTTGATACACTTTATTATTCCATTTCAATGACCTCAGTAGTTTCAGAACTTAAAAACACATTATTGAACCACATTGAGTAATCAACCGAATGACGTGTTCCTTCTTGATAAACACAGACGCTGTAGTTAATTTTGAGCTAAACATAGAACAACCTGCCGCTGTCGTCATAAGTACAACAAATCTGTATTAACCCACGACTCTAAAAAATGTAATAAATGCATGATTTACACCTGCCTGTGTACAATCTTTTAAACACTGCATGACCCGTTTTTTATGGAAATTTTAGCCGTGTTAAAGAATCAAAAACTGTTTTCTCATTCCATATTGTCTAGAGTTGTTTTTTCACATATGTAGCACCAAACAGCAACTACACATTATGCAACAGCATCAACATGCCATCTTGTTTTGATATATATTCAAAAGATTTTTGATTCCAGGAAGAAACAAGCTCCAGAGATAGAGGAGTTCAATACTGGTTAAGGTCTTCTGTTAAATTTGAAGACAGCAACAAAAAGGTATAATTTTGCCCATTACATCCTTTATCCAAACTTAAAGCAAAAACCTGAAAATTCCATATTGTATCTTATGTTAATCGTCCCATATTTACAGCAATTTTCCTTGTTGTGATTATATACCTCAGGTTTTTTGGCTCCAAAAATTAGTTCTTTAAGAAAACACACACACATACAGATACTGAGTACATTTATTATCACAGCCCATACATACAGCATCTTATGCACACCTGCTTAGACACAACACACATTTCTTCTGACACACACTTGTTCACAGCTTCCTCTTCTGCTTTCCTAATGTCTCACAAATGCTGGATCCTTTTCTTCCTCTCCCACTGTGCACCATTTCAAAAGCATAGAGAAGGCAGAACCAAATATTTTTGCTGTTCCTGAAGTGGAGAGTACACGGGGCATATCTTTTTACGGCCCTCTTAAAAACGCCATGGGTAATATGATGCTAGTTCTTCATTCCGTCACGCTGTCTGAGTTTTCCTTTCTTTAATTCCTTTTTGGTCCTTTTGAGCACAATAAGACAAGACTGGACCAAAACAGACTTAAACAAGGCATGTCTGTGTCTGCCTGGAAGGACGAACAAGGATGAGTAAGTTAGGAAAGTTTGAGGAAAGAGAAAATCTGTTTTTTTTGAAAAAAAAAAAACAAAAATAACTTCTGACCAGATGGATGATTGAGTCTTGAGCTCTTTTGATTCACATCCTATTTGTGATACCAGTTTGACGTTTTACAGAGATGTGAACCCCTTCATCTCAAACACTCAGAACCAGCACACCACAGATATCCAGAGGAGAGATTCCCACAGTGCGGAAGAGTCTCTGTTCCTCTCAGTGCTGGCAGTCTGACTCCAGAAAGGATTTACATCTTGAATGTTAAAAGAAAGAAGAATAATCTCACAGCTGCCATGCAACCCTGCCATGCAAGTATTTACTGCTAAGAGCAAGAATATTTAAAAGGATCCAGCGCGAGTTGTTTTGAATAAGTTTGTGCTTTCATGATGGAACGAAGATCAGATGAGTTGGTCAGTTTCGCCCTGGGTTGCTCTGTTCTGTTTGACAGTCCAAGTTAATGCTCCAGCAAAGAGCTTGGTGGGAGTTGAAATAACGAGTGACTACAATTAGATTTTGCGCAACGTGGCCCAGCATGATTGACACTTTCTACAATCAAATCAAAGTGCTGACAGCTGGGACTGATTTCCCACAACTGTTGTGGTTTAGGGACAGAAAACAGAACGAATGGGGAGGCAAAATACAGTAAAACAGAGAAAGAGCTTAACAAAAGGGCAAAGAATGGAACTTCTTTTTTTCCTTCACATCACATGAGATTATTATTTGGAGATATTTGTTTTCTATTAAACTGACAGTTGTCTTTTTTGACTGGGGAGTGTTATGAAAAGTGAGAAATCGAAGTGTACCACAGAGATCCTGAGATATGGGTTTGTTGTTTCATAGTTGGCAGCAGCTACAGTTTAGCCAAGCCGCAAAAAGAGCGATTTTTAATGGTGATGATTTTTCTTATTTGTTTAACATGAATATGTAACAGCTTTGTGTTCACAGCTTCAGATCCAACAAGCAGAAGCTCTGGTGGATCACTGCGAGGTGGCTTCAAATGTACATTAACTGAATTTTTTGGCCTCATGTTGAACAAAACACAGCATCACCTTTAGAGTTTGTTTGTCAAACATGTCTGTGAACTCTTTGCTTACACACCAGCAGGCATATACCATCATTAGCATTATTTTAGTCATATTTCTGGTCCTGATTATTGAAAGTCAAACTGTCATTCTCCTTTTTGCTCTGTTTTTGGTCTCCTCCAGCATCAGAGGAAATATCAGACTCCTAAGCTGCCAAATGCTCCACTATGTTATGTCTGTGTGCTGTTTGGTGCTGAGCAGGTGGTGTGTAGTTAGTTTGTTCTGGCTTTTTCCATGAAAACAGCTGCCTACTGCCAATGTGAGAGTTGTTACAACACTAAGTCATGACACTGAAGTTGCTGCCAGCAAGATCTACAACAATGAGCTGTTTATACAATGTGCTGTTCAGGCACATGTTGAGACAAAAGTGTTGATGCCTGTTTAAAAAAACACTCTGACGGGGTTGCAAATCAGAAATTTATCATAAAAATGAAATTGGTTTTAGGACAGAAACACATCATTTGCTTGTATCAAAAATTCTGCCACTTCATGATTTTAATTCAACTCTATTCACGGTTTGTGATAAATATGACAGTGTAGCACAATCAGTTACAGAAGAAGCTGCCACCACTTTGTTTTTCTGCTTTTGACCATAAAAAAATTTACTGAAAGTAATGATAAACAAGAAACAGAAAAGAATTTGGCTCAAAAATAACTGTCATGGCTCACATACAAAACAATTATATTTCCATTTTAAGAGAAGCCTATTGTGTTTTTCATCAGATAAATTCCTAAGAGCATAAAGTTAACTAAACTGCTTGCAGACGTTAGTTTTCTTAGTATTTCATCTCTTAACAGTTTCATTTGGAATATCATGTGCTCCAAATCCAAAATATTTTCATACTTCTGATTTATTCCTGAGAGGCACATAAATATTATCATCATTTTTTTTCATCACCAGCACACTGACATGGACATGCTGTGGGAATTTCAAGATAAAGATAATAATAACAATAGTATGGAGCTCGATTTAATTTTTGCATCAATGAATAAGCCAACATATCCACAATATAAACAGGCAGGATGATTGAATCGATTTATTGATCTAGATTGTTGATCCTCACACAGCTAAACTTAAAATAGCAAAGTACATAGGACAGAGGCACAGTGTCTGCTTCACCATGTCCATTATAATAAACTATTTTATATTTATTAATACAATTAGTTATATATTTATTTATTTATTATTTATTTATACACTGTTCAATGTCCTTTCCACAAAGCTATATGGAACTGCATATAAATGACAACAATCTGTTTAAAATGATTAAAATTTTAAAAAAGTTATTGTAACAAAGGTATTTGACAACAGCATAGCAACCTTGTGGAATCTTTTTACACTGCAAATTTATCAAATCATTATCCTGTAGTTGAAATAGTTTAGTAATTTAATTCAGTACCAGCTGATAAAGCTATTTCGTCCAAACGCTATATACCTGACTTCATTATTCTTCAACTTCGCATTCTACAGAGATGGAGGCTAAAAAAACTTTGTGTTTCTGATGTCTGGACATAGAGAGCCATACAGAATTGGGCAAACAGCACACAATTTCATACCTTCTCTTTTTCGAGGTCCTCATTGTGTTGCACTGCGTGTTGTACATCATAGACAGTGATGGTTGTAAAGGCAGACAGCATCCATGCTGAACTTGCTCTTATTCATACTAGAAGGTATCTGTCTTTTTTCATTTTAGGAATTTTGTGTAAAAGTCTACAGAAATAAGATTCCCTGTGCTGTTCATAGTACTTTGATGCAAATTTATAACTTGTTATTTTGAGGTATTTAAAAAACTGTATGTATTGAATTGGAAACATACAGACAGATAAGCACTTTTCTGAAGCATGCTGCCCCCCCTCCCCTCCCCAGGACACATATGATTCCAGTAAGGGTTTAAAATTAAAGTTGACTCAGTCACTCTTGATTTAAATCCATCAATGAGGTTGTGCCCTCTCAAGGCTCCTGAAGTAAAAAAGAAAACACTGACAACTTTAAAAAGAATAGCAAAGAAAGACATGAATCCAACTGCAGCTTGAAAGACTAGAGAAAGGGAAAAAATGTGAAGAATGGTGAGAAGGAGATTCAGGGTTAAACTCAAAACCATGAGGGCAAAAACATCTTCCATGTACATGTATTTTTCTAACCTGCATGGGACCCATTTTTGCCTCTGCCTCTCTGAAGCTCTTGCCGGAGTTTCATTAAAGTATGCTTTTAAGTTAATGCAAGATCTTATCACACATCTCCACTAAGCTCAGATCCTCTCTCTGCCTCTCTCGCTTCATTTGTTATCACTTATAATCTTCCTCTTCCTTCCACTGTTTCCCACTGCCCCGCTCAATCCACCCTCACCCCTCCTCACACACACACCTTTTTCTCCCCCTTCCGTTGTTCTCGGTCTGATTTACTCAGCCTGCTTCAAGGCACTCATTATCTACTTGAAGTTATGGAGTTCCTTAAAAGGTAGAAATAGAAGAAGGGCAAGAGAGAGGGGTAATTCTTGAGGCCTGAGACGCTAAGACCTCCATCATGCTCTCCTCCTACTTCAATCCATCTTTTGTTGTCTTTCACTCCCATCCCTCCGTCCACAGTTTGTGTTACACTGGTAGCCCCATCTCTTTCTCCACTCGCCTTGTTCATGTTCTCTTTCCCTGACTCATCCATCATGCGCTGTCGCCGGCGGTGGTGACACTGTCGTGTAATTATCTTATATTTATACGAATATGCTTGTCCTGTTCTTGTGCTGCATTGGTTTTACGCACGCTAAGGGTTCCTTTGACTCTATGCCACTGGCTTAAAAGGCTTCATGTCATAACTCAAGCCAAAGGTAGACATGTGATTGGCTCATAGCCTCATGGCACAGCGGGCTCTCTTTGATTTTGCTCCACTCTTAGTGCTGGCTGTTGTTTTCAGGCGGCAGGAACTCCATGGAAGAAACTCCGATGTGTGTGTTAATCACTTTTATGCACCTACTCGCCTCAAAGGGTACAAATGCACCATAGGCAATTTGGAGGATACTTTTTATTATTCCTCATTCAATGCTCTGCAAACATACAATTTCAATTTGAGGAGCCACAGTGGGAGTCTAACCCCTAACCACAGCACTGCTGGTGCCCCACTCTGCCCATTGAGCTTCAGAGCAGGAGCGTGCAGAGAAACAAGGAGGGTAATCACGACCCACACTCAATACCCCGCAGGTTCAAATGCCCCTCGAAAGTATAACACAGGCCACTTTCAACCTGGACTCCATTTTCACATCTTCTTTCAATTCTGACCAAAGTCGAATTTAGTTATAATAAATCTCTATCTTTCTTGCCAGCATGCCTGGCTCTGTGCTCTGAAAAACAGCCTCAAAGGCTCCCAGGTTCTGCTTGATCTGTAATAATGAATAATGCCAAAAAGTTTCAAGTCAAACTAAAATTTGCATTTTCTTCCCTTTTTTGTAGTGAAGTATAATGCAGCTCATGCAGCTATTGTGGATTTTTTTTTTCATATAAAGGAATAAAAAAAATAGCTGGCTGAGTTTTCTCTTCACAGCAGCTGTCTGACATCTAATGGCAAAAACTGCAGGGAGACACTTTGACAACTCCTGTGGTTCACTATTGACCAAACGTTGATCACATATTTTCTCACTTTTTCAACGGAGCATTTATTATGTACCATCGACATCTGTCCTCCTAAATCTTTTACATCGTGAAACATTTGTACAAATCAAAAGTAGAAGCAACCATGCTAGGCTAACTAGCCTCCATATTTCTAGCCTCCTAACCTTGATCCCTAGTAAAAAAATTAGTCAATTAGTTTTTTTGTCTCACTATTGTTGTGTGCGTATGTCAAGCTGCTGCACCCTAAATTTTGCTTGTGTATAAAACACGCTATTTAAATCACAACAGTGAGAACCATTCAGAGTCAATGATTCCTGCAACTTTGTATTTACACCAAATAAATGAATTAACTGTACATTTTCGGAGCAGTTTGTCAGCAGGTAACACCAGGTACAGTGCATGACCAACTTTAAATCAGCTTAATCAACTATTGTTATTATGCTTATTATTGAATTTTATTTACCCTCAGAGATTATGGCTTTGCAGCCATGATTTTAGTGGTTTGCAGACACGTAGCTCTTTTCTAAGTTTTGTCCCCCACAGCTGCTCATAATCAAGGTCTAAATGACATGACTTTAACAACAAAAACAACAGTCTGCTTTGACTGCAAGTGTGGTTTTTGGAAATGAATTGATACGTAGTTCTAATATACAGAGAGTATACCAATCAAATTACCTGTCATCTGACATCATAAAAAACATTTTCAAGCAATCTGTTCCTCACACGCTTTGATCATCACCCTGGCCATTATTATTTTCTCACCATTGATACAATGTGCAGGCAAGCAATAACATGTTGAAAGCACTTGGGCTGCTTTTGTGGTTGATTTTTGGTAGGTCCATTAATCTTAGAGGATTGACGCACCGCACCCACATAAAAAGATGTACAAAGCTCTGCAGTGAAGCAGCTGATGACATTGGGCAGAGTTGATATGATGAAGATAAATGGGACAATACGCTCCAAGCTGGACAAGGCAATAGATGTATGGCTTCAAGTATGAGAAGAATAAGAAAAAAAACCTCCAAGTTAGAGGAGGAAACAAAAGGCTGTTACCAAGATGTGTCAAAAAGATGTATCATGCCTTGTTTTTTGAGTTCGAAGAGAGCGCTGGATTACATTAAGGAGGAAGCTCCTGTTCCAAATCCTACTAGGGGGTGAATAAGCCCACTGGAAACTGTTCTGTTTCAGCCCACAATCCTGTTTCCTAAATGCTTGGCCAGTGGGTAAATAGGTTAAATAGACTTCTCTTGTTAAAAACTAATACCAAGCTGTTTTTATAGGCCACTGTTGCCCTCCTGTGGTGAACAGTGAGCGTTACCATTAGCGGTTCATAAGGTCTCTGACGCTATGATTGTGTTTGACCACCTGTGAGCAGTTTTGAGCTGAGAAGAATGATACGTTATGTCCTTCTGCTAATGGAATCAAGGGCTTAGATATGTTTTATGTTTCAGGTACCGTGAGACTCGCCCGCTCCCCTGCCAACCCACAAACCATCCCCACATTAATGAAAATTAAGACCACATTGAGTTCGAGTGTGTGTGTGCATTCACTGATTGCTGTCTGGACCTTATTTAAGTAGAAACAGATTGAAGAATGATAATTAGCTCTAATAAGATGGAATTTCCCTAACTATGTCAAACAGCAGCCGCATCACAGGGCTGCTTTTTAAAGAGGCTTCAGCTCAAACAGAGCCACACACACCCACACACACACACACACACATGCAAAGTAATATGAGCAATATGACAACTCATTTCTGCTGTTATATTCATGGTTAAGATGTCTTTGAATTCACAGATGATATGTGGTATGTAATACATTTTATGCATACCAATTGTCAACTTAAGGTTTGACATTTGCATTTTTTAAACTTAGCTTTTTGTGCAAATTAAACAAAGATGTGAAACTCGGTATTAATTATTGAGTTAAAGAGGTGGCAGTTGGAGGATTTCATAACCTTCAGATGGATTCGAGCTTGCTGTCCTTCCCATATCAAGTCTTTATGCTAAGCTAACGGTTTGCTGGCAGAAGCCTAATTTTAGAAAACGTGCAAGACATTTTAGAATAGGTGCTTTTTCTTTTTCGACAAAAAATAAGAAAAGAAAGTCAATGCTGTTAATATTTTTTCAGTGATTACAAAGCAACAGTCAGGGGTTGTTAGCTTACCTAAGCTTAACAAATTGGAATAATGGGAAACCGATAACCCGGCTTGCTTCAAAGTTAAGTAATCTTCCTGCCGGCAACTTTAAAGCTTGTTGATTTTTTAGATTATTTCTGGGCTCAGACAGAGTTTGGAGAGTACTGCTTAATCAATACAATATAACTCTTAATAAAACGGGACATTTATATTTTTACTCTTTAACTTCTAACATTTGTGAACTTTGGAGATGTTTAGAAAGAGCCAGGCTTGCTGTCTCCAATTGTTTAACTCCTTATCTTTGATTGAGTTACCTGTTCGTATTTCTTACGTTTAAAAGATTGAAAGTGAAATTGATTCCATGTTAGCAAGATGTGTATATGCATATGTTCCTTTAAATATTAACCTTTCATACCTATTTTCTCACAAAAAGATTGGTTGGATCAGTTGGAGTCAGAAAAAAAACACTATGTGCTTTTCTTGTGTAAATTGTTAATGCACAGTCTTGTTTCCCACCTCTTTTACAAAAGTGGCAGCTTTCCTGCAAACTTGACTTGTACACATCTGAGAAACTTTGGCCTTACTGCTAGGGAAAAGCTGCAGAGAGGATTAAAATCCATGTCATGTCAGGATCAAATGCAATCCTTCAACATTTCCAGAGGGATGATATTGACGCCTGTCAGTCTGGAAATTCTTCCAAAGTCTTTCCAAAAGCTCCAGGTATTCATTGAATCCCTGCTGTCTACATACAATTGGAGAAACTCTGGGACAGTAGTGAATCTTCCAAAAAGTCATTGTCCTGCCAAAGTTTCTGGAAGATTGAGAAAAATGAAATTCATGGAAGAGTACCAAGACAGAAAGCTTTGGAAAGAAAAACTAATGCTTGTATGAAGTTTGCCAAAAAGCACCCAGGTGATCCATATGAGTGAAAACTTTTTGGCAAACACACATTCAGTAGGCGTCTTAACAAAATCCCTGCTGTTTATGTCAGAAAGACAAATGTTGCATTCATATTGAGATGTTCAGTCACACAAAGAATATGTATTGTCTTTTTTTGGTTGTTGCAGCATTTTCAGCACATCTGGATTCATCAGGCTGGCTTTGATTAGGCTTCTCTGTACATAAAGCCAATCAAAAAGTCTGCAAATGACCTTATCAAAGCCAGACGTTTTGGAATGGATCTGGATGCCTGATTAGTTGAGTAATTTTTGTTCGGTGTTGTCAGGACTGATGTTTTTCATACAGGCAATTAGAAAAGCTTGAGCATTTGCAGTCAGTTGGCAGGCTAGTAGAGAACTACCACATCCCCTGAGGTAAAGGGCCTTTTTCACAGCAAAATTCTTCCACAGGTAATAATATCAACAATCTCCTTTTAATTCAAGCTCCTTTTAATTCAAGGGAAAACTAATTCATGACAGTGTGACACCAGCTTGCACAATAAACCACTTTTTTTCACCAGATTTCACATGTTTTCATTAAAAGCAGAAAAAAAGCTGCATTTGTGTCACACTGGGTCATGATTTTTCTAAAAGCTCCCAACATATCCGACTTGGCTCTTACTTATTTTTCCAGGAAGTGTTTGAAAAACAAATATATTGCATGGTCAAACCTTCATTCATTGCAATTAGAGACAAGTTTAATAGAAATGGAGTTGTATTGTCTATGCCTGATACTTAAATTGTCTCACATCATCTCAAAATAATTTATTCCTACATGATACACATGGTTTTTATATGATTATCTCTTACAGAACTTAAGTTTGGCAGGTGTGAGAGGTTTAAAACGCTATCACCAAAATTTCTTTTTTCTCCTTTTTTTTTACAAAAAAGTTTGTGGGTTTTGTCCCTCAATAGGCTACAATTCTGGTATATAATTTTGCTATATTATAATACAGTATTGTAAATAAATCATATACAAATTGAACAGACAAAATCATCGTATAAGAAGAGGATACAATGTGTATTTGTCTACCAGGTGAGGATCAGTTGGACTAAGCTCATGTCTCAGCTTCTCAGAGTTGGACTGTAAACTTGAAGTTGATCCTGTGACATTGTCGTTGTCATAAGAAATGTTTGCCTAATATTGGATAATATTGTCAGCTTTGTTTCCATCCGAAAAATTCATCAGCTGAACTCTGTGGGTAGGATGAAGTCAAAGGTCTAAACCCAGGCAATATAAATACTGGCTGGCCTTCCTCCTGTTCCTCCTCCTCTTGCTCTTCCTCTCTGCTCTCCAGCACATTAGGGGTCACCTGAGATCTTCTTTATGCTCCAGTGGTTGATTAAAGTACTTTGCTGGTTGTGTTTGAACAAGCAAGAAGAGTGAAATCAGCAGGTAATTACTGGTCATTTTGAAGGCCAGTGTTTTCCAGACAGAGAAGTGACCTAAATCATGATGTGATTTTTGCTTAGGTTTTTTGCAAAAATGTGATCTTCTTTAAAATTTATTTATTTCCTAGAGTCTTGTCTTGTTGATACATGAGCTTTCATAATTCCCCTTTTGTTTACCAGAACTAAATAGAAAACAACTGTATTACAGTAAAACAATGTAAATAGGCCTTAAACCACAGTCTTTTTAAATATTTTTGTTCTTTTATTTAGATGAGGATGAAATACAAACAGTGCATTTTGGTTTTCCGTGACTTACTGAGAAAGGATTGTCATGAAACCTGACACACACACACACACA
>JAPZDZ010000026.1:13115619-13136100 GCA_029783805.1 Acanthurus tennentii | reverse complement strand
AATACATAAAATAACAGACACAGAGTAAGACAGATTCACCCTGACATTACGTTACCTGGCATGGTCGACGAACTTTTCCAGGCTCTTCTGCATCACTTTGTTGAACAGCTTCAATCTGTCGTACCGAGTTTCCGTCTCCTCGGACTGCTTACAAACTGACCCAGAGTTTGGCCCTTCCGATAAAACTTCACCCGTAGCTTCATTAGTCTGATTTTCAGCTAAGTCTTTAACACATGTTTTATCTACATTATCCTTTTGAGTCGCTTCTTCGCTTTGTTCCATTTTTAACTTGCCTTGTTTATGTTTTGCAGTACCCGCCAAATCTACGGCGAGTCGCTGCACCCAAAACCGTGAAAGCGTTTTCTTCCGCGCAGGCGCAGTCGCAGTTCGAACCAGTAACAGCCTCCTGCTCTTCAGCTGTCATTCCTCCTCAAACTCCCTGTGGTTGACTGTCGTGTCTGCCGACATGGGTCTGATCACAGGACTCTGTACCTTCTTATACCACTTACCTCAGATTTACAAATGGCTGCTGAAACCGTATTATATCACCTCGTTCCTCATGACCGTTGCCTTTTTGGTGGTCCGAAAGGCTCCCGGTTTGTGTGAGCACCTCTCGAGCCAGAGGGAGGACGGCAACTCCTGCGATTTTGACTGGGTAAGCATGGAGCGTGGTGGCGATAGTGTTGCCTGCTGCTAAATATGGTGCAGCCAAATTAACTGCTGCACGTTAAACAAGCTTATTTATTCACATGGCACAATGATTATTTTTTTTAATGTGTATGTCTTGTTTTTTTTAACAGAGAGAACTAGAGATTCTCATGTTTCTCAGTGCAATAGTGATGATGAAGAACAGAAGAGCAAGTAAGTACCCCCCCTGCCCCCTCCTGACACACACTCAAACACACATGTATATACAGTCTTGACTATTTGTAAGTCACCTGTTGCCAAAACATGGCAAGTGTTTGTTTGCTCTTTAAACAGTCATTCCTTAAAAAAAGTGACACACAAAGCCAGTGATGCTCAGTTTTGGGGCATATGAGAAATGTATCCCCTTCTTAAACCTCATCTTTAATCTTAACAGTTTACAGCTGTGTGGGTGTGTTCAGCCTTATATCTCACAAGGACACTAGGTATGTGTGTCCTATAATATGTAACTGTTAAACTTCAACCAAATAGGTATTGTTAACCTAATGAGTAACTGATTCAAATCCCTGACTTGCAATCAGATGAGAAGCTCCTGCATCAAGCCACACCCAGAGGTGCTTTATTAAAACTTTGCTTTGTTGTGTAAACATTACAGGGTAAACCCGCCTTCCTCTGACCTTGTCTTGACATTGTGGAGGTGTTTTTTTTCATTGTTCTTCTCGTTCTTTCTCAGTCACTCTGGAGCAGCACATAGGCAACCTGTTCATGTTCAGTAAAGTGGCCAACGTCATCCTCTTCTTCAGGCTGGATATTCGCCTTGGCATCCTTTACCTTTCATTGTGTGTTGGTCAGTGGCTCTGTTACCCTTGTTTCAAGTGCTGCCCCACTCATAACTTAATTTGAGTTATGGGGAGGTTTGATTATGGAAAACAAAACTATCCTTAATCAAAAAGGAGATATTACAAAACTCTCCCTTTTCTTTTATAGTATTGTTAGCATGGTACCATCCCATCAGTTCAGTCTTAAAACATTTAAAATCTTCTTTCCCTCAATATTTTATTTTCTAGCATTTCTCAGTTGCTGTGATTTTCATTTAAAGCAAAGTGTCCCTGCTCTACAACAAAACACTATGGGTAACCCTTATTAATGTCAAGTATTGACATATTGGCATCTATATTTTCCTTCATAGTTTCTATAAGATTATTGATAGATACCTATAACACAAAGCAGTATGTGGCTAGAATGGTTGACAAAAGAGAGATACCAAACTACAAACAAAACATCACTGTTCCCCCTGAGGCCATCATAACTAAAGTTTAAAGGAGCTCTAGTTTCAGTGTGTAGATAGCTTTTTATTTTATTTTTCTATCAAGCACCGCTGAAGCACTGTGGATGCCAAATTGAGCAACATATCTGAACTTCAAACAGTCCCTTTAGGGTCTCACTATATATTTACTATATTGAGCAGAGATTTATCATAGCTTCAGAAAATGGAACACATACATGTAGCCTTTGATTTATCTATCAGGATCAGCTTTGTATGTAATCTTGTTTCTGTATGTCCTGTCTCCAGCATTTGTCATGACCTGCAAGCCACCTCTCTACATGGGCCCTGAATACATTAAGTACTTCAGTGACAAGACCATAGACGTGAGTGTGAAAAATTGAAGTTGTTTTTCACTGATATGTTCGGTAAAAGCTTTAAAACAACACACCCACAGAACATTAAGATGTGAGCTTCTTAGATTATTTTCCTTCAGTTCAAACACTGAAGGAAAATAAGTGCTTTGAACAGTTCTGTTAACAATTTGGACAGAAAGCAATTAATATTTGAAGTGTCACTGTTGTTGAAGGTGTGTATCTGATCTCTAGACTCATGTAATCACTGTCACTGTGTCATTAGGAGGAGCTACAGAGAGACAGCCGTGTCACCTGGATTGTTGAATTCTATGCTAACTGGTCGTCTGAGTGCCAGTCTTTCGCTCCTGTTTATGCCGACCTTTCTCTCAAGTAAGAAAAAAAGTAAATATAGGCCTTCCAGTTATCAATATATCAAGGCATGCAGTAAATAATTTTTGGTAAAACAGACATAGTTGTGATTGGCTCAGTGGTGTTTAAGACAAGTAATAAGTGATTAGCTACTGGACTTAACTCCTGCGTTTAGGCTCTGCAGATGACTCCAACTCAAACATGGACATGTCATATGTTTGGCCATGACTGCAGTTTTGAGTCGAGGTGCTTGACATCTTGTGCATCTTCTCCCTTATTCTACAGGTACAACTGTGTTGGACTCAGATTTGGCAAGGTGGATGTTGGACGTTACAGTGAAGTTTCACAGAGGTCAGAAATATCTTCCACTCTGTCACTCTAAATCTGACTTTAATGATGTAGCAGTTTTCTTTATGCCATCACATTGTTTGTTTATGCTTACAGTATTTTGACAGACTCTCTAAGCACAGGTATTCATTGGAATATGAATTATTTCTGGACAGGTACAAGGTTAGCACATCTCCTCTGGCGAAGCAGCTACCCACACTAGTGCTTTTCCAAGGAGGGCGGGAAATTATGAGACGTCCAATGGTGGATAACAAAGGGAGAGCTGTTTCTTGGACTTTCAATGAGGTAAGTCTGTATGTAACAAACACATGGACTAAGTACCAAGTAGATGTTGCTTGAATTAGCATTGCAGTCACACACAGTTTATAATACAAAGCTGTTCCATCCCTAGGAAAACATTATTCGAGAGTTTAACCTCAACGAGCTCTTCCAAAAGTCCAAAAAGCTCAACAAAGGCCGAGGTTTGAAAGAAGAGGAGCAAAACGACTATCAGCCAGAGGAGGGCAGCGATGAGCTTCACTCTGAGACCGACAATGCAGAGCAGCCTTTGGAGAGCAAGAAAGACCAGTGAAACAAGGAGGAGATCCACATGAAGTCTTTCCATTGCTTCTGAGATTGCCATGCCTAACATTGTTGCAAAGTTCAGAATATCATGGAAAGGAGAGAGGAAAAATAGATTCAGCTATTACTAGATGTCATCTCTATGCCGTGTCAAATAAGTACACAAAAAGCTGGACCAGCTGAATGTTCGCCTAGTCTGACTGAATGTGATTCAGTGTGGCTTGAATGCAGCCATGCAAAAGATAAGCAATGATTTGGGAACGTATTATTACAAATCTTAAGTTATGTGAGAACAAATGGCTTTTTGTAATGATTGTTTTTCTGGCTATTCCAGCAACATCACTATGCCTGTAAACTTGCCTTTATATTGCAACTTGTGTGTTTACTGATGTGTCACATTTCAAAACCAAAGTAAAAGAGCTAAGACTGAAATAAAAAACCAGGATGTGCGCAGTTAAGACCAATAACGCCTTAAGTTTTTTCATCAGTTTGACCTTTTTATTCTGAGAAGACATCTTTTTAAAAATTCTTTATAAGGCCATTTTGGAAATGTCTTTAATGTACTCATTACAGATATTTGTGAAACTCGTTCCATTCATCACACCCCACAATAGTGATATTTTATCTCACAAAGAAGTATACTCACTATACCCACATAGTTTGAAATTGTTCAGCGGCCACCGTCCTTGGCCAGAGCAGGAGGAAAAGTAACACAGGTTCTCTTTATCTCCGTACGACAGCTGCTTGTGCCATTAGTGACGCTTCTTTTCTCGTGACCACTCACTCATCATCCGGGTGGGTATTTGACAATATTCTCACAAGTATGCACGCCAGTGAAGCATTTAGCACAACAAACAAAAATCACATGCACACTGAAGACATAGCCTGGGAGGGTTGAAAACTTGTAACACAGTCATTTGGGGTTGAACGATGGTACTTGTGTGCTTCAAGCATGTACTTTGCTCCCCAAATACGTGCTACATTCAACCAGCTTTGACATTCTACTGCAAAAACTACTGTGGGCCTTGACAGAACAAAGGAAAAAAAAAAAACTTTCACTGTAATGCCCAATCCTGAAAGCACTGAACTCCAGTACACATCTCCCTTTCTCTAACAGTTCCTTTCTCAACATGGCTTTGACTTTAAGAGTTAAAATAAAGTGAACTCTACCTTAACAGAGGTTTTTTTAAAAATGAGCAAGTCAATCATATAATCAAATCTGCCTTCTTAGAAAAGTGTAAAAAATAAAAACCAGTAGAAAAAAAAAAGTAATGTGCTTGCTTCACAATGAATGGTTTCAAGGCAAATAACAGTGTCTAATTGCAAACCAGTCCCTCCCTGAAAATCTATTCAGTGGCATAATCGCATTTAATTTTTTATTTTCTCATAAACAAAATTTATATCTTGTCTTCTTTTTTTTTCAATAAAAAGAGAAGAAACTTGCAGAGAAACTGGTTTGAAATTGGGTTCAAAACTACAAGGTTGTTTTGTTTGGTGAAATAAATAAGCCCTTCCCTCGCTGCCCCTATTTGGCTGGCCATTTGTTAAAGGTTTAAGGTTCTGCTAGCATCCTGACTGGCTGACAGACACAACATTATAGAAGAAAAAGAAAAAAAAAAAAAACACCAAAAAGACATACAATGATTTTAAAGCTACAAACAGATTTTGCATAATGTCTCTAGCATAAACATTGCAAGCATACATTCCACAAAGATGCTTGTGCTGCAACTGTGATTCAAAATTTCTTTGTGGCTTTCAAAACTTAAGCTCGATCATCTGCCACCAAAGGATCATCATTCGCTTTGGACAATTGTCAATTCCAGCAAGAGCTCATGAATGGCTGATGCAGCCATTAAAATATTAACAGGCAACTGATTTTAAATCCTCTCATGAATACTTACACACAGTACATCTGCAACCCTCATCGATAGTCATTTTCAATACCTAACAATTTGACCCAAAAAATAATCTGCAGGATTTTTATACATTTATATAAAACAATATTTTAAAAAAACATTTATAAAACTAAAATGATACTGTGTTTATAGATTGGACTCTTATCTTCATGACTCCAAGGATAAACAGGTTTTGTGGTCCATTCAGACAGAGGAGAAGACGTTTCTATTGGTCAACAGTCCTAAATCTGCTCTTTTCTTCTCCTACATCCCCTGGATAAAGGCCTTCTTTTCCACAAGTTTTAAACATGGTGGGCAATACTCTGTGTGCTAATGTACCAAAGTAAAACAGCAAATCATTGTATAGCTATGTGTGTTCTATAGACATTTGAACCCAGCCATGATGATACAGTCACATCAGCCTATGGCTCACAAAGTGGCTAAATGGAGACAAATTGATCTTGTGAAAAAATGAACCAGTGTCCCCTTTTACTCTTTGTTCAACTTTGAAAGGCTAGCAGAGAAGAGTGGCCAGTGGTGTTACAAAGATAACAAAGTGAGTACCGGACAGGCCTGCTCCTTTAGTCTGTTGCAGGAGAGAACAGTCTTTTTTCAGTGGCCTGCCATCATGAATAATATCCAGCTCAGGTAAGTGGAAGTAGTCCAGTGACTCTGCCCCCTCCCCCAACTCCTCGCACAGACCATGAGGGGCGTCTGTCACTCAAACCGATATCTCATAAGTGGTCCCGCCGACGCCTGTCACCTTCTTCACCCCGCCCCCTGGTTTGGATGTGGTGTGATTGGCCAAGACTGGGCGAGAGGTGGATCTGATTGGACAGCGAACAGGAAGGGGAGGAAGGGGAGTGGGGAGCAAATTAGGGATGAGGACAGAGGATAAATGGATGTGGAGGTGAGTGGTACTTCAAACATAACAACAAAAAAGCACAAACAGCAAAACATTTATCTAACATTGATCTCATAAGGCGACTGGTATCTACACTTGGTGAATAAGAAAAGACACGGACAGAAAAGCCTACAGGACAGAAGTAATTAGCAGCATGGTTGGGCATGCTTCCACAGAGCTAAACACATACTGGCATGCTGTTAACACTAATGCACACATTCCACCGAATGCATCGATACAGCTTTCACGCACACACATCCAACTGTTAAATACTGAATTGACAAAAAACTAGCGGTAAACTTCAAAGGAGGAAAAGGAAGACTCACACAGATCAGGGAGGAAGAGGAGGGCTGACACAAACCAGGAAGGAAGAAGAAGAGGATTAGGAGGAAAAGGAGAACAAGGCGGAAGACTAGGCTGATGGATCTGGCGACGGATCACTACTCACTGTGGAGCCTGGTGCCCTCCTCCGGCTCCTCCCCCTCCCAGCACAGAGCCTCCTCCTGCAGGCCGAGGTTTGTGCTGAGGCCCTGCCTCCCCAGTGTAAGAGTGGGACTTGCCAAGGGAGAGGCCGCGAGGTGGCGGGGAGACAGGGGGCTCCAGTGAGCGAACTCCGGGGGAAGAGGATGAGGAGGAAGGGTTACGAGAGGCTCGGGAAGAAGAGTCTTGGTTATGATGGAGCAGGTGCTGGATTTCAGGAGTCCCAGAGGAGGGAGGGGGTGGGCTGACAGCACGCAGGTAGGCCTTGTGGGGGGAGGAGAAAGTGGCAGAGCCCTGGAGCAGCTGCCCCTCCCTCTGCTGAGCAATCTGAGCTGAGAGGAAGGGCGACGTGTAGCCCTGCAGCCGGGCACTGGGCGACACCACCTCAGACTGGCCTGTTATAGTTGCTGAGGGGAACAGAGCATGTGACTTCTGTGGCGACAGCTCGTGGGCGGCTGACTCGAACTCTGGGCTCTCGGATGGCGTCAGAAGGCTGTCATAAGACAGGCTGCCATTCCGAGGCGTCTGATTGGCTAGACTTTTATAGCTGGTGTCTGTAGTGCCTTCTGATTGGAGGGTGGCCAGCGGATTATGTGCCGTGTGCGCTGAGCGCAGGCTGGAGGAGTGGGAGCCACCAGTGGACAGAACCAGAGAGGATGGGTAGGAGGTGTAAGAGCGCCCAGTAAGGGAGTAACCTGACATGCCCCCTGACAGCCCCAGAGCAGTCCCGCTAGGGCCTCCAGGGCCCTCCCCCCTCTCCCCTCCCCCTCTGCGCGCCCCTACACCTCCTCCCACCACTGTGGCCCCATCCAGGCTGCTCGGCTCCGAGCGGTAGCTAGGCTGACGGCTGGACTGGAGAATGGAGGGAGATGGAGAGTCAAGACTCTCACCGCGAATCATCTGAGGAGAGGAAAGAGGGAGGAAACAGACCAGCGTACGGTGAGGTGGTGGGGGGTGATACAGATGAAGACAGGAAAAAAAGGGGAGAGGAAAAAGATGAAAATCACAATGTTACCTAAAGAATAGATAACATATCACAAAAAAAACCAAACATATTCCAAAGATATTTAACAGAAAAACAGAGTGGTGGGGAGAAATTGGATGCTTGACCGGTGCTCTACTCCATCATCACACTACTGGACTGGAAACATTGACTGGCTTGAACGAGCACTAACACTGCATGTCAAAGACCGTGTATCAACAAATAAATGGAAATACAAATACATACAGTACATAAACTACACATTCCAGTCAATGCAGTCTCGAGGGGAAAAGGATAGATCCACTCGAACACACAAAGACAGCCAGAGGGATATACACACACACACACACACACAGATGACACTAGCTGAGACTTACTGATCAACCGATGGCCACTGAATGATCAATTAAAGTAAAAACAAAAAAAAAGAGGGGCATGGTATTAACCACAAAGGAAATAAGAAGGGGCAGGGCATATCAGCCACCAGACCATCTGTTGCAATAATCTATGGGACATTGTTTATTCTGTTCTCTTCATTTCTTCTTGTGCAAACATGTTAATCAAATGGCTTTTACAAATGCTGAAACAAGCTTGCATAACAAGGTTATGTGAATTTAAAAGAATACATTCAGACTTGCATGTCTGTCTTTCAAATCAGGCAAAGGCATATGGTTAATTTCACTCTAAGCTGTTTGTATCAGTAATACTCCTAATCTGCTGCATCTCCTTAATGTTATGTGAATAGTTAATCCCCACCATCTTGAGGTCAATAAAGGTTTAAATAAAGTTTACCTTGTTGGGGTGTGTGAGGGCAGTGTGGTTTCTTCCAGGGCTGTTGTAGGCTGGTCGATACTTGTACATCGATGGCGTAGGCGGAGCTTCGGTCAACAAGCTGCTCTCTGAGAGGCAAGAAACCAAATGCAACATTTGAAAAAGGTGTCTTTGGGATCAGAAAACATTCAGCAGCTTACATAAGAGGTAAAAACTTTGAAATACCTACGTGATGTTATATGTTTGTGTGTGTGCGTGTGTGTCTTACCCTCTGTGTCAGCACGGGGCAGGCCAGGGTAACGGAGCTCCGGCTTTGGAGGAGGTGGAGGCTCTGCATCAGCTGACTGGCTCTCCATCTGCTCTAGACTGCTCTTAGACTGAAACAGGCATGCAGACAAGACAGGAGCAAACAGAGTATCAAAGACTGTATTCAGATGAACAAAAGAACTGAATCAATTAATTAAAATGAACAACGAGACTTTCTGGCAGAGAGGACTACAGCGAGAAAAAGAGACAAAGGGTTATCGAGGGAAAAATAGAATTTAATACTTGCTGCAACACAATGCAACATCAGCAACCAAGGCAAAATGTATTGGCCAGTCAAATGCAAGCAAAGGCACACTGCCTGTAGATTACTTTGTAACTTTAGCAGTATAGTTCGATTGTTTATCTTGCACTTGTTGCAAAGGAGGATAAAACAGTTGTTGTAGTTGTAACGTCCTTTCCAGTATGAAGTTCTCTTTCAGAAACCAGTGTTCTTGGTTTTGGCACAAACCTAGTAAAGGTATTTTTAGACTGAAAGACCTTTAAAGCAGCTTGTAACACATGTTGAAAGTTTTGTCTGTGTAAATTTTTTCCCTAAGGACTGAATTGTTGTGTATGTAGGATTCTTTGGTGCCCTTTTCTTAAGTGAAGATTTTTTGATTTAACTTGTCACAAGATGTTTGTCAGCGCATGGCCAATGTATTTTTACTTTAATACTGCACAGTTGTTGTTTCTAGAAAGCTGTCGGTATCAAAACCTAAAAAACAAATTTTACAATACCAATACTCAAGTTTGTGACCCTGCCAAAAAATAAGATTTTGATGGATTTGGGGGGATTAAGGAAATAAATAGCAGTTCAGAGAGTACATCTATCTTCAAAACACTGGTTAATTGCAGGACCCATGAAACCCTCAAACTAGAAAAACTCTTAAAAACATAGTTCGCAATTTGCTTTACTCAAAAATGGGACACTGTCATTTAACAGAAAAAATAGCTACAGTCAAAGATATAATTAATACTAGGGATAGACTGATTATCGGTGCCAATATTCAGCATTTTGATGCATATCTGCATCAGCCTTTTTTTTTTTAATCAATCCAACGGCCGATTTAAAACTGGGTTATTATGGCTCTGATGCAGCCGCGCCTCTCTGTCTGCAGTCACTACTCTGTCTCCACCATTTTCCCACCCACAGCACCATCTGATTGGTTACATGCAGAGCCACGGCACGGGTAACAGCCAATCAGCAGAACTTTAGAGAGCTATTTATTTGTTTAAGTTTTCATTTAACTTTATAAGACATGCTGCTGAGCCTAGGAGCTCCCTGCACTTTTTGTTAGAATTTTAAAACAATGATGTCTATTGTCTAAGAAAAAAAAAACCTTTAACATGCTGCAAATCTGAAAAGCTGTTTAATAAAAATATGCTTAAAGGCATTTAAACGAAGTTAAGTGTTGAAGTTTGAATTATTTAAAATTTTGACACCAATATTTCCACTTTTACTGCAAATGAATATCGGCTCCAAATATCGGTTATCGGCCTCCTTGACTACTAATAATCGGTATCAGCCATGAAAAATCCATATGGGTCGATCTATAATAATAATTAATAATATAATAATTTCTAAAAAAAAAAAAAAAAAACAACATTAAAAAGGCATGAGAATTACTATGATGTTCTTCACCCAAACTTCCAAATGTAGATTGTTTGTGGTTGTTGATGTTTTTGTTGGATTTAATTTAACTCACCCTCGTGCTGTGCCGGTCATTCTGGATGCCGTTGTCCAGGACTTTGGCCTCTAGCTGGGCCTCAGTGAGAGGCGGTCTCAAAAATGGTGGCTGTACTTCCATTGCCTGAGGGCTCCGCCACCGGCCCATGTATCTATGAGGGAGACATACACATACATTTAAATACTACTTGAAATGACATGACATAAAACACAAAACATAAACTAACCCCACAAACCATACAAACTTAAGACTGGTGCTTATGTATTCCACTAACTGAAACAGACAAGTGAGAACAAAAGAGGAGTGTGGAAAATTGAAGGGAGGGAGAGAGCAATGGAAAGAAAGAAGCAGCGGAAAAGGAATAATTGTGGAGCAAGGAGGGGAGTGAACATATGAGCGCAGAGGAGAGAGGAAGGCTGACCTTGGGGCCTGAGAGCTGCACAGCACATGTGATATATTCCTCAAGCAGCCGTTTGTGAAAGGGTTAACGCCTCCCCGAAACTTCCCTGTCACCTACAGGGAGAGGGCGGAGGACAGAAAAACATTATGACACCAACAGAACAAAAAAAAAAAGAGAAAAAATCTTTCTGAATGAATTCAGTAATGCTGGTTGTGATTAACAAAACCAGCTCTTGTATGTACCTGTTCATTTGTGGTCCTACCACGAGCCACTAACACTATGTGGAACCCAGTCAGGCCAGCGACTGGGACAAAAAACAGACCAGCAACGCACATTACAGCCATACTGGGAGGAGATTGTCAAGAAGATTACATCAAACACAGGCAAAAATTGAAAACAAAGAGAAGCCAGGCTACATTATCACATAAGCTGGATAAGAAAATCTAATAATTTGTACTAGATCTCTGTGACTGTAGTGAGCCAAGTGAAGGATACGTAACAGCAGCATGTGGTGTGTCCAGCTGCTGGCGGTGGTGTAGGACATAAACCAAGCCAAAGCCAAATACATTCATGATGTGGGTGGTAAGTGATAGCAGGAAGAGGAAGAAATAGCGATAATTCCTCCGACCAATGCAGTTGTTCACCCAAGGACAGTGGTGGTCAAAATCCTAAGAGAGCAAAGGGTCAAAGAAGAGAAAGAGGATGAGGAAAATATTGATAATAAAATATACTGCAACTAGGGCATAAAAGTTACAGAGAAATGATACATCACTGTAATTTCCCCAGCAGTTATAATATGCATTATTTCAAGCTGATTTTATTACCTGAAATTGAATATCTGCTAAAACCAATAATGGTATTGATACTAGAGCTTTATTTCTTAAAAATAATTACACTTGGTAGGGGGAGTATTTTGAATAAGGAGATAGAAAGCTGTAGTTAGTCACACATCACCTCTGATTGGAAAAAGCAAAAATACATTAAAAATGTATTCAATTCAAACATAGACAGAATTGAAATGTAGCCCTATTTGAAGTGTAAGTCACAAACAAACAGGTGCA
The DNA here is from genome assembly GCA_029783805.1 of Acanthurus tennentii. Classification (NCBI taxonomy): domain Eukaryota; kingdom Metazoa; phylum Chordata; class Actinopteri; order Acanthuriformes; family Acanthuridae; genus Acanthurus; species Acanthurus tennentii. The sequence continues at coordinate 13,124,070 of JAPZDZ010000026.1, read as the reverse complement.
GGAGTGCAAATTGTTATAGCAACTCTTTTAATTCCTATTGAAGTAGAGGTACCAACAAAAGATTCCTGCGTATTTATAGCAATTGCTGGACTCATTATTATCACTGTCTTCTTAAAACTGATTTGTATTTATAAAAAATGACTAGGATTATTGTATATTCTCAAAAACAGCACAGGGGAAAGTGTATCTGTATGTGTGTGTTTGTGTGAGTGAGAGAGAGAAAAAGAAGAGTATGAGTGTGTTAGTGAATGATTATTAATAAAAATACAGCAGCAACTATGTAAACACAGAGCATAATGTTGGTCATTATAATTGTGGTTTTCAATACAAAAATATTTCTGTGAGTACCTGCACTTTGTAGACATTTTCAACAATGCTGCAGCAATACTGATAACTGTAATCATTTTGGTCACTACTACTGTGATACCAAGACTTTCTCCTTTCATCTCCGACTTCAACACATCAAGATTATACGAAGAGACAATTTCTACCTCCCACGCTGACACATGGAAAACTAAGAATAGGACAGATCTAGGTTGAGCAGTCAAGTCACACAGGAGTTTTTAAAACTTACAGTGAAATTAGGACTTGCTGCTAAAACCAGAAGACACACGGCACACACAAGTACATGCAAAGCCAACTCTCCTAAGTAGCCTTTTCCATAATTAGTGCTATTGAGACTTTGATGCATTCATTTTCAAATACATGTGCCAATAACAGCAAAGCCAAAGATGTGTTGTAGTTCCAATTACATCCATACAAAAATGAGTGTGAATAATTACACACCATCATCCCGTTCCACCTAATTTCCATGCATGACTCTCACTTAAATAAATGTGAACTAAATTAATTTGAAAATTACAATCATAATACAGACGGCCCCATGACATTGTGTGTGTGTGTGTGTGTGTGTTTACCTCCACACAGTTGTCGCAGACTGAGCAGTGAGAGCAGCGTGGCGGACGGTAGAAGCGGCAGGTTGAGCACCACTTCATTCGCACCTGGATGCCTTTGATCTCCACCGTCTTATAGAGCGGAGCGCGGAAATCATCCTCTTTGTCTTCATCCTCCTCCGCTAAAGATAACAGAGACTCACACTGAAACTGTGTCTTCATCATAATACCTATTTACATGATCTTTCCTGTATTGTGTTACACTCAGTAAATTAATTCAGTTCATTTCTTGCGAATCCTGGTCATTATATCACATACTCAAAAGGTTTGCATATTCAGCATTAGCATGTGATAACCATCTTTCTGAGGCATAGATGTAAATAAAACTGTTCATGTGTGTTTACCTCTGGGAAAGACTCCGGGGTCCATGAAAGTGGCCATGCAGAAGTTTGCAAGAGTGAAAAGGAAGATCACGGCAATGTATACAGGAATGAAAGAAGACAAATTGTCTGACAACCACGGGCACCTGGACGATACAAAAAAAAGATCAAAACTAAATTATAGGTTGGCATATAATTGCTGTAAATACCAGTTTGTCAAAGCCTTACAAATGTGCTTGAGCCACTCAAAACAGCAACAAGTAGATATTACACAAGCAAGCCTGAATCCCTGAGGCCTGTTCTGTAAAGCATGTTGAACATACCCGAGATCTCTTTTCATCACCTGGCTTCACTAAACCTAACAAATGCAATCCAGCTAGGCAGTCACACTAAGGTGGTTATCATCACAGTAAAATCAACCCAGGATTTCCAATGAAGACATGAGCAAGTTCACATAGGAGAGGCTGTGTTTGCAGCATATGACCATCTACAGGTCTAGTGGCTGCAGCATATTTTGAAAAATGGAGCAAACTGATAAAATAAATTCAACTCAGTAGCTAGCACTAGATCCAGGAAGATCAGCTGGCAAAAAAAACAGTGACTGTGTGAATGCAGCAGATTTTTGTTATCACCTCAAAGATAATGAAATTAAAGGTGCATTCTTGGGATGGGTGCTAGATCACAAAATACCTGCAGCAGAGTTCAAAGAGGGAGAGATCCGCAAGCCAAATAGCTACTGGTTGAGTGATTTTTATTTACTTTTTGCGACATATAAAGCACGAAGCTGTTCCTCCTCTCTCTCTCAGACTGCTTCTATATCTTACATCACTGCAACGTCATAAAGCGCGGTCCAAATATAAAAATCCGGCTAAATATAAATCCTAATTCAAAGGGATGACTAGGCTCAACTTTCACATTGCATTAGTTGAAAAAGACCAGTGCTTTTGTGCTTCATTCATTCTGTGCAACATAAAGCTCAAGAGGCTGACACAGATAAGTCATTCCCTCTGGCAAGAATCTATATCCTCACTTAGTTCAAGAGGTTTATCATTTTTAACACACTCCTGCCCCTCCAAGACCTTCTCATGATCCGTGCTCTGAGCTACACAGAACCATCTAAGAATAATGATGTAATTTTTTAGAGAATTGTGTGATCTAATTGGTCAGAAGGTGGTGCAGTTATGGTCACTGATCTCTTATCTAGAACTTAATCTGCTACAGAGTAAATTAGGTGTTTGGTATAATTTACCACAGTGATGTATCCTGATAAAAATAATCCACCTTTGACTGAATACCCTGACTTAAACCAGAAGTTACCTCTAACGGCAAATCCTGTTTCATAGTACAGGCCCCTGAACTTGCTGGCTAAACAAAGAGCATGTAACACACTATCAACAACTGCTGATAAGCCTTTGTGCAAGGCAATTTATAATTATAACTCCTGTGAAGCTGTTTACTGGCCAGAAAAAAGAAGACTGCGAATGAGGACCTCACACATGAGGAAGTATGTGATTGTAAGTGTTGCTGAAAAGAGGGAAAGGTAGCTCTGTGAACTTCAATAAACTGGACATCTACAGATAAAACATAATGTAGGAATATTTACACATGCTCTCAGCAAACACAAATGTGTTACACAGTGGTACAAGTGTGTGTATGCTTACATACATAAAGGTTCTTTGCACTTCATTTAGCATTTGTGCAAGTGTGTTTACAGATATGAGCTGAGCAGAAAAAGAAATACTTACGTGAAGCAGAAGAAGAGGGTTGTGGCCCCGACAAGAAAGGTGGTGGCTGCAGACACCGGGACATATCGGCTGGGTCGAAATGGACGGGGAGGAGCAGAAGCAGGACCACCTACTCCTCCCCCAACCGCCCCACCGCTGAACCCCGGCATCAGAGAGAGAAGGGAGAAGGGAGGAAGACAGAGAGAAAGAGAGAGAGAGGTAGATATCTACTGTCTACCTACTGTAAAGGGTGCGTCACAGGTCAAAATGGCAAATATGGTGTTTCTCTGGGAGGAGGGGCCATGACTACAGACTGGGAAAGAAAACACTATGCAAAGCAGCAACTGAATGGAAACATGAGGGATTCTCTGTGTCCAGACACTAAATGTCTCCTGGCACTAATACAATCACTCAAAAACAGAGCAATATAAAGTTAGACTTGCATGTGTACAGCTTGTTGTGAATATTTAATCTGTGTGCATATTCTTAATAGAGGCTTTAAAAGCAAAACTATTCAAGAGCAATGTGATACAAAAATATGTGTATGTAATTCATAAATATTTTTGTATGGCTTTAAAGTAACTGTATTTGGTGCGACAGTATAAATTAATCTAATCTTAAAATGTTCCCTGGCACAAGCGCAACCGTACACAGCTGTGCATTTATACAAAAGCACAGACACTTGCAAACACAACTAAAAGAGGAGCAAAACAGGTTTCTCTTCTCTACCAAAACTCAGTGTTTACATTAATGCTCCTCACTGTGCTCGAGTTCTGATTATGACTCTCAGAGAAAATGAATATAAAAAGAAAAGACCAGAAAATTATAGAGGTAGTGGGTGGATAGCCAGCAGGCTGAGAGCAGAAGCACATAGAGGAGACCAGGCAGAGGATTGAGCGCAGCAGCTGCTGATGACTTCTGTGATTGTCCCGAGAGGGCTTATTTAGGCACTGGGTGGGTGGAAGAAACTGAGGATGGCGGCAGCAGGGACAGTTCCAGCGTTCAAACTAAGTCAGCAGGGGGGAAACAACTAAAAAACAAAATTCACTTTAAAACCAGTTGTGGAAAGCGGCTTGACATCAAACAAATGTCCAGCTGTAATCTTTTTAAAAATCTGCTAAAAAAATGTTTTAAAAATGATGTCTTGCCTTGCCTTCTCAAGTAAATGAGCTAAAATAGCCAAGCAGAGTCCCTTGGATCTTTTGAAACCCCTGCTTTCAGTCTTTGTGTCAATATGGGGATAAAATCAACTCATTCCAAAAAGAAGCCCTGTGTATATCACCAAGGTTTCCTCACACTTGGCCTGGTCTGGGTGTAGAGACCTCTCCCACCTCCAGATTCTCTGCAAATAGACCTCCTTTTCCATTTTGCATCTCTTGAATAAAGCCATGTGCAGCAGTGGTGTTATGTAGTTTGATGCATCTTTGTTCTTTCTTCTATTTGTCTTCCAGCTTTCTTTCAGCCACTGGCTCTGTGCATTAACTTTTGGATGCACCTGTAAAATAAAAACAAAAACCACAGTCAGTGGGAAAACCTAGGTGCATATTTTGCAAATACTTACAACCAGAGTTACATTACTTAAGTGTAAATGTCAAATTTCTCCTTGTTCCCACCTCTCATTTGTGCAGATGTGCCACCTTTCTACATGATCACGATAATAGGCCAATTGAAAATGGAAACTTTGGAAAACTGTGATGGGATTATTTTTTAGACCAGAGGATTTACCCTGAAGATTATTAACTTAAAAAGCACTTACCCTAAACACAATAACAAAATAGAGAGCAGATGTGCCTACCAAAGTATTGTGTATGAAAACGTGTCATTATGCAGGTTAAAACCTCACTGTGAAAAGTTGATTTTCTCGTTAGGTTACAGGGCAGACTTATCTGAGAGAGAAACAGTGGTTTCACTTTGATTTCACAACAATCGGGCTGACTTACCAACGTCTAACTGTCCTGACGAGCCTGCGTGTATGCGCACGCATGTCAAACTATTACTCATTATAGTTGTTCAACAGCCTGTTGTTTAACAGGCACCTGTCATCTCAATGCCCTCAGGTGGTCAAATGAAACTCCTTTCACTGCTCGAGGTTCAAAACAACATCGACGCAAAGACCTGTAACAGGGATGTACGCCTTTGACACACAAACATCAGAATAATTTCCCCTATCTCAAGATGAAAAACTAGTCCGCTCGGTGTGAACACACTGAAAACAGATCCGGAGTAACCGTAATTTGATAGTTTGGACACACCCCTCTTCTCAACAATCATAAATACTAACAAATAGAGCAGAGGCCAAGGTAGTGTCACTGTGCCCGTTGTTAATCATCTCATCTGCCCGACAACACCCACCCTCCTGACTATAATGGATGTTAATCCTAAAATCTCCGCTTCGAGCCTTGCCTGTCATGTCACCGCAACAATCTGCACTTCGCAAGCTAACTACATCGTTAAGTGGCCGGCCGAGCTAATTTAATCAATTTTCTGAGCAACACTGGGGCACAGACGACTGCTAACTTATGTCTTGTTTAAATTTATACGATTCGACTGACAATCACTTCATCTTCAAATTTTAAGTTAAAATGGACCAAGCGTTAGACAACAGGCCAGGGCAGTGCTAGGGTTCAATCAAGACAACTAACGTTTATACAATCTGCTCATACTACAATGAACCACATAATGACAAAATTACACTTTACTTTTGTGAACTGAGTAGTGGACAGTATAGCGTTTCTGCTCGACATAATAACGAGAGTTTAAACGCGACCCATACTTTGTGATCAGTTAGCGCTTACCTAGCTTCTAAAGTTTTTTTTGCGACACTGCTCGGTCGTTTACCACAGCTAACAGTTAGCTAACATTATCGGCTAGCATGGAAGCTTTACACTCGCGGAGTAGCTTTCATGAAGAACTGACGGCTGACGTTAACTGTAGATTAGATCAGCTAAACTTTCACCACGAAGAGCAGGTTAAGCAAGCAGAACATACCTACTATCGAACATGCGAGTTGTCTTGCCTATAGGGTGTGGATCGTTGCGGTCCTCTTCCACTTAGCCGCTAATAAACTAGTTAGCTCGCTTGCGAGGCCGACATCGGAATCCCGGAACTAGACCGTCGTCCCTCAGGTGGGACGACCAGCCAATCAGAGACCAAGAAGGCGTGGGCTCCAGAAACAGCTCAAACGCTCTACATTATGTACATGATTATGTTTTTGGATAAATAAATGTCACGACCTTCATTGTTTTTATATGTCAGTGGAATAATACATCACAATAAAAAAAATCGTTCATGTAACGCAAATAGAGATTACCTTTCCTCAAACTGTTTATCTTAAAGTATTTCACTGCTTTAATAAATGTCCCTTCTAATCCATCCCTCTTGTGTCGTGGTTGTGTGTATATATATATATATATATATATATATATGTATTTTGTTATCTTATTTTTCTAAATTGAAATGTTGTGGACCCCCCCCCCCAAAAAAAGCTGACAGAATTAGTTTATAAAAACCCATCATTTGTGATTTGTGATTTGCGTATAACATAAATCGTATAACAACATTAATCTTATTTACGACATGAAAAGGGATGCCACTTTTATAAATCATCAAGGACAATAGTATTTTACTTATTTTTCTAATTATAGAGCAAGCCCCTCTGCACATTTTTTTTAAATAAAATGATTCTGGCCATTCTTAAATAGGAAGATAAAGTGATCACAAATGCAGAAAAATAAAAATGTCAGCATAGACATATAACAGAGCTACGAAATTTGACAATTCAGACTAAAAGTTGACATTAAATAGTTTCCTCCTCAAGTTTGTTCGGTCGGTGGGCCTGCACAGAGATGCTTTAAAACCTCAGATAAATATTTGGACAAAGTGTAATACTTTTGTCATTAACATTGTTTATCCACTTCCTATAAATAAAACAATGAATACTAATATTTCATTAAAGCTAGGAAAGATTTTTTAGGAAAGTAGATTTATTAAACATTATTTTATTTTTAGAGAGATTTTCACCACAGATTCCTAATGGTTACAACAGACCCACCTATGAAGAACCTATGAAGAGCACAAATCCTGCTGATTACAGCAACTGTTTAAAGCAATAGCAAAGAAGATAAAGAGTAAAAAACATACAAAATAAAAATTGAGAAAATAAATTTAATGCACAATATTTAATGGTCAAGAGCATTAAACAGTGGGTTTTTAATTTGAGATGTCACTGTCAATTTGAGAAAAACTGCATGCCAATAACTTGTGTCCTTCTTAAATTTTTCTAAAATTTGTTTTAATAACATTTTGAGAAATATCCACATTTTCATACATGTATCATTACAACAGAAAGTAGGCCTATGCAATATCTATCAGTGTTGGCTATCAGGTGTTTACAGGATAAACAACAATGAGCTCATACTCTGTTGCACCAATGGTGCTGTATTGAATGCTGTGGTATCACCTACAGTTCAGTGTCCTTTGCTCCAATTAAGTCCAAAAACATGACAAACATTGCAGGATGTTAACAACAGACAAGGCAGTACATGTCTTCCACCTCTCAGGCACAATTATTGAGTTATTATTGATGAGGCTTTGTGGAAATACTTGACAAGTTATTATGTGTTTCCTAGGTGGTAAGAGATCAGGACAACCCATTAACTCTTAAATGTATTTCAAGGCTAAAATAAGTTGCAGTAGTAAAGAAAAAATCTTTTCATAACTAAACAACACTATAAATGTGAGCTGATACAAAAATGCATGGATAAAACATCTTTGCAATAAAATGCCTAAAGATCTGTACAGGTCTATGAAGTGGGGTGTGATTTGGTAGCTACAAATTCCTGTACTTTAAAGGACACTCCATAGTTCTTGCAAAGCATGAAGAAAACTGGTGAACAAAAACCAGCTCCTCTGGTACAAAATTCTCATCAGAACTCTTCTTCATATGATTCCCACTTTTTTTTGGAACAGAGCGCTCCTCCCTGGCACGTCACCTCATTTCATGTCCATGAAGCGGATGTCCATAATGAGCAAAGTATGTCTCGGCAGTGGTCTGGGTGCTGGAGACAGTACTTTCATCACCTGTGCTTGTGTGTCAACATAAGTCACCACGATAAAGCCACACACAGGGCTCTCCACTATATCCTTTCTTGAACCTTCCTCTCCGTCCTCAGCACTGCTCACACTCAGCACGTGGTACGTTAGGTCTCTCCCAGGAGTCACAGGAACCAACTTTAGCTGTGTGTCATCTTGAGACATTCCTAGTGGCAGGCACGAGTCCGGGATTGATGGTGCACCGATTTTGTAGATGCGGACATCTGAGAAACGCACTTCAAAGGAAAATGGATAGAAGGAAACTCCACGGAAGCCGTAAAAGTACTCACGGATCTTCTCATCTCGAGCATCTCGCCGGCACTCCTTGGAACGCTCCACCACTCCTCCAGACTTTGGTAGGAG
>JAPZDZ010000026.1:13032472-13044593 GCA_029783805.1 Acanthurus tennentii | reverse complement strand
TGTGTGTGTCTAGGTTAAGTCTGAGGTGCGTCGCCTGAAGGGCATCCCTGCTTTGGTGTCACTACTGGACCACCCCAGCAAGGATGTGCACCACTCAGCCTGCGGAGCACTAAAGAACATTTCTTATGGGCGAGACCAAGACAACAAGATTGCCATCAAGAACTGCGATGGTGTGCCGGCTCTCATCAGGTTACTGAGAAAAACCCACGACCAGGACCTCACTGACACTATCACAGGTATCAACATCAGTGATGCTGTCAAAGATCTGTAGCATGATTCATTTAATGATAATACCCTTTTTAAAGGCCAAACCCTCTTTTTGATAGTAATTATTATTATTAATATTATTGTATCATCTCAGGCACCTTGTGGAACCTCTCATCCCACGACTCTGTGAAGATGGAGATTGTGGATCATGCCCTGCACGCCCTAGCGGACGAGGTCATCGTTCCTCACTCTGGCTGGGAGCGAGGGAGCAACGGAGGAGAGGAAAGCTGCAAACCTCGTCATCTGGAGTGGGAGACCGCCTTGACCAACACTGCGGGTTGCCTGAGGTACACAAGAGACCAATGAATGGCCCAAAAAAGTCCAGGGAGGAAAAAAGGGACTTATTTTGAAAAGAAAACATGCAATTATGTGCTTAACTACTCCCTTTCACCAACAGGAATGTGAGTTCAGAACGCAGCGAGGCCAGGCGAAAGCTGAGGGAATGCACAGGATTGGTGGATTCTCTCATGTATATTGTCCAATCACAAATCAACCGTAAAGATGTGGATAATAAGGTACCTGTTAATTTAGAATAAAGAGTTTTTGTCCGTCCATTAATTTTTATTTCCATTTCTGTCATTCCTCTAAAAATATTATGAACTCAAAGCAGCTGTCTTCCTTTGTCTCCATCTTTGACCAAGTCTTCCTCTCTTATTTTTCTCTTGTAGTTGGTGGAGAACTGTGTCTGCCTCCTGAGGAATCTGTCCTATCAGGTTCACCGTGAAGTCCCTGGCAGCGAACGCTACGCAGAGGCCGCACCCCTCAACCAGGGGCCGCCCCCTGCTACCAAAGGTGGCTGCTTTGGCTCTCGGAAGGGCAAAGGTCAGTGTCAGACAGCTGTGACAGCTTAGTGTTGCACTGTGTGTACGAGATTTGCTGTTGACAGATGGGTAGCTGCTGGTGGGTTTGAGCTTGTTGGTGTTGGAAGCACCTGTTGCTGTTTTTCACACTCTACCACTGTTTTCCCTCCTTTTTTTCCCTCCTCCCTCCTTCCTCTGACCTTTCTCCCATCCTTCTTCCCACCCCCTTTCTCTCTGCTGTGTTTAGATGAGTGGTTTTCCAAAGGTAAGATTCTTCTTTTAGTGTTCTCGTGAACGTTTGAAACCACCTACCACTCTCTTCATCGCTCTTTTTACTAACGCAGAATGATACTTCACTAAAGAAATACGAGTGTTGAGTTCACTTTCAGTTCATGAGCATGATCAGCTGATGTCACAGCCAAGACTTTGCATTTTCACAGTGCTTGTTCCACTTGTTGCATGATCACATGACAACGTAAGAGATTAGAGGACTGACTGACCATCTCAACCAACCTCACATAATCTGTGTTACTTCTTGATCTTATCTTTTAATGTCCCTTTTTCTTCTTATTTCATTTCTTGCTGCAGGAAAGAAGGAAGGAGATGATGGAAGTGCAGACCAGGTTGACATTCCAAAGAGGACAACACCCGCCAAAGGTATAAATGTCTCCCTCCCTTCAGTTCATTTGTAATTGATTAGTCTTAAAGTAGCACGCTTATATTGCTGAAGAAAAAATCCCCTCATTTCCCCTTAAGTTCCTACTTTGCAGCTTTTTTTGCTACTGCTAAACACAAACATAAAGATAGTCATGGGTCATTTTTACTGGTTATCTGCTTTAAGTTGTATGCAAATAAAGGGAACTGAATGTTTTCTGGAAAACCTTTTAAAAATGTTCTTACTTTACTCAGAAATGCTTTATAATTTATCCCTATATCTAAAACTTTAGCTCTTAGTTTAAATCCAGTGTACAAAGTGTAGTTAGTTTTTTGTTTTTTTTAATTGTTTTTGTGTTTTAAACTGTTCTTAAAATAAGGCTGCAGCATGTGTACTAACAGACCTGTGTCTCCCTTAAGTCACACAGATAAACAATTAACCTTTTTATGTCTCCAGCAGAAAACTTTGTTGAAGTTTGTCAAACTAACTCCTCTCTTTGTGTCGACTTCAGGTTACGAGCTTCTGTTTCAGCCGGAGGTGGTTCGTGTTTACACATCCCTGCTCAGAGAGAGCGCTAACCCCTCTGTGCTGGAGGCTGCCGCTGGGGCCATCCAGAACCTGTGTGCTGGCCGATGGACCGTTAGTATCATTTCTAACTAACTGTAACTCTGCAAAAGGGTTTATGATGCTAATTGTCTAAATTACAAGAATGAAACTGCTGTCAATAAAATATTCATTGCTTCCTGTCTATCCGCTTGTTCTCCAGTACGGTCGCTACATTCGGGCAACTGTGCGTCTGGAGAAGGGTCTTCCCATGATGGCAGAGCTGCTGGCTCATGGCAACGACCGTGTGGTTCGGGCAATGTCTGGAGCCTTGAGGAATCTCGCCATTGACAACCGCAACTGCGAACTGCTGGGTAAAGATGTTGGACTGTGTATCCAAACAAGCTACAAAATACTCAGTTACTCTTTCAGTGACATAACTTAGACTTCTCTTTTGCTGAATATTACTCAAATTAATTCTTCATACGAAAAATGATGCATTTGTTATTCTGTGTTGATTTTCTTACCTCATTTTGTTTCTTCTGCAGGTTTACATGCAGTGCCTAACCTGGTGGCCAACCTGCCTGGAGGCCAGAGTCAGTCCGGCCGCACTCTATCAGAGGAAACAGTGGTGTCCGTACTGAGCACGCTCGCTGAGGTGCTAGGCAACAGTCTGGAGGCAGCGAAGACCCTCCGAGCATCACAGGGCATTGAGAGGCTGGTGCTGATCAACAAGGACGGGTAAGTTTGTTCTGTGGGATGAGCTAAGAATATTTGAGTGAAAAAATAGTGTAGTCTTCAAGCTATGAAGACCTATAAGACAGATATGTTTTGCAGTTTAAAATAAAGATATTCCCCTAACTGTTATGGCATCAGCCTTGCAAACAAATGCATGAAGAATCCTGAAGTTGAAGTTTATCCTCACACATTATTGGTAAATGTGTGAACACATCTTTGTGTGACCAACAGCAAACGTTCAGACCGTGAGGTTCGAGGGGCCGGTCAGGTGCTGCAGCTTGTCTGGGCCCATAAAGAGCTGCGCAAGCCCCTTGAGAAAGACGGCTGGAAGAAGACAGACTTTATGGTCAACCTGAACCCCAACACCAGCACTGCAAACGGCCCAAGCACCCGAACCAACGGCACCTACGAAGACAGCACCACACCACTGCTCGACAGAGGTCAGTGTGCAAGAAATAGGGTTAGAAATATTCTGGCTGCGTTTTAACTCTACATTCGGAAAGTAGATCAGAAAATTTAGTGCATATGTGATACTCAAGTGTGATACAGGCGACACTGGTTATAGAACATAGAAATTTTTTCTCTATTGGTTGGCTGTAAATTTAGACTTGTGTTTATATGAAGCTGATGTTTATTCTGTTAAACATCGGACTCTGTTTTCCTTTTTGTAGGAGAAAAGAGAGACATGATTCCACTAAATGACCTTGGCCCCGGTAAGTAAATTCATAATCGCTGCTGTCTGTCTAGAAAAATTAAAGGAAATGCATCTTGTTTTGTTTGTTTGTTTTTCTTTTTGATATGCACAACAATCTTTTCTTCTTCTGTTTTCTCAGAGGCTTACTCTACACTGGACCAGAGGGAGAGGAGACACACTCTGGATGAAACCACAGACACTTTACCGGTACTTTAAATCATTCCCACATATTCTCACGTGAAGGATCGCACAATTAACCACACTAACCTATAATCTCCTGCACTAATATCAATATTTCCTGACTTTTAACCTTTTTCCTTTCGACAGCCTGTAAAACTTCACAATTACTGACATTTTTTTCTTTTCTCACACTCACTTCCTCTTCTCTTTTTTTCTCTGGTTATCTCTCAGCGAGGGGTGTATGGGGGCCGAAAGGGCTCCTTGCCCCTGTTGGACTCCTATGATGGTTAGCCCCCCTCCCCTCTAACCTCCCACTGCATGTTACAGCATGGTATGTCCAACTGACCTCTCGTCCTGCATGGACACTACAAGCTCCTTTGTCTCTTATAACAAGCCCTCAGTGAAACCTGGTCGCTGTTTTTTGATGGTGTACTGAAGCACTGGTTGAGCTCTACTGTACTAATAATTAACTACATGATGCCCTGATGTGATGTGTACATGCTGGTATAGTATGCTGCAAGGTGCTCCTCGTGCGTTGTGGTCCATGCAGTGTGTCAGTGAAGAGATAAACCCAAGGCTGATATGTAGGATTTAAATCCTCAGAGTAATAACTGTTGTTTACACAGTAGTTTTGTCACAATACCAGAACTTTGACTTTGATGCCAATTCAATTTTTGGTGACGCAGAAGAAAAAAAGTAATGTAATGCCACAGAAAACTGTCTAAATATTTGCCAAACTTTCCTAGAACAGGTTTGCAACTTTTGCAAACGGGGTTTCCACATGACATTCCTGTCTCTTCTAAACAGTTTTGTGAATTTGAGCGCGGCCTTGGTGGAGTTTTTGATACTTTTGCCTCCTTGTGAAATACCACCCAGGATTCAAACCCTCCTCTGCAGCTCTTATCCTTAGTTGCCTGTTGCCTGGAGTGTAGGATTTATGTTATAATGCCCTCCTATGGCTCTTCAGGGTATTACAACAACACGTGCAAGAATGAAAACAGATTTAATGCATGGGTTGGGGGGGGGGTTTGTGGGGGCTGATGACATGATACATAAAATTCGGTGACAGACCTGCAAAATTCATCAGAAACATCTATAAAGATAAGAATTTCAGAAGATGACATTCAGTACAGCCGTGATAGCCATTTTAAGGAAGGGCTGAGCTAGCCTTTACATTAAATACTACTGTTATTGAATATTGTCACAAGGTTGTCCAGTTCACTGTCACGGTTTTGTGATTCAGACATGAACAGAACGCTTCTTGCATTGATATTTTTAGTTTTACATAAATTCAAAACTAGTAAGTGTTTCTCTATTTATTACTGATAAAATCATACTTAAAGGTTTTCTATCAAAATTTGTGTGATTTACTACTGTTTAAAGGGAGCAGGAAACTAATACAAATAGAGTAACACATAATAAAACTACTGCAATAATTGAAAATGCATGTATTTTAAGTTATAAACTAAAAGTTTAAAGGTTACATTTAAATATAGTACTTATTTAATAATTCGTAGTTTTATTTTGGTATCAAAGTGTAATTGGACATCTGGTTATTGTGACAGCACTACTGTGCCGTGTGCCATACTTATACCACATACTGAGCCCTTGTTTTGCCTCTATGTTTATCGTAAAAATTTTCCATATTTTTGGGTGTTGTGCCTCTATTTTACTCGATTTTAATCAAAGTGTTTTGCTCCGTTTCTCTAGAAAAACTGATAGTGTGCATCACCCAGACTGGGCCGACCCTGCCCTACCACTGCTACTGAGGAGAGAAGATCCAGATGCACAGACTCTCTCCCTCTTGTGTCCCCCCTTCCTCCCCTCTCGCTCTCCTCTCTTTCTCTCTCTATCATTACACAGATGGGATTAGAAGATGAGGGTTGCCATCCAAAGAAAGTGACTGTGTTGCAGGCAAAATGTTTTCATGCAACACACACACACACACACACACACACATGTTACAGCTACATACACACTTACTTTTTACAAATTCATTCAGTTGTAGCAACATAAATATATATTCTGTTTTTTTAAATTATAATTCTTCTGTAAAGGCAATCACCTTTTGTTGACAATCATTTAATTCTGGTGTTGTCATCCTGCTTGTTTTTTTTTTTCTTGCTATTGTCAACATTTTGGTAAACTTTGTCTTTGTTGACAATTTGCTGCCAACATCTGCATCCTATTGATGAATTTGTACGTAGACTTCTATGTAGCGTATATACTGTACATAAAAAAAGAAGAAAAATGGGATGACTGCATTAGTTTTGGCTCATTAATTTAAATGGTCCCTTTACCGGGAGCGTTGGGAGGTTTGGACGAGCCGACAGACTGACGGCCGACCTGTAGATTGAGAATGTTGTTTATATAGGAGTTATTTTCCTGTCTAGAGTTATTTTCTCTCGGTTGGGATTAGCACAAGTGGAGACATGAAAGGGCAGGTGTGTGTATATATGACATACAGTAAACCTGTGGCTCTGTCTGTGTGTGTGGGGAAGATGAATATGGACCTTGGAGTGTGTGTGCGTTTTTTGCGTGTGTGTTCAGACCAGACTCATAAGACCACATTTTAATTATTTCATCCGTTCGTGTTGTCTGTTTTTATCTTGTACTCCTCCGCCTGTTACTAAGCATTTTTGTTGTTTTGTTAGTTTTTATGTACTGACTGCCTATTTTTGGTTTTTATACCTTAATTTTCAGCTTTTTCCCCCCCAGTTTGAGCTGCTGCATTTTGACTTTTTTTTCTGTATTTAGTGGACCAGACCAATCTCACACGTTACGAATAAATGTGAAGCTGGGAACGAACACTACGAAACCACTAAAACGTTACATCCTGTTTCACAAACCGTTTCTTATAGACGCAACCCTCTCTATAGCTTTTTCTTCATTTATAAAGCAACTTACACTTTATGAGGATATTTGAAATAACTCTCTACATATTTGAAAAGAATCACTACTTGCTGGTTTTTGCTCATATTTGCATTTGTGACGTGCTGTTTTGAATAAAAAAAAAACACTTAAGAATGGGAGGCGTCTTCACTCAGAGGAGACTCGAGTTTTAACGGACCGACCAGGGAGAGAAACTGAGGTTTTATTTAATTTGGGAGATGGACAAAAAGCACATTTTGGTCTATGATCCATTTGTTTTAACTTTTCTTGGATGCATTTTTTTTTTTTTTTTTTTTACACTTTGTGTCTGTTTCGTTTCTGTTTTATTTCGGGGTTTGTATGCATGGGAGTGGTGGGTGAGCTCATTATGCAATTTGTTCAACTTTTTAGTCCCAGTTTTACCGCTGAGTCATTTATAAGGCAAGAGAGACCAATCATCTTTTTGTTTTTGTTCTGTTTTTTACTCTCCGCACACAGTATATTTGTAATGTTGCCTATCCATGTAAAATTATGATGTACCATTCATACCTGCCTTGGCTCTGAGAAGTTGCTTTTTTTTCAGTAAAGTATGTATCTGGTAATACTGTTGTTTTTATAAATAAAGATCTTTTCTTAGACAAGATTTGACAGTGTGTGATTGATGTGGCTGTGTGGTGAGCAATAGGAGGTCTGCTGTATCATGTAGAAACACACATCTAATTAAAGAGTGGCAGTCTGTCCTCCTGGGTAATCTCATCCCCGAGCTCTTGTTCAGGGAAATGGCAAACTCACAAACTTGACACCATGTCAGACGCTTTGCATTCATATCAGTATGCTCTGTTAGACTTAAGGCTGTTTTTTTTCATTTGGATGTGCTAATTATCAAAGCCTGTCATCTGTGTAATCATTTGTGTCACCAGACCCATTTTTAAACTCACTACAAACGCATTCTTCTCTCAATTTAAGATCTCAGACTGTGCTTAGATGTTTGTAACTGTGTCTCAAAGCCTGCGTGAAGCAGATTAACCTTCAAACGCAGTGAACGCAGCGCAGCGTGGTTAAACACAGTCAAACTTTATAGTGTCGACATTAGCAGCTTTGCTGTCTTCTCCGGTTACACATGCTGACAGGGGAGTAGCTTTCGTTTGCATCTGTGTGTATGTTTGTAAGCTTCCAGATATGCTGAAGGAACACACAGAGGTTGTAAGAGGACGTGAGAGTGTGTCTGCGTTTCCAGTATGCGGTTCATCTGAAATGCATCCCACACAGAGTGAGGAGCAGCTGCTGGATCACGAGGGCTTTAAGTGCAGTCAGAGTGTGAAAGTTTGATATTTGTCAGGTTATGGTGTGTATGTGTCAGCATGTGACTCACACAAAGTTGCCTGCCTTTTAAATGTGACTGAGTACAAATGTGTATGTTGATAAGTATAAGCTACTGAAATGAGTCTCTAAGATGCAGGGCCAAAGCTTATGATGTGGAGCATGAAAAAATTCTGAGGGGGTTTAGCAACATGCCCCCATGAGTTAGTATTCCAAATTTAAAAACTTTCAAATGGCAGATTTTTTTTTAAAAGATTAGAAAAACTTAAATTCTACCGTTGGAGTGCTGCTAATGAGCATTATCAACAAATGATGACTGTTTTTTTTTTTTGATTAATCAATGGAGATTTCACTTTTAAAGCAACAAATAAAAAGTTTTGTTCCCAAGAAATGGTATAAATAATATATGCAAAAATAAATGAAGAAAAACAACAAAACGGCCAACAGACATTTAATGAAGAATCGGGGATGGTAATCAATACTCTGCCCCTTTACATTTTTAATGTGAGAAATATAAACATTTTTAATTTTCAAAAAAATAGGTGTCCGATTTAAATAATTAGCCAACCAAATAATTGTTAAACGAAGACATTCAATACCAACTAACAAGTTACTTGACACTATTTATTACTTGATGCAACAGACATTTTGGTTCATGCTCAGAATCTATAAAAGCACAGTTAAGCTCTGTTTGGTACAAATTTCCCCAGATGTTTGTTGCCAAGCCACAGGAGAGGCACCATAAAACAAAGATGAAACTTCATGCTAATCAGACATCACTTAAGCTGAAATAACATTAGGATGGAATTCCTTAATTGTCTGTTTGGAAGGGAGGAACAATTACGGCAACAATGAGCTCCTGAAATGTTTATGAGTGAATGTGACTGTCGCTCTCAGACAGACTTAAACAAACAAACATGAACCTATTCTTGTCCTGTTGAGTTTCTCTACCAGAATTGAATTGTAGAGATGAGCTGGAATGAACACTGAGACCTTAATTTTGTAAAATGTACTTTAAAAAAATAAGTGATGTAGTACATTGGAGAGGGTTGGGTCCAGTTCATCTCATCACTTACGCTACAGCCCTGGCAACAAGTGTTAAGTTTACGCAGGTTAATAAAAATCTTGTAGCTGCACCTGCCACAGTTAATAAACTGCAGTGAAATATAACAGTTTCGTTATCTAGCTGCTGCAAGCATATATAGCCGGATGACAGGTGTGTGAGTGGGTGTGTGCATGTCTGTGTTAGTCACTGCATGTGTGTAATGTTTGCAACCTGTGCAGCTGATACACACTCACACCCTTCCTTAACTTGAGACCACCGAGCACAGCAGATTCTCCCTCCCTCTCTGCGTCCTGTCGTTTGGTGTCATATCTATTTGTGGCTCCCTCGCTGCTCCTCATTTCCTCTCTAACACTCTCTGGAGCTTAAATAGAAGCAGCAAGATTGAACTCACAGCATGCGCGATCTGGGGGAAAATAAGACCAAAGGAGTGTAAAACATGACCAAAGAGGAATAATTGTTTGGAGAAATTTCACGCTGGATTCATCAAAGGCAGGGACACACATTATGGAGTCCACAGGGTGAGATAATATGCATGATAAGGAAGGGAAACCACACCGCTGGGAGATTATGTGTGGCCATTCTTCCTGTTGATCCCTGGACTGATTTGTGGAGGAAAGTGAATACAAACAGTCGTAGTGCAAAGGAACTGCTCAGTCTTGACTGGTAACTCATGGGTTCACTCGGTGTCCCTCGTCCGTCCTCTTCTAACTCGGATGACGAGTCCCCTGGTCGTACCCCGGTGCCGGACTCCTCTCGTCACACATCCCACACCGGGAAGCAGAGCGGGCTCGGCGGCCTTGGCTATGGATTCTGGGTGGCCTGGCACCATCTGAGGCCCTTCATCCCCTTCTTCCTCATCAGCTTCATGGTCGTGGCCCTTGTTTACCTAATGCAAGCCATTATCTACGGGGGGCCTTTCAAAGATCCGCTCTTCTTTGTCAAGTTCAATGAGCGCTGGCCCAGGCCCAGTCCAAACCAGCAGGACTCTCCAACACCTACCAAGGTTTTCAGTCCTGTGGGATCCTCATCAATTGAGCAACTTCTTGTTGAACTGCACAGAGACAATGAGACAGGATGAACTGTTTGATTACAAAAAGTGAAGGACGTTTTCTCTGTGGATTAGAGAAAAAAAAGGACTATCCCAGGATTACAGCAGGACTCAGTGCCAACGAAAGGACTAAGACTGATACTTTCACTATTCATATGAGTATTTAACAAGGTAGTTCTGTATGCTTCCTATCCATCCTTCTTTCCAAACCCCGAGACTGGCTGTTTGAAAACATTCAAGACTAAGCAATGATAAAATAACAACCTGTTCAATTAAAAAGTGCTGCAATTTATTCATGTAGTTCATATCTTAAGTGCTTTTTCAGGACAGGTTTTTGGACTGAGAATTTAGAAAATCATTTAGTACAAAGAATATGTGTTAATAGTCCTTTGTAAAAAGTTTTAAAGTCGACATATAATAAGTGTTTTATGAAGATTGTTTTATTAGAAATTGTTACTGCCTGATATGTACAGTAAAGAACCAATAATATGGTATGTATGCCTGCATTTCTGTCTGCAACAAAGGCTGTTCATGCTTAAGCAAACACTCTATTACTTAGACTAATATGAGGTCTCAGCTGTCTGAGTCAGAAAAAACCAGCAGTACCTTCCAAAGTAGGTGAAAAATGCACATTGTGTGTTGAGCCTATTTACCTCCACGGATCCCTGAGCAAACACTGTACAAGTAGTATCATTGCAGGGCTGTTTCTGTTACTTATTCAAACTTTTGCAGGTGGAAGATGTACTATTCAAATCACCACATCACTTGAATATTTGATTAAGAGGGACCACCCTTTGTCCATAGTTTTATTATGTATATATATATAGACACACACATATATATGTGTGTGTGTGTGTGTGTGTATGTATGTATTCAGAGTTTCAAATCACACCTATTATATTACTGAAATATAGTTATTGATGCATTGAAATGTGAACAGTAAATGTCATGGCCAGTTGAGGTGGAGCTGATTTTAAATGCTTGAACAGAGTCATATTTTATATCTTTATCACAGAACTAGCAACAAGAGCTGTCAAATAAAAATAAAGAAGTACACAGCAGCTAACTTACAGTATTTATTTCTGTAATGAACTAATGGAGTAGAAGTATAAAGTAGCATAAAAATGCTTAATTATGGCACAAGTACATCAAAACTTATTTCACTCAAGTACAACTAAGTACTCGAGTAAAAGTACTTAGTTGCACTTCACCGCTGTAGACTGGCAACAAAATGTAAATCAAATGCCAAATTTTTATACTAAACTCTGCTTTCGAACTTACGTGTATGTGGCTACCAGCTCGGGAAGTCAGTAAATCACAAAAAATCACTGAAGGTCAAATCCCTGTGGAATCTGATCCGCTAGGGCGAAAAGGAAAAAAGTAACAGTTAATTATCTTGTGTCTAATTCTCGGTCAGACATCTTTGACTGTCCACTGCTGGTCCTTTCCACGGTCCTTTCCTGGTCCCTTCACGGCTGCGTGGTGTCTCTCCTGCACCCTGGTGGCGAAGCGCAACACTGCAGTTTGGCGTTGTCGCTGCTGACCACGTTGACCGGTTGGTATCCTCATGAAAACGAACAGAAAAACAACTGAAAAATAAAATTATACATTATCTACTTACTTAGTTTAAAAAAAAAACATTCATTTTTGTTTTTCACGTGGCAACGGATTTAAAAGGAGCTTTGAGACTTGCAAACGGTGAGTGTCACATGTCTGCCTTAACTAACTTATGCTGGGTTTTAATTGTTAAATCAGCTGTGGTTGTACTTACATATATTAACAGAGACAATGCAATGGTAATGACATGTTAACTAGTTAGCCCAAGACTAGTTTACACCTGTTTACTCCGCGGTGTGGTGGTCTCGTGCTCTGCTAGCTTGGTGCTAGTTGTCAGCAGCGATGCTAATCGACAGGTGTGCTCCATCACAGCTCGAGAGAC